>JAMYHL010000121.1:0-79854 GCA_025531455.1 Apiotrichum sp. Y4204 | reverse complement strand
GGGGGGATACGCAGATGCTCTCCGAGATCCGAGTTCTCTTGGTGTAGTCCATCGGCTCTCGGCTCTCGGCTCTCGAGGCCCATTTCTCTTGTCCCGTCCCTCGCGGTCACCGTGACTAGCTCGGCGGAAATGACGGCATTGGCGCGTTGCTGGCGCGTCGCAATCATGCTTGCAGTCTCTCCGGGGCGAGCTTATTAATTGGTACTCTGTACTCTGTACAGTACCCAAACACCCATCAAACACGTCGAGCAGAGATTCCCCACCATGCGCAGCCAATGACTGCGGGGGGGAGGGGGGGGTTGGTGGTTGGTGTTTTGGAGTGTCAATTGGACAGTTGTCTTGGCTTTTTGTCTGGGCCATGACGGCCCATTTGCTCTCTCGCGATCTCTCGTCAGCATGTCAGCATATGGCCTCGATGACGACAGCAGGCACCAGCAGTACAGCGGTACGGAGAGCTAGGTGTCCGCACAACAACCTGGACCCACATCAACAAGGTTCAGCAAAAGGTTTATACTAGCTCCGGGCAAAGCTGCGACGCCGCCGCCGTCAGTGCCGACGACGGAGAGTGTGCTACGTACTCGCGCGGTATGCGGCACGGGGCACGGGGGGACATTGCGGATGAGAGGGATGCATGCAGCGCTATTCTGGCTCTCTCTGTTCCGAGACGTCCGCTTGTTCCTGGCTTCGCCGTCCTGACAGAACGTTTGGGGACATTCACATGCTCTCTCGACCGAGCTCACCACCATCTTGTTTGCGACCGTCGAGTAGACACCCGTACACCAGTTTGTCCTCGCATCTCGCATTTTACTCCTCCCCCCATCCAATTCACCTCGTCTCGTTTCGTCTCGTCTCGTCTCGTTCCGTCTCCGGTCTCGTCGCGTCGCCCGTGCGCATTCTCTCCCCGACCCACGGTCCAGATCCCACAACCCATCGTGCTCGTCGCCAAACGAGCGTCCTGTGCGTCCCTGTGGCCAGAGGACACTGCGCCGGTGCCCAGCGGGCGGTGGCGGACCGAGGACACCAGAGGGTTGTCCAAGGATCCAAGCAACACCGAGTGACACAGTATACAATACAAGGTACACATTACCCCAGTAATCCTACAGTATCTACTCGAGCTCGCTCGCCAGTCTCGCCCAGCGACCCCCGGAGATCTATATTTCCTTGTCCTTGCGGTCGTGCATATATCTCCTACATCCCCCACACTCCATTCCCATCCCCATTCCATCTCTCGACTCTGGTCCAGGGACTTGTGCGGCAGCCACAGCCACGGAACAGCCACGACGCCGCCACCGAAGCACACGGCGCGCCGCGCGTATCATTCTCATAAACGCACGAGCTCAAAGACAACCCATCCGCTGGACGGCAGAGCTGAGAGCACCGGTCTCGGCAGAACGCCAGAGATGCAGCTGGCGTGAGTGGTCAGTGCAGTGGTCAGTGCAAACGCGACGACATCGGGGATGAAATACGAAACATACGCAGGAAGGTAAACACTCGATTCCTTCTCGACTCTCTGTCTCTGCCTCGCATTCTCTCTCACGTCGACGACGTCAACAGAGTGGGACGCAGCACAAGTATATATCCACCAGTCACTTGTGAACGCGCCAAGAACCCGTCCCTCTCGCTCTATTCTTTCACGACAATCATCTCACCTTATCCCCCCGACCGACGACTATCACGTCTCACTCTATCGACTCTTCATTGTTGCCTTCAATCTGCACTCAAAACTATCAACGTCTCTTCACAACTGCCAACATCTTGCTTCGATTGAACGATCTCCTTCGCAAGTCAACCTGCTTCTAGTGCACTGTCTGTGTCTCGCATCAAGCGCTCGTGACCAGGAGACGGGAGACGAGGACGGCGAGTCAACGCACAGCGAACACACCCTGTTTTCCCTTACCCCTCGAGCTTGCGCTCGAGCTCATCTGCTCCTCAGGCAATCAAACACGACACGCGAGTACGAGCACAAAGGCTCATTACGCATAGCCTCCAACTTAAGCGACATCTGCCTCTGCCAAGAGGCAACATAATCACAATGGACTTTCCAACGGTCGCCGCGGCCCCATCCGCGGTCTCTCCTCCCACTTCTCCATTCCCATACTCGCAACCCGCGCACTCGACATCATCCTCATCACTCACCCCCCGCATGGCCCAGTCGCCGACGTTTGAGTACACCTCAAACTTGGTGCCGATAACTGCCGGGCGCCACCGCAGACAGCTCTCCATCCTGCGGCCCAAGAAACGTCCATACACTCTTCACGACATTTCTCGCCCGTACCCGTGCCAAGTGCATACTGCTCATCGGATAACAGTGCTTGCCGCTCCCGTTCCCCAGGCCAAGCAGGAAACCTACAAGCAAGCAAACGGCACGCTACCGAGAATCGCATCAATCAGCCGGCTCAAGGGCCCAAGAGAACCCAGAGGGCGTCCGACCCACCTCCTTATAGACACTGAAGCTGCAAACGAGTTGAGTGGCGCAAACAATATCACCGTTGTGGATGGGCGTGCCACAATGCCCAGCCCCCGGCGGCGGAGACAAGGCTCATTAGCAAGTGTCTTCCAGCGCCGCATGCCGGCCACCCCTCCCCCTTCGCCTCTCGTCGTTCTCGGCTTCTCCAGCCAGGTTGCTCTTGCCGAGCCACGATCCTCACCGTCGCCGGCTCTTACCCCGGTGGATGCTGCCTGGCCGTCTTCGGCCCCCGCGACCATTCGGGGCCCGCATCCCCTATCGGCTGTCACCCTCTCAAGTGCATCCTTACAGAAGGCAGGACACAGGCGCACCCTATCGCACAAGGTGCGGAGCCTGTTTGTTGGGCTCGTGCACCGCCGTCGGGCCAACTGTGACAACGAAGACAAAGAGAACGAGGACGCGAATTGCAATGGTTCTAGCGCTAGGGACTCTGACGAGGAGGGCTCGCCGGTTCCACCTGGCTTCGGTGCACCACTGCGCCCACATCGTTCCCCAGGTGCAGCAAGCTTCCACGTTACCACACAGCTCCGCCGGCTGAGCCCCATCACGCCAACGCGCTCGTCGTCACCACCATCACGCAGCGCGTCTCACGCGTCGCGCGACTCGGCATACTCGACGAGTACCCCGCCACACCTGGTCGTGCGGCCTCGGACTCGGCGGCAACACCGTCGCACAGGATGCTACCGTGGCAGCGACGAAAGCGACGACGATGCCGATGATGAGCGGGGGCCCGAGCCTTCTGGGTACAGCAAAGATGATGACGGCGATGTGTCTCATTTCAAGCCTGATGCCGAGGACGACATGAGCCAGCAGAGCACGCCACAGTTGAGCAAGGATCGCCCGTGTACCCCGTTCGGACTGTACCCCGACAATCCAGCGTATACGCTTCCGCCGGCACAGAAACAGGCGCCCTTTCCGCGGATGCGCGGCATTCGGCCACACACCCCAATGTCAATGCTCTCCGCCCCGACGACCGCCATGTCAATGATATCCGTGGAGCGCAGGAGTACCGACACGGGCCGCCCGAGCTTCTTCATGGAGCGTGAGCGCCCAGTATCTTCAACTTCCAGTCCGCTTCGTCGCAGTGTATACACCGAACGCAGCCGACCTTCCACTGATTTAACTCAGTCAATTATGGACTCCAGCTCTGCGACCCACAGCTTCTCTAGCTTTCCACGCGACTCACACACGCGGTTCAAACCCCGCCGGGTGAGTGGCGCGGCTGCCAGAGCCAAAGCCCTCGAGTCCCGGTTTAGCGACTCGTCGGACTCGGAGGGCGAAGGCGAGGGCAAATCGGTCTGTATGGAAATACCCGACCGCCCGCGGCCGACGTCCCCATTCCGCCGTCCCTGGAGCTCGATGCCCGACCTCGTGCGCGAACAACTGCGCGCTCTCGCTGGCCGGAGAGGAAAGAGCCTCGAGCTTCAGTAGTTTGTGGCGGCACAATCTGACTATCTACGAACGTACGATGGAGAATGACGAAAGATTTGACGACCAGCACAGGCGTCCTGACGCTACTTGTCCTGTAACGATCTTACGACTGTGATGTACTTGTTGTTTGCACAGCATTCCGCTGTAGAGGGCCATACTATCATCGGGCATTGGGCCGCAGCATGGGAATGGCCGTCCTCGACGGACAGCCACTTCAGAACCATCTCACAACGGCGCACTCTGCCAGTCGCTCTGGGCCGAGACTGAGTCAAAGGCAGATTGAAGGTTTGCTGATTAAGTGCATATTTGCAACTGTCGTCTGTGGTATTATTGTGTCACAGATTTGAGGTGATGGAAGTCTTTGATAATGACGGTGGCGCTGCTCCCCCTCATTCTTGCCGCGGCTGTCTCCGAAGGTGAGATGAGCCCACGTTGGACACGGCCAATCTCAGACCGCATGACCATATCTCTCTTGGCAAGATTGTTGAACGATAAACAGCCTGATTACTCTCGCTAACAGTGTTGTGCATGTGCACTGCGCCTCATACTGCGTCTAACTTTGTTTTATACTGTATCAGTCATGGGGGTCCAGGGCCTGTACTCATTTCCCGGTGACCTCATCACGTGCTGCCCCGACCAGGGCAGCGGGTGACTGCGTAAGGTTACCGCACGCGGGGATGCTCAAAGTGGCAAGTGGCTGATAACGGCCGGACAGCGATTGGGATCCTTGTTCCTCGAAGTTTGTCCGTTTAGGCATAAACCAAACCCGGCCCCACACAAGAACGAGCACCCGGGGTGTGGTGAGGAGAGATGAGTTGATAGGTGAATTGCACGAAGGGGGCAAGCGAAGGGGCTATATGAAGACGGGGACGAAGAGCGAGTGTCCCCATCGTTGCCCCCCATGACCCGCACGCTATCTTTCTTCCTCGCCGCCCTGGGCCCGCTGGTCCTCGCGACCGACGACATCCAACACGCGCAGGTCGTCATTCTCGGGGGCGGGATCGCGGGCATCTCGCTCGCGCGCTCCCTTATCTCCGAGCATGGGATCAGCGACATTGTGCTTATTGAGGCGCGAGACGAGCTTGGCGGACGCGCGCACACCGAGACACTCACCAACAGCGAGGGCGGCAAGGTGGTTGTCGAGAAGGGGTGTAATTGGATCCAGGGGCCGGGTCGCGAGCCGATTGAAGAGCTCGCCAAGAAGTGGGGACTGCAGACCGCAACGCAGAATTACTCGGATACGACGTGGTTTCAGGGCCTTGGTCTCGAGGCGAATGGAAAGCGTGGACACTGGCTCGATGCCGATGAACAGGAGACTTTTATGGCTCCTTACGACAACTTTCTCGCGAACGCGCCGGGATACTCTGGTATGTGGAGCTTGCGTCGGCGGACTGACAGAAGACTGGCGGACGAACAACTCGCTCGTGAATCTTTCGGTGCGCGTCGCGAGCTCCATCATGGACTGGATCCCTGTAGATGCCTTGCAGAACGTGTACGAGTACTGGAACATCGACTACACGTTCGCCCAGCCACCTGAGGACAGCAGTTTTGCCAACGCGTTCTCACAGGAGGCTGGCAAAGAGCTCGAAGTGGACCAGTTTGTGATTGACCAGCGGTAGGTGGTTAGGCGAGTTCTGCCGCTGACGTGCAGTGGTTACAAACACATCTTCTTACAGGAGGCACGCGAGATCTTTGGTCAGGACTTCGAGGACCCCCGCCTGAAGCTCTCCACAACCGTGAAGACAATCGACTACTCGGGGCTACAGAACGGATCCGGGGAGATTGTGGTCACGACCGACAAGGGCAAGTTTGCGGCGCCGCACGTCGTCTCCACCTTCAGCGTCGGGGTCCTGCAGCACCAGGATGTGCAGTGGGTGCCGCGGTTGCCGGACTGGAAGAAGGAGGCCATCTTCACATTTGCGATGGCAACGTATCAGAAGATCTTTCTCATCTTCCCTACCCAGTTCTGGGGAGACGAGCAGGTGCGTCTGGAGTAAATAGTCAGCACTAATTCCAGTACGTCATTTATGCGGATCCCGACCTTCGCGGCCGGTACGCCGTCTGGCAGAACATCAACGCCCCGGGCTTCTTCCCGCAGAACGCGACCAACAATATCATCATGGTGACGGCAACTGACACATTCGCACGGCGCAATGAGGAGTTATCCGACGAGGAAATCCTCAAGGAGACGATGGGAGTCCTGCGCGAGATGTACGGCGCCGATATCCCGGACCCGGATGACATCCTTGTGCCGCGCTGGACTCTCGATCCGCTGTACCGCGGAACGTACTCCAACTGGCCGCTCGGGGCACTGGACGAGCACCATGCAAACCTCGGGCAATCGATCGGCGGCGGCCGCTCCTGGCTGCATTTTACGGGCGAGGCTATGTCGGTCGAGATGTTCGGATACGTCCAGGGCGCGTGGGACGAGGGAATCAACACCGCGGCCGCCATCGCTCAATGCTTCCACAATAACACGTGTCCCGAGGCTATGGTGTTTGAAGCGCTCAAGGTCTGCGACCAGATACAGACTACGTTCACGAAGCGTGGATTTGGAAAGCGATATCAGCGGCGGGGAGGCGGAAGCCCCCGCCGGCACGCTATCCTTCGGTCGTAACCTCATGGTCGGGGTGCCGGAGCATAGGATACTGATAATATGGGAAGTGAGGGTCCGGTGCGTGTGGGCGTCGGTGTCACTGAAACACTGGTCCCGGGAGCTCGGACCATTGAGGATAATCGATATGTATTGGTCGATAGGATGCAACTGTGTCTCGCAATTGTGTTCCCGGTTCTGAGGCGGACCTCAAGTTTGCCTGGGATACTTGCTTCCTGAATCTCAAACAGCGCTCGGGAAAAGAGGTGACCTCGAACATGAGGGTAGAAGATAAGAGTAACACATTTTTCACGCGCTGTCACCCGTAACACTCCGCCTCGGTCCCATATGATACTCGAACGTGTGTGCTACAGTGTGTGTAGAATGTCCTCGCCATAGACGGACCCTGTGCGGACGCTACATCGCGTAAATCGTTTCCTGTGCGGCCGAATCATGCGGGCTTGAGAAGAAGATGATATGAGGACAGGTCAGTCTGTTAGTTTGTCAGTCCAGTCGGGAGTGTGATAGTGAAAGTAACGCTCCAACCTGGAGGCTTGGTTCGGTGCCCTAAAAAAGTCGAATACCCTCATTCATCTTCCTTTTTCTTCTCAACGTGTTAGTTGGCTTACTGGGATAGAGAACTGTCGACATCAATGATGAAGAGGAGGGAGAGAGGCGAGTATCGCCGGATCGAGGATCGATTTATGGCCACGCGCGCACGCGCCGTGCGCGCCGTGTGCGCCGTGTCCGACGGGCCACGCGCCACGCGCCACGCGCCACGCGAGCAGAATGTGCCACGTGACTTACCCGTGTATTTGATTCCGAGAACCTCCACGGCATGACCGTCGTCATTCCCGCGATCTCGAATGAACAGCCAGCAACCATTCGGGGAAATGTCCATCGTCAACAACAGACCACGCACCTCATCCCCACATTTCTCATTCAAAAGCACAGCCCGCACAACCCATGGCGAGCAAAACGGCCGTATCGCCAGATGGGCAAAGCGCGAACGGGGCGTCGAGCATTCCCGGCGTGGTAGACCTCGGCGACGACGTCGACGCCGGACGTACGGAACTCGAGCTCGATACGTCGCCCGACACCCTCGATCCACTCTCGTCGCTGACTGCGCTCGCGAGCGCGCTGGACAACTATGAGGATGTTCCGGCGTTCCTTAACAGCATCCTTGAGGCGCATCTCCCACCCACTCTCCCGGCCGCGAGCGAGGCGCTGAAGCCCGACCTCGCGCCGATAGAGCGTCAGCTCAATGACCTCCTCACCCGCCTGGCGCTCCTCAGCCAGGACACGGGGGCTGCTCTTGAGCAGTCTATTAACGACGTGTCCCGCACTGTTCCGCGCCTGACATATGATCTGCAGTTTATGCGCGAGAGCGCCGTCAGCCTTCAAGGATCGCTGCAGCTGGTTCAGGACCGCGTTGCGCGCCAGACAGCTATTCCGACGCTGGGGCACTCCAGCCCCACATCTGAAAGGAAGGCTTCCACGGCGGCTTCAGGAGTTCCGGAGAGCAGCGAGACACGGACACACCGCGCGCTAGAACGTCTCGAGTATCTCGACAAATTGAAGACGCGGATGGAGAGTGCACGGGACGTGCTCGCCGAGGCGGAGAGCTGGTCGTCGCTCGAGAGCGAAATCACGTCGTTTATCGCCGACAAGAAGTGGTCACAGGCAGGAGAGCGCCTGGCCGAGGCGTCAAAGTCCCTCAAGGTCTTCCAGTCTGCCGACGGCGAGTACGAGTCGAAGCGGTCGCTGCTGGTGTCGCTGCAGAACGAGTTGGAGACGGCATTGTCCGCCGCACTCAAGGAGGCGATCGCAAAGGTGGATACCGCAGCATGTGCTTCGTTCCATGATATCTTCCGCCTCATGGACCGTGAAGTCGAGTTCCAAAACTACTACCTTTCCGCGCGCCGCCTGCCGATCACGACCGCATGGGCGAAGGCCGCCATCGCCGATACGGATGACGAGAAGGACGAGACCTCGAGCCCGACCGAGCCGACTGAGCCCGAGCCGTTCCACGCATTCCTTGCACGATTTTACGCTCTCTTCCTCCAGACAATCGAGAACGAACGCTCCCAGATCCCCACCATCTTTCCCACCGATCCGGCCACGTCCATCCTTTCCCAGTTCATCCAGGGCACGCTCGACGAGCTCTCGCCGTCATTCCACAGCCGCCTCCAGAGCTTGGCGGAGTTCCATGGTGACAAGGCGCTTCCAGAACTGATTCTTGCATTTCAGGCAACGGAGCAGTTCGGCCTTGCTGTCCAGGGCATCATGGATCGCGTCGCGTTCAATGCTCAAGGCACCCAGGGTACCCATGGTGGCATATCCCCCTCAGTCCTCAATGGTCTGCATCGTGTAGGATCCTCGCCGATTGCTGTCTCCCCCGGTCCTATCAGCTCCTCTCCATCGTCTCCCATCGTCACGGCCGGTAAGCCGGTGCGGACGCCCTCCAACCACCCATCTCGTCTATCCATGTCGCATCGCCTCTCCAGGAGTATCAGCATAGCAACAACGGCGGACGGCGGATCATCTCCAGGCAGCGCGCCATCACCGTGGGAATCGACTCTGTACGAGCCGTTTCTCGACCTTCAGTCTACGTACCCAACCCTCGAGAAACGGTACCTCTCGTATCTCCTCAAGACGGATCCTGGGATCACCAGCCCAGTCAACAAAGACAACCCCTCGCGGACACTCACCAGCCGCGTTACCGCAATGTTCTCTGCGGGCGACGACGCCATTGTTCGCTGCATCTCCTTTACGCATGGTTACGGCGCGATGGGGCTGGTGGACGCGCTCAACTTCCTTCTGCAGACCTTCCTCGCCGCCAACGGAGATATTCTGGAAAATGCGCGAGTTGCGGCACGCGATACAACAGGGCAGCATGACGAATTGGACTTTGATGGTCTCGACTACTCAACCGAGGATTGGGGCGCGTTCCAGCTCGGCCTACATGTGCTTGAGGCGTGCCGCGGGATCCGTGACCGTCTAACGGCGTTTGAAGGCAAGCTTGCTTTCGCGCTCGCGGGCATCAACCAGACATTGAGCCTCTCGCCGTCTGACCCGACGGGCTTCGCAATGGCCCACATGGTCACCACGATCGGCGCCATCTCCCTGCTGCAGCAATCGACCCTCAACACTGCGGAGTTGCACAACACCGTGTCTGGATTGGCGACTACTACGCGCCCGGAATTCAAGCTGGATCGTGCTCGTGAAGCCGTCTCATCATACACGCGCTCGGCACAGGTGTTCCTGCAGGGCATCATTCTTTCCCCGCTCCAGGCCCAGCTGGACGGCTACCCATCACTCGCTGTATGGTCGCAGCCCGATAAGGCGCCGAAGCGAGGCGAGCTGCAAATCCCCAGCTTCTCCCTCTCCCCGACGGATACGATCGTGCGCGTCGCCGAGGGTCTCCTCAACCTCCTCCGCGTGTTTGAAGTGTACGCGGCGGATGATGCACTTGCCTTCTCCATCGAGACGCTGCCCTTCGTCGACGTCGAGTCACTAAAGGAGCTTCTCGAACCGAGCCCGGCCAAGCCTGCCGACGCCCTCGCGGGTAACACGACGCCTGGCGAATCAAGCACGCCGAGCACACCAGCTGCGGGTGCACCAGAAACAGCGCTTTCCGCCGAGGCGGTGCTCTCAACCTGGGTATCGTCCCTCGCGCTCTCGCTCCTCTCTCACCTGACGCGCACGACATTGCCCGCGATCCGCAACCTCTCCACGACAGGCGCGGCACAGCTCGCCTCAGACCTCGGATACCTCTCGCCTACGGTAGGCGCGCTCGGCGTCGAGTGGGAAGATCTCGAGCGCTGGCGCGAGGCGGCCGAGTGCAAGGACCAGGCCGAGTGGAGGGAGCGGGCCGGCGATGAGGTCAACAAGGGGGTTTGGGCGGTCATGGGCATGCTGAGAGGGTGGAACTAGATGGAGAGGCAGGAAGGACGTGTGTACAGTACATTTAGTAGAGTACCAGACGCAGATAATCATAAATGCATGACATCACCACGGCCGTACTAAACTATGCACAATCTGCGACCGCCAAGTTGCCAAGACCTTTACTCCTCATTCCGAGCCCCCAAGGTCCCATTCCTCGAAGACAATATCCCCGTCGCGTCTGTCTCAGATTGCACCAAGATGCATACAGTCGCGTCGCCATGCAAGCCTTGCGGCGGGTATGCAGACTAGTCTGCGACTAAAACTAGGGGTAATTAGGTATAGATAGTTGAGGATGGGTCGCTCGCACACACCTCAGTGAGGTCCGTGAGGAAGGCAAACAGTTGTGAGCGCTTGTCATGTCGTGGACACGCTGCCGCAGGTTGAACGGTGAGTTCCGACGAAGGCTAGGGGCAGATCTGAACCAGCAGGTTGGTGCCTCCCCTCAGCCGTCAACAGAAGTTTACTGGGTCTTCTTAACCTCCTCAATCTTCTTGAGCTCCTCAGTGTTCTCGACCCAGTGGCCCTCCTTGTCCTTTTTCCGGACGGTAAAGCACGCGATACCGGTGTAGTCGCAGATCTGCCAGATGACCTCACGGGCAAAGCGAATGTAGTTGAAGAGAGCGACGACGAAGGACATGACGATGAAGACGTTTGCGGCCGTGGGAGACGACTGGACAAGAGGCTCACTGCGGGTGTAAGAGGCAAGATCAAAGGGGGTGCAGCCACATTCCGTGTCGTCATAGCTGCTGTACTGTACTCACCGACCAAACAGCCACTGTGCATTGGCGTCGATCGCACCGAAGAGCGAATAGACCATCATGCCGTTCCAGTACGGGAATGGCGACTTTGTCACGTGAGCGAGAATGAGCTGCGAGACCTGGTATGCCGCTGCCATGCCCCAGTAGAGAAGGAAGGGGAGGAGTCGTCCATCGTGGACCAGCTCAACGCCGCCGCGGTACGACGAGTGGAGCCACGCAACGAGAATGGCGGTGTGGATGCCAAAGGGAAGGAGACCAAGGAGGGGCGTAAGGATAGGCTTGCCGGCACGGTGACGGGCGATGATAACGTTGTAGTAGGAGTTGATCATGTTTCCAACGGTACCAAAGGCACCGAAGATCATGAACGCAACGTTGATCGGGAGGGTGGCTAGGGAGTACTCCGTGGGAAGACCGAGAGCCTTGTCGATCGCCACCGCGGCCTGGGTGCCAAGTCCCTTGGGAACAAGCGAGACTATGGGGTTGTCCCAGAACCGCTGGTGCTCCGGGTGCAAAGCCGTCACGGCGTAGATGAGGACAATCATGAGGATACCCTCGACAGGGCCCGAGAAGGCCGAGAGGTACAGGGTACCAGTGTGGTACTCCTCCCAGGTCGACGCGTAGAAGTTGAGGAGCGACGCAGTCTCGGAGGCGACAGTCCACCATGAGCGGTTAAGTCCCATCGCGTGGCAAGCGAGAATGACCTCGAGCGTGGTGTTGATGGCATCTGAGGATGTAAACACAAGTTCTGTGATTGAGCAGTGCCAAACTCACCACAACCGTGGTCGAACATTTCTCCCAGCGCCGAGCCCATGCCAAGACGGCGCGCCTGTTTGCCGTCGATAGCGTCCATGCCTGACGTGAGCTCAGACGTAAAGGGTTTTTCGACTCACTCTGGTAAGCAAAGAGGCCGAATGACCACGAGAAGTACACCCATGTTGGCAGGTCCTTGCCCTCGTAGTTGGGGTCGAAGTACAGGAGGGTAAGGACGTTGGCGAAGACAAACGAAAGTCCGATAAAAGTGATCTAATTGCGTCAGTGATTATTTTCGGTCGGGTGGCCGGAGCAGGAAAAAGTGTGGTTCGGCATTACACTTTGAGATGCGGTGAGAACCCTTTAGATCATGTCAAGAGAGCAGGGCCCCAGAAGCAACGTTGTAGACGCCTTCCTCGTCAGCAGAACGGCTTCCGAGGGACCGCAGCATAAGGATGACGCGGATTCGTCTCTTGTCTGATGCCGCTGCTTCTCGCGTCCTACTACACGTTATGACCCGTAGTACGCGTTCATCGTTCTTCTCGACGACATACGTGCTGCGCCGTGCTTCTGGCGTCCTTTGAGGCCCTTCCCCCTACCAGGCAGCTTCCGGCCCGACCACTACCGAGCTCATCCGCCACTCGTCCCATTCTACGCTCCCACTCACTGAATTCGGCGCCAGGTTCCGCGGGAACAGGGTGACGAGCCAGTTCCACCACGGCGTGAGCACATGACGCGACAGCATGCTCTTGTCGATGCCGCTGTACTTGTACTGGTCGAGGCCAGCAAACTGAGCCTTAGTGATGCGCATGTTGAGGAAGGCCCGATGGTGCTCAGCTAGCGGAATGGCAGTGTGCGATGGGGCGATAAGGAACCAGACAAAATGTCGGTATCAGCTGGCAGACGTGACGGAGCAAACGATGGACGTCGGCGTCGGGGATGCAGATGTCCTGGCAATACAGTTAAGAATCAGTCTCTTGCGACTGATCCCTCGTGGATCTTCAGCGAGCAACAGAACGCGTCGGAAGGATCCTTTCGGTCCTAGGGGCTAGTGGGATGAACAGCAGATGTAAGCAAAAGCAATGCTGTCCAATGGTCCAAGAAGCAGCACACTGCGGAGTGGGTGCTGTCTGTCGGCCTGACGGTCAGGGTGTCTGGTGTCCGTTATCGCGGTGTTTCGTGATGGTCAACAGCAAAACAAGAACCACGCTGTGTGGGGAGATGGAAAAAGTCGTCGAGCAGTGGGGAGGTGGCAGGGGGAGGGGAATGCAGGGTGGTGGCTGTCGTCGCTCCCCCCTATCGCGCCCATCAAGTAGTTGCAGTCACCGTGTAAGAATGGTGCTCCGCCGGGGAGTGGCTGTTCTCCGTTGGTAAGTACGCGAGTCTTGCGCGTATTATTTGGTTCCGCTGAGCCATACAAAACACAACACATAACATGGACCCACTACTCTCCAACACCAACACCAGCAAGATCGCGAAGTAGAGCATTGCTACATCAATCGGAACAACTCTGGCCAAAGTAGCATTGAATAACCTGCCAGCTGCCCGCCGACCATCTGATCACTCATTACTACTACTGAAGCGCTCTCCTTTGCCTATGTCGGGGGGTGTGCAATCGGGATGAGTCGTTGAACGTGATCGAAGCAAGTGACAGTGGGCCAGGTGACATTACGTCACGACCCTTGGCCCCCCAGGCCCACCAGGCCCACCAGTTGGACAGAGTGGTGCTTGTCAAGTCTGGATCTTTGATAGAGCTCTGGAGCTGTCAGCCCGGATCCGGATCTACAGTTCTTATCAACAAACCGCAGCTGTCTTGACGGACTGGAGATCCGTCTCCCATGTCTCGTCCCATGATCCCATGTCTTTAGGACCCAATTCCTGTAAAGCTAAAAAGTTACAACGTGACCCTCTGATTGCTCCTACAGCGCAAGGCTCCGCTATCGGTCTCTCATCTTAGACCGGATCAGAGATTTCAACGTACGGGTATACGGTTAGGATCCTGGCTGCTGGCTAGCTTTACCGATCGGAATTATCTGATCCACGCTCTATGGGCCCCTTCGGCTCCAGCTTACAACTTCCCGAAGTTCCTCGACTCAGGTCAAGTTCTCAACGCAATACTAACACTCGGCGCCGAGCTGATTGACAGTGGAACGACCATGATGACGGAGACCGCGAGACGGAAGACTATCTACTTAGATATCCACATCCCCCTCACATCCTCCCCACTGATCCAGATCAGAATTCTCAATGGTAAAAGCCACAATGCTCCACTCGCGAACACATCTGCATAAGACCGCGCGCTAAGGCGGGAATAGACGGAAACGAAGGGCGCGGTCGAATTGGAGGGGAGAACATCAAAAGATAACAACTACAACCGGCACACGACGAGAAATATCGTTGTCGGGAGCATTCGAAGTCGAAACGAAACGAAAGGGTATAAGCGAATCGATAGAACGAAGCGCGAACAAGTGCCCGCGGCAAATTTCAGTGGCGCTTAGTCCGACTCGTCCGAGTCATCGTCAACACTGAAAATCAGTAAGTGCTTGAAAATCAAGAGGCAGCAAACTCACGGCTGGGCCTTAGCCTTCTTCTTGTTGCCGTTGTAGACGGCGTTCTCCCGGGCGGAGCGCTCCTTGTCGGCCTGAGCCTTGTCCTCGTAGGGCTTCTTCTCCGCGGGGCTCATCTCCTTCCACTTGGCACCGAGGAGACGGCCGACGTCACCGAAAGTCGCGTCGGGGTTCTCAGACTTGACACGCTCACGCCAGTCCTGGACGAAGAACATGTAGGCGGAGAGGGCACGCTTGGGCTTGTTGGGGTCCTTCTTGGTGCGCCTCTTCGTGTCCTTCTTGCTGTCCTTCGAGGAAACCTTGGGCATCTGGATGGTGGAATATGATGAAAAGGAGGAATGAACAAATTGAGGAAAAAAAAAATGTGGTCAGCACGTATGCGGGATGGATGCAGGGTGAATGTGGAGGATGTAGGATGTTGATTTTTGTTGTTGTTGACATGAACTTTGCGACGCGGTGGTGGAGGTCAAGGTGGTAATGGTGGGTGGCAGCCTGGCTGAGAGAGAAGCCTGGAGGAAGGCAACCCCCCAAGTGCTCTCGCGGCGTTGGAGGGTTTCTGGGGGCAGCACAGCACGCATCCACCTCATTCTTGGAGGTAGAGGGACGTGGTTTGGTGTGCTATGCACGCCAGACATGCTGGATGCATCGGAGATGGGTTGGAAGGGTGAGGCACGCTCACAGCTGGTGGTGGATGGGTGGATGGGAGGTTGTGGCAGACGTGGGCAGAAGGAAGACACGAGACGAGGAGGACAAAGAAGGTCATCGACTGATCTCGCGAGCAGCGCGATCACGCCGGATTGCGTGTGACACGGTGGTGGTGGCGAGCGACGCTGGAGAGATAGCATCGACGCGTCCTCCACCAGGGGAAATCAGTCGCCACGCGCCTGAGCCCCGCCATAATAACAACAGCAGCAACAGCGAGAAACGGACTTGGAAGGAGGAGGGATGGCGTGTTGCACAGGATGAGCAGCAAACATGCTAGCTCAACGCCGTTTGGGGCGACGGACAAGCGGTTTGAAGACGGTTTGTGCATGTTCCATGCACGCCGTGTGGATGCTGGTACTCACTGTTGCGGAGTGGTTTGGTGCTGGTGGTGGATGGGATGCAGGCAGGGACCTGTTGGCTGAGGGGTGTGGATTTGTACGGTGGGAGAGATTTGTATGGTGAGTGGTGGGAGGTACAGTGGTGGGTGAATGGGTGGGTGGCTATGGTGGTTCACTCCAGTAAGTAGTAGGGGGAAAAAGTGGTGCAGCCGGCGTGGGAGCCAGTTTGTGTGGTGTGTGTGGGTTAGAGTGGTGTGTGTGTGTGTGTGTGGTGTGGTGATTTTGGCAATTGGCTCTGCTCGCCTGCCTGTGCTGGCCCGGTGTGTGAGTGAGTGTGAGCGTGCGTGTGCGTGGGCCAGGCAGCAGGCCCACAGGACCAGAGCCATTATTCCCTCCATCCATACACAGCCCAGTCACGGCCAGCCAGGCGCCAGCGGGCAAGGCAAAACAGCCAGTCAGCCTGCAGCGCTACAGCCTGGCTTGTGTGTTGTGCCGGGGAGGAAGGGAAGGCCCCCCTCCAGGCAGGAAAGGGAAGGCAAGTGAGGGTGATTGACAGCGTGGGTACACCAGCCCGGCCAGCCCAGAGCCAGAGCCTAGTCAGCCCATCTAGGCTCTGCTGCCATACTGTTGTGGTTCTGGCCTGGCTTTGGCTCTGACTAGACTATACGGTGGCCCCCCCCTCGTGATCTGGTTGGCTGAGGCGTCGTCGCTTGTTTGGGTGGTGCTGTGATAAGTGTGCGCCCTCTCCTGCAGGTCCCCCAATACAGCAAAGGGGGGAAGCAACACCCTCAGTACCCATTACAGCTACGGGATCAAAATTCCTTCCCTCCAGTGCCTGTTATGATTCTGGTCCAGTGTATCTGACGGGACCGGTGCTGTATGGGAAGGATCGCAGGATCGCAGGGCTTCACACCCTCTCCAGGTATGCTGTGGAGCTGTGGTGCTGCTGGGCTTCCCCGCTGCGGTGCGCAAACATGTCCCTTTTTGGTACTGATTTTTTTTTTCCTATATTTTGTGTTTTTATTTGTTTGCTTCATTTACTTTCTTTTTGTGTGTGCGGTAAATGCGCGCTGCAAGCGAGCGATGCACGATGGCTGAGCCTCATTTTGTTGCGTCGGCTGCTGCTTGGACACTGCTTGCCCGCTGCTGCCTGGCACGCCAGCAGAGCCAAGGTAGCAGCAGGGAGGCGCCGTTTGTGATCCCCTCCTCGCCCCACTGTACCACTTTACCCTTGGCTGGTTGTGTACTTTGCCCGTCCCGCTAGTGTCCAAGTGGCGCGAGTGCGCGAGTGGTGCTGTGCGGTGTTTGGCCCCTATTGATCCGCTTCCTGCTGTTGGCTCCTGACTTGCAAATCCCGTGACTTTTGGCCACTCAGATCACATCACTCTGATGTACTCTGATCTGTCCGGCATTACGGTGTTATGCGCACACACGCAATCACGCATCAACTTTGCATCGCACATGACTGAGATCACGGGTGACAGACGATACAAGATAGTAACGCCTGCGCGCGTGTGCGCGTGTGCACCATCCTACATGCTCATGGGGACCATGCAGATGCCATGCTCTGAATCACCATCTAAAACTATCCCCGTGAAAGGTCTGATGGTGCTCGGCGCTGCACGCACGAGGCCCAGATCATCACGTCACGTTATCCCCTGGGCCTCTGTAATCACCGAGCTCAACATGCTCAACAGATGGCCCGGTGATTCCCTCCGCCCCTCCGGCAGCCTGATCACCATTTGTCTTGCACCGCACGGTTGGAGCTGCGCAGATCGCGTTACAAAACTACAGAAGCGTGCTTCTGATGGCACAAGGGAAAGGTTCGAAAGGTTGGGTTCTAGTGCGTCTGAGGATGAGAGCCATTGATGCTGTATGCTGATCGTGGATCAGCGATCAACGAAGGATCGAAGGATCGTCGTGTGTGGTCCATGCGGAAGCCATGCCTGCAGTGACACGCTCAATTGATCAATTGGATCAATTGCGCCCAAGCGCTCAAGGCTCCAGAGCCACGAGCGGTGCAAGCGGATATAAGGATATACCTACCCAGATGACGATGGCATGAGACATCAGGGGCGGACCCATGGTTGCCAAGTCCGAGTCTTGTAACATCGAATAACTCGGCGGCGACGATTTCCTAAGTGATAACAAGTTGTGCTGGTTGTCACTTTCTTTCACACTCGTACAACTACTCTCCCCAGTCCTTCTCATGTCGCTGTACAACGAGGTAAGGACGCGCCGCCCCGCCGTTCACAGCTGACCCATAGCGCTACGACGAGGCGCTCAGCAAAGCCCCATGGCTGCCTAAAGCGTGCGGCGGGAGGACTTATCTATTTGTGAGTAGTCAACAGCCCAGCGTAGCGATTGAGAACTCTCCAACACATGGGGCTCAAACATTTGCTTCCTGTTCTTGCAGGACTGACATCAGAAATACGCGCCACACCCCCAACGCCCAGGTTATCTCTTCGTCGCGACGGATCTTGAGACAGTTCTATTCGAGGAGCTCTCCGCAAGCTCAGTACCTACGCGGCTGGGACACATAGCGGCGCAGGATGGGGGCGAGAGCGACATTCTCGCGCTTGACTTTGCGGCGCAGCAGGCGCGCACCGACGATACGCTTCGGACACTCGAGGGCTTGTTCGACGGCACAGGCAGTGGCTGGGCGTCCGCTAGCGTCGACCGCGATGTCGACGACTACTTTGATGCCGTGTTCGTGCTCTCCCTCGGCTCCGAGAACGCATCGTTGAAGTGGATCTTTCAGATGACGTGAGTCCATTCCGGTGCTTCATGGCTGATCAAAGCGAACTGCGAGGACGGCAGCCGCTCACGTTTGTTGCAAAACAACTACTGTCTCCCTGGGCAGCTCTACTTGGCCAGGACCGTGGTGTATCGGTGAGTGCAGAAGGGAGCGGAGAGAATTACATCCTGCGACCGCAGCTCTAGTTTCGCATAACCTCTTTCCTACTGGGGCCCTTTGAGCCATCTTCGCTTCCTTCATTCTTGTTTAATCACTGACACACAGACCAGCAGCACCAGCCCAGCCGATGCGGTTGGCGCCATAATCTCGGACCCGGGGGTTGCACGTGCGCTTCGGCGGTTTACAGGTGCTGCCCCACGACCAACCCCGACTCCGGTAGTCACGCGTGGCCCTTCTCCCACTAGAGCACAAACGCCGACACGGGCACCACCACCACCCGTGCCCGCCACACCTGTGCCGCCGCCGCGCGTTGCATCCCCGCGATCACCACCCTCCCCCTCACCGGCACGCACGGTGCGTCGGCGAGTCTCCCCCCAGCGCACGCCTCCGCGACCGGCGACCGAGCGCAAAGGCGCAGCACCCCTCCTCCCCACCAGCTCACCCACACCCGTTGCGCCCCGCAAGGTCTACGACATAGCAGCGGGGATATTCCCCTCGTCGGAGACGGGATCTGAGGAGTTTGGCGCAACCAACGCATCAGGAGTGGAGACATCCGGCCTTCCGTCCCGCCTGCCCGATTCATCTCCGCCACTGCCGCCGTCCGGGATTCCAAGTTCGGACGTCCCAACATCGTCAACGGGGGCGATGCCGACATCCACGCTCGACCCGCTCATTCCCACGCAAGAGGGTAAGCGCAAACGTAAGAAGAAGGACGCGAAGAAGATCGAGGAGGAGGAGGAAGCAGAGGCTAATCGCCGTCGGCAGGAGATGAAGCGGCGCATGGCGAGTGGTGGTGGTGCGTCACGACTAGGCCGACGTCGGGCTTAATGGGGACAATAGGGGCATTTCAGAGGCTTGTTGATCTGACTGTTGTGATAGGCCTGAGTTTTGGATGTATTTCGAGTTGTATTGCGCAGGCTGCCTACCGCAGGCTGCGAGA
Source organism: Apiotrichum sp. Y4204 (assembly GCA_025531455.1). NCBI lineage: Eukaryota > Fungi > Basidiomycota > Tremellomycetes > Trichosporonales > Trichosporonaceae > Apiotrichum > Apiotrichum sp. Y4204. The sequence goes on along the minus strand of JAMYHL010000121.1, from coordinate 60,440 downwards.
CGAAAAGCCTCGAGCGAGCCTGTGAAGCGTGTCCTGCCAGGTAAGACGTGGCGAAGGCATGAATCGCTGTGGCATGAATACCGTGGATCAATCTTAAGTTCTGTTCATGATTCTGCAAGTCCCATTCACATTCTACTGAGCGCCACGCCCTGCTGAACCTCCTACTTGTTCACATGCCAACCTGCATGAGCATATGTGGCACCACGGCGCGCGCACGGCGCCTGGTAGGTTGTGGCGTTGTCATGATGCATTACTTTTGTCATATGATACAGGACTCTTCTCTAGGCTTCTCTACGATGGTAACGGACGATGGGCGTCGTATGCGTTCTGAGCGGTTCATGCGAGGACGCGGTCGAGGCCGCGGACGGCAGCCATGCCGAGGATGAGGTTGGAGAAGTACGCGACCCATCCGACGGCGGCGGCGGAGACGTCCTGGCCATTCCAGGCAGCGGTGATGAGCGAGCCGGCGGTCTCGAGGCCGGGACCGGGGCAGATACCGGCAAGACCCCAGCCGACGCCGAAGAGTGCCGCGCCGGTGACGAGGCGCCAGTCAATGTCGCGGCGCGTGGGGACCTGCCACTTCTCCCAGGGGAGAGCGGGCTTGGGGCCCTTGGGGGCGGCCATGAGGCGGGCGTAGTGGATCGCATTCGGAAGGACACCGCCGAGCATGACGAGCGCGAGGGACGGGTCAAAGGTGTCAAGAGGGGGAGGAACGCGGAGGAAGCCCATAACCTTGAGCGGGGAGAGCATGCCGCTGACGAGAAGACCGAGGGAGAATGTCACGCCAGAGTAGAAGTACGGGAGTACGGCGACGGCGCGCTCCTTTGCGCACTGCGGGGGAGTGGCCTCGTCACACTCGCACTCGCGGCACGCCTTGAGCGCGGGAGGGACGATACGCGCGACGACCTCGCGGAGAAGAGTGGCAATCACGACGGCGCCGCCGAGAAGGACGAGGTGAGCCTTGGAAGGCCAGATGGGGACGTTGGCCGCGAGTTCGCTAATGGGTGCGGGGAAGAGGCGCGCGGTGGTGACAGCGGTGATCATGAAGGTTGTCGTCGCGAGCAGCGAGCGCGGGGAGAGGCGGCTCACGCCGCAGAGCATGTGGCCTGATGTGCAGCCATTGCCGAGCTGGAGGTCAGCTTTGCGTCTTCCATTGAAGCTAGTGGTGATGCGTTGCTAGACAGTGAGGAGTGGAGGAGTGGAGGGGTCGTGCGACGCTCAATGTCGTACACCGCAGTCTCCACACTTCTAGACACTTCGTCCAGGTCCGGAGACGACACTCCGATCTTTGTGTGCCTTTTCATTTATTTTTCCCTCCGCCACACATGTACACACACAGTCTCTTGCAATGCAACGTCTCTGAAACTCACCTTTGCGCCAAAACCGACAAGTGCGCCAGCGAGCGCGAGGCGGGACAGGGGCTGCGCAGCGTATGCGAACGTGCCGGGGTCGGGGGCGGCGGCGGCGAGGCCGGTGGCGGAGGCAATGGCCGGACCGGAGAGGAGGCCAGTGATGAGGGCCCAACGCCAGCGCGCGTGGTCGCCGAGGATCGCGCCGTCAATGACTGAAGAGATACCGAACACGCGGCCGGTCTCGCCGAGCAGCGAGCTCGTCGAGAGGTGCAGCAGCAGACCGCCGAGGAACGTTTGGACAGGTGTAAAGGGCATGGTGATTGAGTGAGGGAGGGGGGGGGGTGGGTTGTGGAGTTGGACATGACGTTCCGCCTCAAGCTATATATCCTGCATCGTGTCTTCACTTGCTGACTCGCCGATGTCAACTTTGCATTCCGGCAGCGCCTTCTGACGTCGTCTGCACAGGCTGCCGGCGATTGATCACTGTGGGTGCGATCAAATGTCCGCTGCTCACCGGGCTTTCTTGCACCTGTCCTCCCTGTGCCCTGTGTGCGTTCGAGGCGTTCATTCCCCGGGTGGCGCACTGCGTGCCGTCAAGCAATTACCACCATGTGCTGGCAAAAGGTTGGGCGCTTGGGAGCTCCGCATGCTCCACATTTTGTGGTATACGGCGTTTGAATGTGGGACAAGACTTCCGAACCGCTTTTACAAGCCTTACTCATCACCCATCAGGTGGAGTATTAGTGTTCAAGTTCAGGAGCAGCGGCGGAGATGCGGCCCATCCATCCGGCCGTAATGATGAAATAATAAAAAAAGCTGCTTTCGCCACTCGATTCCTCGGCCTTCTCAGGCACCGGGCTTCGAAACATCTCGGCATGCACGGCCTAAGACCAACCGCGATATCACGATTCCGATAAGAACAGACTCTCCCCTTATCTGAATTCCGAACACTCATTGCGAGCATTGGTGGTACTCATCGATCGGACCTCGGCGCCGCCAGCACCGATGGCGCCGATGTCAACAGTGACGCCGATGGCCGAGACGGAGACCACGGGATCTGGGTGCAGCGTGTTGCTTCCAGACATATTTATTACTAAGATGCTGACTCGCCGACGCGACGGAGCCCGTGATGATGTTCTCAACCATCTAACAGCAATCTGCAAGCTCGTTCTTCATATTCTCGATATACTCGTCAACTTTAGTGCAACTCTTGCTCGTTATCCAGCGACAATCTGCCATCGTCTCACCACTCTGCGGTGACAAGACCCAGTTGTTGCAGCAAACCTCACAAGTCCGCACTACGGCATGGCTCACCCCCCTTTCGATAACGAACACTCAGCAAGATCAAGTAGGCCTCTTGGGCAGCCATAAACCGTTGCTCCACGAAAGATCCACACGCAATGGCCCACATACAGCAACGCAGCATACAGTACGATGAACAAAGACAGTGACAGCACCGCAAACTGCAGGGGAGCGAACGAACATGAACATGGCTCGTTACGCGGTGTGCGGTACCCTTCCAACCGTAACGCCACAATGCGAGACCGCTCACTCCGTTGCAGAGTTGACAGCAATCTCCAGTCTCCATTGTGGCGACATCGACACTCCCGGGTCAGCCGCAGACTGTCCGGGACACAATGGACGCAGTGAAAGGTACACATGGCCAATGGCTGGGTCCCTCGTGCCCGAGCCCACGCACTGATGCTTCTCGTTATGGTGCCTGAAGAGTCTTCATGCCCCAAACACGGAGCTAGGTGTGGAGGGTGGAAGTTCGTGTCCCACGATAGATAACACCTCTTTTCACAGGTTGTTGGCAGTGTCTTACCTCCGTGGCTTCCTACAAACTGTAGTGATCGTTTAGCGTCTTACACGAGGTCCTGCCTTCAATCATTCCTTCCTTGGCATCATTCTGGCCGCTCATCTGTCCAGTCATCCATTTCGACCATTTCCTCTGAGCCGCTTCTTATAGCGGCCCGGTGCCTTTCAGAATGTCCATAAGATTGTGGACGCTGATCACTTGCACAGCCAACAGTCCGTCCCCATAAGACTATGAAAGCGAGCGGCTCAAGAGTAGATTATACAAAAAATTTAGATAATAATATTGTTATAATATTTATATTAATAATTAAAATCATTGTTTATTTTGTATGACTTCGTTTAAAAAATAGAATCAGGACCATTCTGGATCTCTGGTGGGATTCAGCAATCCTGGGGTCCGGGGCGGTCAAAAAGCCGCGTGGTTCTGACATCAGCCACCTCGAACTCTGGTTAGCGCGCCTTTGTGACCAACACCGAGGCCTTCCCCCTTGTTGGATCATCTCGAACTGCGCGATCTGCCCCCTTTGATCCCCTTTTGATTTCCGATCTCCGACATCCGGATTCGCTCGAAAACGCTGATCTCGTAGTTAGGCGCCCTTGGATTAGTCGGTCCCGTTTTCGCGAGGGTCGATGACGTCTGGGGTGGGGTGGGGGTGGGGGCTGAGAAAGTGACGTAATTGGATCGATTTGCTGGTGATCGTGGGAGAGTACGCTAAAAGACCGCAGATCCGCAGAGGCTTCTGGTGATCTTCCATCTGGTTGCACTATACTGAGGGCATGCGGCGGTCACACTCGCTCGGACCTGATCAGCGCACCAAGGGCGTGTGGCATCCCTGATGAGACGACTACGGGGAGTTATCCTACTGTCATGTCAAACCCATCAATAGTCATCAAACAGTCAGCACCAGCCGGCACTGATGGGGCTGGAGGAGCAGTCGGAGTGGGCGGCAGGCTGACGAATGCGAGAGGCCGCAGTGCGCAGAGTGCTCAATGGAGTTTGCGAGGTGAGCATGGATGGTCAAGCGGGGGTGAAAATGCAGATAGACTATACGTGTGTGGGGGGTGCGGCTGTTGGGTGGCGCTGTGCCTGCTGTGGAACAAACGCACCTCATGGCTGCATCGTCTGATGCAGGACCCCCCACATGCATGATATTACAAGGACAACGCGACACGATCGAAAATCGAGTACTGCTCTGCCGCGCGTTGGCTGGTGAATGGCTTGAGGCTCTTGGACCTTGGATGACCTTGGCTGCCGCAGGCTGTGCACGCCGAGAACGGCAAAAGTAACGTCACAGATTGATCATACAGCCTCCGCTTGGCCCCCCCCCCCGAGCTCTCACGACGCGCCTCGGAGTGTGGTGGTGTCACACACCCACCTACCCACTAACTTCCGCCAACACCGGCAACACCACGCCAGGTCGGATGATGTTTTATACTCTCCTCCTACTGCATCTCGGTCTATTCCATCATCTATTCCTCCTCCTCTTCTCCATCACACCATCACCGCCATCAACAATCTACTCTCTCCTCTTCCACCCCTCACCGCCCTTGCTTTGTTATTTTTCATCACTCTCGCTCCTCCCCCCTCGCTGATTACCTCGCCCCCACGCACCCCCACACATCAACCCCCGTCCCTGAGCACTCGTCACCACACTACGCCTTGCACTTTGGATTACTACCCAACACCTGCCCACTACCACTACCATCACCACTCTTATCACCATGTCGACCACACCGAAGGAAGAGGGTAAGTTTTTTTTTGGGTCGCTGAGTCGGGGCGCGCATGCCGCGGGATACGGGATCGGCGCCATGCCTCCGGAGTCGGAGAGATGACTACCGCGAGGCTTGTGCCCCACGCCGGACGCCCAGCCGGAGGCGGCGAAACCTGGCGCTGTCCCAGCATCGTCGCAGAGGCGCCGAGGTCCAGCGTCTTGGCTGAGGAGCGTCACCCCCACGCTAGATGTTTGATGGATCGGCGGCTCGTGCCTTCCCGTGTCGGGTCTTGGCCTTCTTTTGCTAGCTGCTGACATTACATTGCACTTGTGCACAAACCACATCCTCGGTTTCATCTCACTCAACCTCATCACACACATACACATTACGTGCCCGCCCAACGCTCCTTCACGTCTTCTCATCGGTCTCTCGCGCGCGTTCATCACCAACAACCCCCACACATTTGCACGTCCCTCGATCGACGACCACTTCCACAATATGACAAAATCATCTAAAGGCGCCGAGGTCCCCCAGGAGCAGAAGGCAGGATGGGCCAGCTTTATCAAGTCGCTCGCCCACATGACGGGCGACCTGTCGTCGATGACAGCCCCTCCCTGTAAGTGGGACCACTACGTCTGTGATGGTCAGCTCGTGTATGTGCACATTACGCGCACACATCGCGGCATGACAGCAATAGTTGCATTCCCCACTCGCCACAGAATGGTTTCACTGACGCGAGCCACACTCTCATTGATGAATGTCTCAACTTTCGCGCTTTACCCATACATTACTACCGAACGATATGTCACGTCTCTCTGACATCGCCGAACGACCTCCACCACGATCTGCCGCCCCCATGACACCATACTTCACCCTATGGCACCACCTTTGCAGTCATCCTCTCCCCCACCTCGCTCACCGAGTTCCCGGCGTACTGGTGTGAGCACCCCGAGCTCTTTGCCTGTATCTCGGAGGGCAACACGGAGGAGGAGCGCATGATTCGCGTCCTGAGGTGGTTCATCGCCACTCTTAAGGGCCAGTACACTGTGAGTCCGCCTTTGGTTGGAGGCCTGCCCCGGGGCCCAAGCTGTGCGCAGCACGCGTCACGGACTTACATCGACAGACTCGTAATGAGAAGATGGGTTCGGAGAAGAAACCGCTGAACCCCGTCCTCGGAGAGCTCTTCTACGGCACCTGGCCTGATAAGGATGGCCGCGGCGAGACCAGGCTCATCTCGGAGCAGGTTTCGCACCACCCGCCTGTCACTGCCTAGTGGGTTACCCACAATCTGCACCGCTAACCCCAGCTACATTGAGAACGCCAAGGCAGGCGTGCAGCTTCAAGGCCACTCGGGTCAGAAGACTTCCTTCTCTGGAACTTCGATTTACGTTAAGCAGTCGGGCCACGCGCTTCTCCGCGTCAAGGTCAAGACTGGAGGGGAGGAGACCTACCTGATCACTCTCCGTGAGTTTATAGGTCTTCATCAGTACACTGACCCGCAGCCAAGCTCCGCATTGACGGCATCATCTGGGGTGCGCCGTACATTGAGCTCACCGACTCGTCGTCTATTCAGAGCAGCACGGGCTATCAGGCGGTCATCGACTACAAGGGCAAGGGCTACTTCTCTGGCAAGGCACACTCGTACAAGGCAACGCTGTACAAGGGCTCGAAGTCGATCGAGACTTACGAGGGCCAGTGGACCCACACATCGACGATCGGCGGCCCCAAGGGCCCCATCTTCTACAACGCAGAGGGTCCCAAGGAGGAGATCACTGTCAAGCCTGTTGAGGAGCAGGGCGAGTGGGAGAGCCGGAAGTTGTGGCAGCACGTCGCAAAGGGCATCCGCTCGGGCGACTACGAGCTTGCCGGCAAGGACAAGTCGCGAATCGAGAATGAGCAGCGCCAGATGCGTAGGGACGAGCAGGCAGAGGGCAAGACTTGGCCGCTGTGGCACTTCGAGCACGTCGACTCTGATGACGACTTCCAGAGGCTTGTCGCCATGATGAACGACAAGACTCAGCCCACGACCGAGGACGCATATGTGTTTAAGGGCTAGGTGTAGTAGACCTTTGTTGCGGAGGATAGACGGTCCGATATGTACAAATGATGACTTTGTGTTGCACTGAGATGGCGTGAGTAGGAGTATCGTGCTTCTGCAACGTGGTTACTGGTGTGTCGCTCAGTCACCGCATTATAGTGACCGCAACTACAGTGGTGCGCTTGGTTGGTTAATGTTGACTCTGGAGGAGGAACCCACCAGGGACTCATGAACTTTGGAGACACAAGCAGGATTTGGTGACTACCTCTCTCGCTTGGGTCATCCTGACCGGGTGTCCGCCGATGGCAACAAGCCACCCAGCGCCTCCACCCAGCCACAAACCCCACCCCCACAATGGCAGTCGGACATTCAGCCATGGCTACAACGCTTGGCGCTGTAGGCTATTTACTGTTAGCTACCTAATGAGCTAATGACCCGCCTGCAATGCAGTCGCCCAGTCGTAGGCTTGCCGTTGGTGCTTGACGTCAGTAACGTCCTCCTTCGTTTCCATGGACAGTGCAACTTGATCTTTCGGTCTCTGTCACGTGACTGGACATTCGCCACCCACTTGACATTCGTTGGCTGGGGAAACCCGGGGCCCACCCCCCCTCATGGGTGGGTGGGTGGTTTGATGACGCAGGACGAGGTGCATCTCCAGCTTAGACCACTCGCTCGACGCATCCTCTCGCATAGTCTCACATTCAACTCTAGTCTCACCCCATCCTCAGCATCTTGACCCAGCCCTGCTAATCCGTCAGTCACTCACGTCGCGACCCCCCCCCCGCAAAACCACGGTATCTGCACATTCCCCGTGCCATGCCACTCCCGCCGTACCTCTCATCTGCGGCATCGTCGCGCGCACACCATGCTCTCCTCGTCAAGCTGGATGGCGCGACCTCGTCGTCAGCCGAAGACGCCGCAGTGCTCGCCGAGGTTGAGCGGTGTCGCGGCGTGCTTGCCTCTGGCCCCAGTAGTGTGCGTATCGGAACGCAACGACCTCGGAAGGCGGCAGCTGATAGCAGTCCCGGATAGTCCACACGCTTATCATCCTCCTGCACTGCGCAACCGTCACGCGCACACCGCTTGACCTCGAGTTTGCCCTCGTGCCGGCCCTTGAGCTTGCCGAAGGCGGGCGCTCGATGCGCGAGCGTCGCATGGGTGTGTGCCTCGTCTTGACTGCTGCTCACCACAGGATATCTCTATCTCGCGGAACAGCTGCCGCCGGGGCACGAGCTGCATCTCATGCTGATCAACACGATTCGGAAGGTGAGATCATGGCGTATGGGGATGGGATTTGTGGCTTATGGAGTTCAAAGTGTGGGCTGAGTACTGACGACAGGATCTCGCATCGACGTCGGAAGCACATGTCCTCGCGGCGCTGCATGCCATCTCCCACCTTCCCGGGCCCGACCTGGCGCCTGCAGTTGTTCCCCTCCTGTCCTCTCGGCGCCTCCTAGAGCATGATGTGTGAGTGAGATGATGCTGGCGTATGCAAATCTCGCCTTTCCTACGCGCCAATTGCGAACTTCTGACACTAGACCGGTCGTACGTCAGCGCACCATCCAGGCTATCTCGGCCCTCGCGAACGGTGAACTCACGCCTCTGTCACTGCGCGAAATTGCCCGGCGTATCAGGCGCGAGGATGACGACTCGGTTCTTGCGGCTCTGCTCCGCTTGTTTGCCCAGTCCTTGGACGTGAGTGTTGAATTGAGGCCCATGGCCCATGGCCGCCTCTTGCTCGCTGCTACTTGCTCGCTGCTAACACTGCTAGTCCGGAGCCCGAGAGTCAGATCCGGATCGGCGTTGGCGCCAGTTTGAATCCGTGTTCTCCGTAGCCTCACGAAAGATGGACGCTGACTCGCCCCTCGTTATCGCCGCCATCCGCGCGCTTGTGGCCATCGTGCGCACGCTGCCGAAGCAGATCGACCCCGAGTCAGCGCCGACTGACAAGTTCGTCATTGATACCACTCAGCGGATTAGAGACCTGCTTGCCGAGGCTGTTGATTTGCATACCGCCCCGGGCATATCGCAATGGGCAAGAGGTGAGCTACTCTACCAAAGATATGATAGTTAATGTCAGCTTGTCTACTGGAAACGAGCACGTTGGCCACGGCTCTTTATGAAGTCGATGGTCAACTGGGAGAGGGCGTGGAGACGCTTCTCGACCATCTCCGTCGGTGTCTGGTTCCCCCGCCAGACAAGGGCAAAGGGAAGGCGTCGAGCCCGCCGTCGCGTTTCAACAAACAAGCGGCCGACACACCAAACAACCACATTCTCGCATTACGATGCTTTGGCGTTCTTCCTGCTGCCGCCTGGCAAAACGGTCTGACCGAGGCTCACATGGCTGCGTTGATGGGTGGCGTAGACAGCACCGATCAGACAGTACGCAAGGCGACGCTGCGACTCCTCTGCAAAGTTGACCGCAACTTGCCATCACTTACGCTTGAATCGCATCTCGAAGCCGTGCGGACGTCGCGCGGACTACCACTTCCTCCGAACGTGAACCCGATATCGTCCCAGAAACACGCCATTGTTGAAGGACGCATCGAGGCCGCATGTCGCGCATTGGAGGCAGTTGACGTGCTGTCTGAAGGCCTCGACGATGCAGCTCGGGGCCGTGAGCTGGGAGACGGTGTCGCTAAGATCTCGGCTGCTCTGCGCGCTGGTGAGCCGGACACGGGCGTGTGGCTCAAGGGTATACAGGCAATTATCAGCGACCTTCAGTCCTCCCCCGTGGTTTTCCGGGCAGCCGTCATCGAGACACTCTCTCGGCATCTTGCCGACGACCCAACAGACACTACAACGGCCGTTCTTGTCACAACTGTCGCGGCGGAGTATCCCGTCGCCGAGCCCATGCCCACGATTGATGCTCTTGTGGGCGCGCTTCCTGTGTCACCTCCGTCAGTCCAGGAGCTCATCGTGCTCGCCCTGGTGCCCCTTCTTGCGCGTCTCCCAACCACCGAAAGGAGCACAGCCTCCGCACGTGTGGCACAGATACTCAAGACCATACAAGACAAGGCCATAAAGCACATGGCCAAGCGGTGCCAGGAGGTGCTCGTGATCGTCGAGGACGATCTGGTGGATACGGTCATTGCACGGTCAAAGTCGAGAGCAGTAAGTGCAGAGGATATGCTTTATCTAACTCCAGCTCAACGACATCCTCGATGCCTTGCTCGCGACGTACGCCGAGGCTTGCAAGCCGTCGCCGACAGTGAGCGGTGCGTCTTCTCCGCGTAAAAAGAGTCATGGCTATGGCAACTCCTCGTTGCGGTACGACGCGTACGACACACCCCAGGGACCTGTGGGGCGCCGCTCGTTTGGCGCAGACTCGCGGTCCGGAAGCGGCTCTCCTGGCCGCTCACCGCAATCACCTGACAGCTCGCGGGTCCGCTCCCCGCTCAGTCGCGCTGCAGAGCTTACACAGAGCACGTGGGCCATGGGCCGTAGCACGCTCATCGACCCCGAGGACCTTCCGATGGACGACCTTGCTGTTAGGCATGGCGTGTCGACGCCGCAGGACCGCACCCCGCGGGTGAGCACCTCGGAAAGAGCGTAGATTTGATCCTCGTGGCGCGTTGTGTTACTGTCCTGTTGTCTCATGTCATAGCATTGGGTATGTTGAAGAAAAGTCTACCTGTAGTATTCTAGATGTACAACCATGATAACTGGACTTTGCGTTCCCTCTACTCATTATCCACGACCTTACGCCCCGAGACCCATACACTCGCAATGTCCCGATCGTCACCCGTAAAGAGCCACTTCTCAAATAGGTTGCCCACGCCCTCGCCCTCAACGGCCCACATGCCTGGCGAGCGGGGGCGGACGAGCAGCGCGTCGAACTCGCATCCGGCGGCGAAGTACCCAACATTGTCAAGGCGGCACAGCTGCGCCCCGCCGCGGGTGGCAAGGAAGAAGATTTCAGGAATCGTGAGAGAACGTGGTGTCTGCCCCGCAAAAGTGAGAACGCGGGAGACGGACGCGGCATCGCGCATCGCGGCGATAATACCAAGGCTGCACCCGCCCGAACAGTCGCTGCCGAGGCCGACGGGGATACCGGCGTCAAGCATGGCGAGCACGCGCGCGGCGCCCGAATTGAGGTTCGTGTTCGAGCACGGGCAGTGGCTGATACCCGCGCCGGTACGGCGGATGATCTCGCGCTCGGCATCGTCGAGGTGCACGGCGTGCGCGAGGATCGTGCCCCGCGACAACAAGCCGAAGCGCTCGTACACCCCTGCGTAGGTTTTGCTCGCAAAGGTTTTCTTTACGAGCTTGATCTCTGTCAGGTTCTCGGAGATATGCGTCTGGATGGGCAGGTTGCGCTCAGCGGCCAGCGCGCCTAGGTCGCCCATCAGTTCTGGCGTGCAGCTCAGCGCGAATCGCGGTGTGAGGATTGGTTTGACGAGTGCGCTTGCTGCCGGCGAGTAGGCCGCGAAATGCTCCAGAAACTTGTGTGTTGTCGCCATGGATGCAGACGCAGACTCTTCGACATATGTGTCGTGTCCCGTGTCCATGCTGCACCGGCCGACAAGCGCACGCTGACCCAGTGAGACGCATGTGTCGGCGAGCAGAGTCGTGTTTTCGTAAAGCGTCCCGTAATAGCATGCGGTGGTTGTCTGGAATCAGCGGGCTGTCAAAAGCTGATAGCAATAGTCAAGCATGACCCAACTCTGGATAACGCCCGTCTGCACATACGCACCCCAGCAGCGAGATTGCGCTTCACGACGCGCTCGTAGACCTTGCTCGCAAACTTGTCGTCGCTGAACCGCTGCTCGAGGGGAAAGGTCAGCGCCTCGAGCCAGTCGAGCAGCTGCATCGAGTGACCAAGTCCATTGTTGGGATACTGCGGCGCGTGCTACTGTCAGAACAGAATTGCGAGAAAGACCCACCGTGTGCGTGTCGATGAGGCCGGGGCAGATAAAGCCGTCACGCACAATGACCTTGTCCGCGGATGCCCAGTCGATGCTATGCGCGGCTGCTGCCTTAGCGACAGCTGCATCGGCATCTGTCGCGTCGAGATGCTCGATCCAGGAAATGCGCCCATTCTCAACACACAGTAGCGCGAGGGGAACGATTTCGAGCTCGGTGAGCGAGAGCGAGTGAACAATGGGCGTGAGGAAGAATGTCGGCGCTGTGTGTTAGCCTGTAATCGAAGAAGACAGTAGAGGGGGATTCAGTTCAGAGAGACAATTGATTAGCATATACCGGCATGTCACCATGGACCGCAGCCCAATCTTATTGATCGCGGCCGCGGCATCTGAGCCCCGGCGTCCTCATCATTCACAATAGGAGGGGAGTGGAAGTTAAACGCACCTGCGGCATAGCCGTTGGTACGACTATCGGACGCCATGATATCGAGCACTGAGTGGAAGGAACGGAGTGTTGATGGCCAAAGAGCAAAATGCTGGTGGGCGCTATAGGCGACGTGGTTCAGGTATCAATGCCGAAGGTGTGGTTGCGAGGGCGAGAAGAGAGTGAGAATCTGCCCAGGGGACATATACACAATGGCGGGGGGCTTATCTCTTGTATCGGTGATGTGGTGATGGCAGATGAGACTGACGGTGTCATTGACGGCGACGACGGGGAGCACCGAGGCAAGGCAAGGGAACGGGGAGTGTCAGAGATAACACAGCCCCTTGAAGTCCGATAGCATCGGAGCATCCCACCTCGGCTAAGGTCAGTCACCCATAGTGGTAGTGGTTGTTCGCGATAACTCTATCACCATCACAGCTTCTGTCGACCTTGCCATGCCATATCGCGCACATCGAAAGTGCATGCCCTTGTCATCTTGAGACATCGCTCATGGCCGGCACATGCGTCGTCTCGATGCAGAATGCTCAAATCGGTCATCAATTCACCCCATCCAGAACATCGGAAATGCCCGAGGCGACAACACGAGGTGCATGACGTTCTGTGCTCGGCAACCAGAATAACCATCGATTCAGACAGCTGCCCACCACGGTCACCACGCCCACAATCACAGTGTGCTACGCGCCCACCTCGGCTTCTCACAGATATAAGCAAGGATCGCAAGGCAAGCAGGTCTCTCAAGTTCACATCTTACTCGTTGCTCACCACTAATCGTCGCATCATGTCCGTCCCAGGCTGCTTTTCCTTCTTGCGTCGTAAGGAGGTTGAGCCCCAGCACACTGCGCGCGTCGAGGCGCGGACTACACCGGCCCCTGCCCCGGAACCCCGCCGCTCCCCTCCTGAGAAGCACGAGCACTACGAGCCGTGCGGGTGCGGCGACGCGCTCTCGGCCCTGCGGCTCAATCGCGTCGACGAAGACCTCCCGCCCTACGTCGCCGGCGATGCCTTCTCCTCAGATGTAAGCTAGAGTGTACACAACCTAGCTAACAGCAGGTCCGCGACACGGTGCGCGTTGCCATCGACTCGTATACCGACAAGCTCACCGATCTCTCACTCTACATCTCTGACCACCCGGAGCTTGGTTTCAAAGAGTACAAGTCCTCAAAGCGCATCGTGCAGTTCCTCCGCGATGAGGGCTTCGACGTTGAGACAGGGTACAAGGACCTCGAGACGGCGTTCCGCGCGACGTACACGCACGGCAAGGGCGGGCGGACGTTCGCGTTCAACTCGGAGTACGACGCGCTCCCCGGTGTCGGCCACGCTTGCGGGCACAACCTCATTGCTGTGGCCGGCGTCGCTGCCACCCTCGGCATGCGTGCCGCGCTCAAGAAGCACAACATCGACGGCGCGGTGACGCTCATTGGCACGCCTGCGGTGGGTGACTGGGGAAGCATTCATTAGGCTGACTTCTCAGGAAGAAGGCGGTGTCGGCAAAGGCATCCTCCTCGAGCGCGGTGGATGTGAGTCTGCACTACAGGCATTGTGCTGACGGGCAGACAAGGGCGCTGATGCGTGCATGATGATTCACCCGGTCGGCGACCCGAGCGGCAAGGCTGGCTTCTCCGGCGTGGTCCCGACGCTCGCCATTCAAACCATCAACGTCGAGTTCTTCGGGCGCACCTCGCACGCAGGCGGCGCGCCCTGGGACGGCATCAACGCCCTGGACGCAGCACATCTCGCGTACGCGTCCGTCTCGGCGCTGCGCCAGCAGATCCACCCCACAGACCGCGTGCACGGCATCATCGTCCACGGTGGAGATGCACCCAACAGTACGTTAATGCTTACTGCTTCGCTGACGACAGTTATCCCCGAGTACACCTCGATGCGCTGGTATGTGCGCGCACAGAGCGTTAAGGGCGTCGAGTCCCTCATCGGCAAGATCAAGGATATCTTTGACGCGGCGGGTAAGGCAACCGGCTGCACGGTCAAGTACAACACGGAGCGAGTTATGAATGACCTGCGCAACAACCTCCAGCTCGCGGTATGTTTGAAATCTGCTTGCTTGCTTTCGCTAACAAGCCCAGGAAGAGTTCGCTTCGGCAATGGGCGACCTCAACCTCCCTACCCATGTTGCTGTGCGCGACTTCTCGACCGCGGGCGGCTCGACAGACTTTGGCAACGTCACATACGCGATGCCCGCGTGCCACCCACATTACGCGGTCCCGAGCGTCGCTGGCCGTTCAAACCACACGATCGAGTTCCGCAACGCGTGCCGCACGCCCGAGGCGCACGACTACACCTGGAAGTTTGCCGGTGGCATGGCGTGTGTCGGCGCGCGCTTTGTCAAGGACGAGAAGTTTGCCAAGGAGGCACGTAAGTGGTGGCAAGACGACATGGAGGATGCCTAGGAGGGAAGGTCAGAAGAATTAGAAGTTGGAATTAGCTTAGCTGCTATATGGTATGCAAATAATGCACAATCTAGCAACTATTGCATACGCTACAGGTCGTGCTTCCATCCCAGCAGCCGCTCGGCCTTGGTACACACCCACAGCGCGGCGCGCGGGTTTCGCGTAAAGTAATCAACGTCAATCTGCGGCTTGTAGTTACAGTAGTGCGCGACGAGATCGAGAGTCGGCACGTTCTCTCCCGTTTGCATGGTGGTCTCCTGGCGCTCAACGCTGCCCTCCCAGCAGATCTCAGGTGCGACGATGTGGAACACCTCGTGTCCGTCCCACCCCTCACTCGTGACTCCCAAAAGACACGCGCGCGCGAGTGCGGCATACGACACCCACGAGAAGAGGTGCCCCGACTCGCAGTCCGGAAACGCCGAGGCATAGTCCTCGCGCACCATGTGCGGGCGCAGAGAGGCGATGCGCACGCCCGGAACGAGACGCACTAGCGAATCGGCTTGGATCTCGCCGATGTGTTTACTCAGTGCGTAGGCGTCCTCCTGTGGTGGAGTCAGTGCCAGTCGAAGAAATAAAACTTCGAACAGAATCGTACTCCACAATCTCCACTCACGTCTCGCCGAGGCACATCCTCGTCAATCGGAAATTTGTCAAACTTGGTATGCCCAGGGGGCGCATATCCGAGCCCGTGGGCATTAACTGAGCTAGCCTGTACGATGCGCTTGATGCCCTTGTCAACAGCGGTGCGGAGAACATTGTAGTTTCCGACGACGTTGTTCGCGTGCAGTGTGCGGTGGTCCATGCCGGTAAGCGGGTTGGGCACCGCGCCGAGGTGGATAACTGCATCGTACTCGGCGTCGAAGAGCCCGTCCACGTCCGGAAGAGAGGTGAGGTCGGCCTGCCTGTAGGTCCACTTTCCGAGGGTTCCTTCGGGTCGCTTGACGCTGCTCTCCGGCAGCATATCGGTTGCCGTCACGATGTGCCCCTCGTCGACGAGGAGGGCGAGAGTGTGCCCGCCCACGAGACCCGCTGCGCCCGTAAGGAGGATACGGAGGCCGTTCATGATGGGATAGATGACAAGAGTGATGATGAGAACATGGGCATTGTTAGTCCAGTCGGTTAGTGACGGGAATACGTCACGGCGAAGCGAGTGCTCGGCGCGTCGGCGTTTAAACCGCCGCTGGGCCCAGTTTTGATCGCCGACGAGATGATCGCCGAGGTGCGGATCAGACCGACTCGATACTCTGAAGCGGCACTCGGAAGTAGCGAGTTGGGTCCAGTTCCGCTCGAGAGGACACTTAGAACATTTCGCGCAGTACATATACACCGCCAGGTTGCTGTCCGCATTGCTATCCACCTCCGCTCTGTCATATGAGACATGTGCACGCGGGACAACATTGCACGTTGGTTCATGGTTCCCAGCATTGGGGCAACCTCCTCCACCACCTCGCTTGCTGCGGCGGAGTTGACCGACGTGACGTCGTGCGCCACCACACCCAGCGTCCGAGTCGGAAGTGGGCTTGCACGACTATCATGCCGTAAGGCTTGTTGTCGAGTTATCTCTCCATACCAAAGCGAACTGTATCAAGAGAGCACCACGAGTTCCGTCTTTCTCATCCTCCCACTTGTTCATCAACTCCACTTTACAATGACCGTCGACGACCCCAGCGTCTCAACCAAGCAGGCGACAGCGGCGGCCACCGCGCCGCCGCCCGTCGGCTCCTCTTCGGTGATGCACCGCTCGCTGGCACTCACGCTCCCGCTTGCGACGCGCGGCGAGGGCAACTACCTGTATCTCGGGGACGGGTCGCGCGTGCTCGACGCGTCGGGCGGCGCGGCCGTCGTGTCGGTCGGGCACGCGGTCCCCGAGATCGTGGAAGCGGTGTCGCAGCAGCTTAGCACTCTGCCGTACGTCTCGTCCGCGCTGTTTGGCATGCAGTCCGCCGAGGAGCTCGCGGAGAAGATGTGTGCCGATGCGGGCATGGGGCGGGCCCTCTTTCTCACGGGCGGGAGCGAGGCGGTTGAGAGTGCCATCAAGGTGGGTACAGATAGGAAGCAATGATGGCTTGGAGAACGTGCCGCCTCACACGTTTCTCGCTGACACACAGCTCTGTCGCCAATACCATGTCGAGAACAGTGAACCGCAGCGCTCGAAGTTCATCGCACGCGAGATCAGCTACCATGGCAACACACTCGGCGGTGGGTCTCGAGGCTTTCAGTAGTCTGACTTGCAGCACTCTCGCTCGGCCGGCACAACCGCCGCAGGAAGATATACATGCCGATGCTGTCGCAGGACGACACCTTCCACGCCGTGTCACCGTGCAACGCGTACCGCTTCAAGAATGTGGGCGAGAGTGACGACGAGTATGTGGCCCGTCTGGCGGACGAGCTCGAGCGCAAGATTATCGAGCTGGGGAGCGACACAGTCGCCGCCTTCTTCTGTGAACCAAGTGGGTTAATAAAAGGATGGCCACCCGCTGATACACAGTCGTGGGCGCTGCAGCCGGCTGCGTGCCCTTTGTGCCAGGGTATCTGCGGCGTATGAAGGCCGTGTGCCGCAAGTATGGCGTGCTATTCTGCCTTGACGAGATAATGTGTGGGTTCGGGCGGAGTGGCAAGACGCACGCGTGGATGTGGGATGCGACCGGCGATGGGGAGGACGCGCGCCCCGACGTCCAGACTCTCGGCAAGGGTCTGTGCGGTGGCTATGCGCCGCTCTCGGCTGTGCTCGTTGCGCCCCGTGTTGTCGATGTGCTTGCCCGCGGCAGCGCCGCGTTTATCAACGGGTTTACGTTCCAGAGCAGCGGGACGGGCACGGCAGCTGGCCTCGCGGTGTACAAGTATATGCAGGAGCACAACCTGTGAGTTGAGGAGAACGGAACAGCGACTGACACACAGGATCGAGCAATGTCGTGTCCGTGGGGAACAACTCGCCGAGCTTCTGCGCAGCACTGTCCTTCCGCACAAGAACGTCGGCGACGTGCGCGGCATGGGTCTCTTCTGGGGCATCGAGCTCGTGCAGGACAAGGAGACGAAGCAGCCATTTGCGTATGCCGACCATCACGCAGACCGCGTTGCGGAACGCCTGCTCGCGCGCGGTGTGGCGATATACCATGGTGCCGGATGCGTGAGTCGGGTAGCAGCTCCATACTGACTTCAGGCCGACGGATGGGAAGGAGACCACCTCATGCTCTGCCCCCCGTACACCATCACCGAGGAGGAGATCGAGTTCCTCGTGCGAGAGGTGCGCGGCGCAATCGAGGACATCCTTGGGGAGGATCCATAGGTACAGCGAGATGTCGAGCGGTACACGAAACGATTTTAATGGAACGGATACATCCAGCACAGGCCCCATTACTCTCATGCAACGCCTGAAATTACACCGAGGACTAATCGTCACCAGCACACCGCAGGACTGAATAACAACCCTGATTACCTTGCCGAGGTCGCATCTACCAGTAGCTTTCGATATTCACGGCCGACGCCAATTCAGAGCCGGCAGATGCACCAACGAGAGACGTGTCCGGTTCTGATGTTAGGTATACCCAATGGGCTCACTAACCAAGAGGGGGATAGGGAAACCATTCATCAAAGTTGAAGAGCGGTTCCGCCAAGTGATCGATATTGGGGACTTCAAGCTGCCACATTAGTACGGTTTCCAGGACGCAGCGTTGTACTCACCGGGACATTAAGATTCAACACGGGCGCGTCGGCGAAGAGCTGCTCTGCGTAAGAAAAGTCATGTGGGACAGCATCAGGTGTGAGGGTCAACGACCCCGTGAATGCGCCCGGTGTCGAGTTTGTGCTCAGCCGGCCGTCGAGCTCCGGTACGTAGTCGTGAGTCTCTCTTGTCTTGTTATCCCCCTTTGCATTAGTCGGCAGCTCCCTTCTCTGTGGCCCCGGGCTCGGTGCCCGTGAGCTCGGCGGAAGAACATGCTTTCTGCGCGCCTTGACAAGGATACTGCGGATCTGCTGCGCAAACTGGAATCCGGGGACACGCGCCAAGATCTTGGTGATAGCCTCGAGATCGCGGCTAGTTTGGCGAAGATCGGTGACTTGCTCCGGTATGAGGGACGTGAGACGGATGATGATGCGTGCGGCGAACGCGATGCCGACGTGCGTGTAGTAATTTGCCTTTGCAAACTGGGTTGCGTACGCCTTACCCCTGAGTGCCATGGAGACCAGCGTCTCAGCGCTACGCAATGCTTGTACGAGTAATTGGTAGCGCTGTCCAGAAAGTAGCGCAACGTGTCCCTTAGACCGAACGGCGTGGAGAATCTGGGAGTTTGTATGCAAACGAGCGTGTGCGCGTTGGCTATGCAGCAGCTCGTACATGAAGTTGCCGCTCGGCAGCTGCAGCCGTTCTATGGTCAGCGGGCTCCGAAGGCAAAAAACGGACTGTAGTAGTCCTCCCAATTCTTAAACCACTCATCATAACTCTCATTGGCAGCCTGTATCCGCTCATCGAGATTGTCCAGATGCGTTCCCTCGAGCGCTATCGATAGTGGCTGATGTATCGCCACTAGAAGTTAGCTTCGACATTGTCAGGACCTACGACGGAGCGTGAGGAGCTCGCAAGCGGCCACGAGGCGGCTGTCATTGGGGAGCGAGAGGGGGTGCTGGAGAAAACGGCGACTGTGCTTAAGCGTCTCTTCAGCAGCAAAAAAGGCGGGTCGCCCGAGGTTGAATGCCATTTCAAACTCGGACTTGCACAGAGCGAGCCAGCAACGAGCACCAACCACAAGCGGACGCTCATCTTCCAGCTCTGCAACGGATTTCCTGAGCCCCATATTGGAGGCTGCAAGATGCGGGAGACAACGGTACAGGCCCATGTCCATTCTGGGTGTCAATGACAGTTGGACGACAAGAACTCACGCAATGCGCAGAGCGTGTCCGCCCGGACGCCAGCTAGTGTCACCCCAGGACGCTAAGATGACTATGGTTAGAGCCATCCCCAACATAGTCTTACTCATTGCCTGTAGGACATCTATCCGGGCCACCGGCGTGAACAGCGTGTGCATACCTAATGTCAGCGATAACTAGTCTTGGTAAAGCTCTGGGAAGAAACCCACCAAGATTCTCGGCATGATCCTTGCACTGCTTTTGCAGCTCGCTCGCTGGTCTACCAGCGTCCTCGATCCGTGCTCCGACCATCATGAGAACAGTGACTGTAAACGGAGCGCTGGCACGAAGCGTCTCCCAGGTATCCACCTCGGGATCAAGAATTGGAACGTAGACAGCGGCCCCATCCATGAAGAGGTTAAACAGCTGCTTGCCTCTGGCCTCTGAGCAGAACCCAAGATCGATAGGGTCCTGGAACTGGCACCCAAGACTGTCCTTCCGCAAAGGCGGTCCGCGACTGAGCAATGAATGGCGCGGTTTCTTCGCTGGACCGTCATCGATAGAACAATCGAACGGATGTGCGGATTTACGTTTATTCGACTTGTAAGCATTTCTGGAGGGGCCCGTGGCCTCCGTCTCCACCAGGTGTCCATCTGCTTTCAGGCGCGCAGCCTCGGCCAGACTGAGCATGTTGTTGTATATCGCAGCGCTGGGTACCATGGGGTCATCTTCTTCCTCGCTTTGCAAACCTGACTCCTCGGGTGCCGAAGAGTGGCGTTCCAAGACGGGAGATCGGGATCTTGATGTCGGGTCCCGAGTGGGTCGACTGCCAGCACCTGCTCGTAGTTCTCCATCTGCGACGTGCGCCACTCCGGGGCCTGCGAGTGATTCCCGGCCTACTCGAGAAGTGGTGGAAGAGCTCCTGTGCACTTGTGCTTCCAAATCCGGAGTCAACAATCCCCCAAGTCCGTCTGGGAGTTGGCTTCCATCTCCAGCATTCACCATCCGAAGCGCCATGAGCTGGGCGAGCTGGGCCTGAACCTCCGCTAACTGATCCTCGACGACCTTGAGGCGACTGTTGTGAGTTATTCCACCAACCCACAACTCACTCCTCTACTTTCGCTGCTTTACTCTTCCGTGTCCCGTCAAATGTGCATTGCTGTCCACTCTGGCGACAGCGATTACACGGTGGCGTCTCCTTGCCGATACACTTCATCTTCATACGGTGGCAAAAGTCCTGAACATAAGCAAATGTTCGTTTCACTGTGTACTAACACAGGCGCCTGGGGCGTCAGTTCCAGCTTGCTTGTCACCATCATCACCTGTCCTCTCTCCCACACTCACGAGTGTTCTGCCGCCGCTCCTCGTCTGGCTTCACTTCGTCGGGGGACGGGCCCGGGCGGTCACTGAGTGAGTTTCTGGACTCCATGATAAAATGTGTAGAGGTTCAAACAGCGAGTCAGATCAAAGGTCCCCTTCGAGAAACGCCTCAGCCCAATCTGGTCTCCCCGACCGACGGTGGTCACGGCAGCCGCCGAGCTCAGGAGGTCGGACCGCAGAAACGTCCTAGTCTCGGATTTAGGTGGTGTTCACGTCGCACGACCTTACAAACGGTTGAGAAGTAATCCGAAGTAGTCGCGGGAATGATGATGGAGAAACGGAGTGGACAAGACGTACAGCAATGACATGATGGGTCTGAGAGTCCAATCCTTGTGCCCCTTGTGGCCCCGCATGCGACTCGTGCGACTCGCGTATCTCCGGCTCTCAGTACTCGGCAGTCCGGTCCGGAAGGTGCCGGCAATCCAAGTGGCTGTGTCAATTACGCGTATTAAAATAAAGGTGACTGGATTGTGTGATAAGGACGCGTCGCTTCGGGGCCAAAAATAAAGACGCGCAGTGCGACGCGGCTGCCGCCATTTGGCCGTGAATGCTCATGTTGCGAGACGCGTGCACTTGCAACCAACACGCGTGCTTTTGATTGTTGTTGGCTCACATCACTACCAGTCCACCTTCTTCTACAACGTTAATTTCATTGAAACACGTACACATCTCCACCATGGCCACTGAGGCTGCGACACGACAACAGCTCACGGCGGTGTTCAAGGACGCCGTCGCGAGTCACGAGGAGGTAATGGCAGAGTGTGCGTAGCTGGTCAGGCTGAGATCGTAAAGCTGACAGACCAGGCCTCTCCATGTGTCGCGTGTACAACTTGTCTCCCGAGGACCTGTTCTTCAAGTATGAGGCGTTTCTCATGACGCGCCCATCGGGGCTGCGAGCAAAGATGTCGACATTCACGCTCGACGTCGCCCGCGAGCTGCGCAAGGAGGTGCAGCGCGAGAACCAGAGCAAGGCCTTGAATGTGAACACGGCGCCACGCGAGAATGTCGCCAGTGTACGCAAAAAGCCCAGGACGAGCACTGGGGGGAACGATCTTGGCAGCTTCCTCGATGGCCTGACCACTCCCGTCCGCAAGCCCAAGCCGGCAACCAACCGCCTCTCGAACACCGGGAACAACGCCAACATCCTTCCTAGCCCAACGATGGCCACCCCGTCTCGCGGAACGCCATCTAGCAACGGCGCTACTCCTATGGGTCCCACAGCGAGCAGTTACCGCCCCAGCGCGCCGGGCCCGTCCCGCATGCCTCCTCCGGCTGTCACCCCTATCGGCAAGAGCGGAGGTGTACCCTCCAGCCCAATTGTCGGTACTGACTCGCCCAACGCGTATGTTTTATTTCGATCGGATAAGCGATTCACTCTCTGACATGCAGTCTTGCAGCCCCGCCTCCCCAGCCCTTCCGCCTGCGCCCGCAGCCGCACACACTTCTCGAGACGGTCAACCCGCATCTCGCGGCTGGAGGCGGAGCGCCGCCCGGGTCGCGGCCACGTGTGCAGCTGGCCGCCACTGTGGACTCCAAGATGTGGGACTATCGCTACATGTTCGAGAAGATCTCAGCGCGTTCCGAGGCGCTTGACGAGCAGATTGACGACTTTGGGGAGGTCATCAAGGACGCATATAGCCTGAACGACCTTGGTGATCCGTCTTTGCCTTCAGAGGAGGACATCTACTGCGTAGGACGTATCCTAACTCCGCCCACCGACTCCCAAAAGGCAAACATGTCCAATCTCTATCTCCAGTCAAGCCGGATGCTTGGTAGCGGAAAGGTCGTCGCTCTCCGCTTCGCTGGACTTGATACTCTCAAGGTCCGTGGTGGCGCGCCTGGAGTACGCGGCTTCGGCGTCTTCCCGGGAAGTCTTGTGTGCTTGAAGGGACGGAACGGTGGTGGCGGCGTGTTTGTTGTTGACGAGGTGTTGATGGTGAGCGTCGATGGTTTCTGACAACACTAACTCTCAGCCGCCACCGTCGCAGCTCCCTGTGTCGCCACTGTCCGAACTGGTAGAGTACCAGCAGGGTGAGAGGCTCAGTGGTCTCCCCGTCTCGCTCTATGTCGCTGCTGGACCATACACTCTGGACAGCAATCTGGAGTATGAGCCATTGGAAGCGCTTGTGGACGTCGCATGTGAGGAGCGGCCAGACGTCCTTATTCTGGTGAGCTTCATGGGGTGCATATGAGCCTATCTAATCACCCAGCTCGGCCCCTTCGTTGATTCAGCCCACCCCCACATCCAGTCCGGCAAGATGACGGTTATGCCCGAGGAGCTCTTCCGGGAACAGGTTGCGAGCCGAATCGCACGGATCAATGAGGCATCACCAGCGACTACGGTCATCCTGATCCCGAGCGTGCGAGACCTCATCAGCCGACACGCCGCGTATCCGCAGGCAGCATTTGAGCGCGACGGCCTGGGGCTGAGCAAAAAGGTCCGTCTTCTGCCGAACCCCTGCTCTTTCTCCATCAATGAGGTGCTCGTCTCGCTGGCATCCACAGATGTGCTGTTCCACCTCCGCCGTGAGGAGGTGTTTCAGCGTGCTGAGGAGGCTGAGCCGGATCTCGCTGTCCCCGTATCAGCAAACCCTCAGGGTGACGCGATGGCTAACCTCGTGCGCCACGTTCTCGGCCAACGGAGCTTCTACCCGCTCTTCCCGGCACCAGAGTCGCTCGCACATGAGGTCAACCTCGATGTCACCCACTGGAACATGCTGCGTCTGGAACAGACAGCACCCGATGTCCTCATCCTCCCGTCCAAGCTCAAGCACTTCTCCAAGGTGGTGGACTCGACGCTGGCTGTCAACCCGGGTCACCTGTCGCGCGCAAACACGGCTGGCACATTTGCCAAGCTCACGATCCACCCGTCCAAAAACCTTGGGGCGGACGTGAACATGGATGACGATGAGGTGCTCGAGCATCTTATCTACGAGCGCGCGCGGAGCGAGGTATGGCGTATTTAGTAGTTAGTTTGTATGAATGTTTTGAATTGGCAGCCCGGAAGAGACGACATGACAACCTGTTCATAGAGACAACGATGAAATACCAAGATTTTGTTTAGTTGAGGCGCGAGTAGGGCTTGATCGACTTGATGCTGCAGTGTCAGTAACGCGCTCTTCATCAAAGACTCACTCCTCCTCGGTCGCAACCTGGAAGGTGACATCCTGGGCACCCTCCCAGAGGGTCTTCTCGCCAAGGGCGCGGAGGTTCTCGTTACCGGCGACGATGGTGAGGAAGTGGTTGCCCTGGAGCATGCCCATTTTGCTGGCGAACATGCACGAGCCGTAGGCGAGGATGAACTCGGTCTCGGAGACGCCGCCGGGGTAGAGGAGGAGCTGGCCCTCGGAGGGGTGGGCAGTGTGGTTCTCAAAGGGGAGCTTGTCAGCCCAGCCGGTCTCGCCGAGCGGGATCCACATGCCCTCGCCGGACCAGCGGACGTGGATCAGCTTCTGCTTGTACGGGAGTAGCGAGCGGAAGAACTCGACCGTCTTGGGGGCCTGCGGCTCGAGAATGCCGAGGAAGCGGTACTGGCCCGAGGTGATGAGGAGAATGTCGTCGCGGGGCATGGTGGGCGGTGTGAGTAAGTGAGTGAAAGAAAAGGGTGAGGAAGAGTCACGGGGTGGGCGGGGATAGAGAGTGGGGAGGTTGGAGAATGGACAAAGAGACTCGATCCAGACCGCGTTATGTACTTGTCAGACGACCACGGCACGTCCTCTTGGCGTCGTTGCGATTGCGCTCGATGTAAGACGCTAGTCGCCGCCGCTGGCGACGCCGAGACTGCCGTCGCGGTGGTCGCGCCTCGCAGTGGTGGGTAGATGCGCTGCACACAGCACCGGCAATCAAGATGATCGTCGGACATGTCAACAATCGGTGATGCCCACACGCTATCGGCGTCATCGGCATAATTACTCCCAGCGATTGGTGGAAAATTGGGTGGAGGATAAGGGGGCCTGATCAATGACGTGGATATTTCCTCGGATATCATATGTGCAGTTATCACTCACGTGCAAACTCCCAAAAGTTGAAGATCTGCATGCCGCCTCCACTCTGCAGCTCGAAATCTTCAAGCAGCACGGCGGCCACCCAAAAGTTCTCGCTCGCCGTCATCTGCATCACCACCACTCACCCCGTCTCCGACACCAGCGATGCCCCCCGCCGCGAAGAAAGCTAAGAAGGCCGCCAGCGCGCCGAGCGGTACCGGCGTTGTTGACCTGCGCGATGCCGCTCCCCCGGGCACGCTTCCCGCCAACTTCAAGCCCGCACAGGCTCGCAAGGCCGTCGACGCGCTGCTCAAGCACCAGGCCAAGGTCACCAAGGAGCGCGAGGAGACGGAGCTTATCCCCCGTGACGAGCATGTCTGGCTGTCCATCAACACCAAGACGGGAAGCACGAGGAAAAAGCTCATGCCCATCAAGATGTGAGTCGAGATGGCGACGATGATGTCGTGTGACAGCTGTCCCGGTTGAAGCATCCGTTAATGTAGCAAGAGGAACATGACTGACTTCTCAGCCAGCTGCCCAACCCGCCCCTCCCCCCGCCGCCGACCACCTCCGTCTGCCTGATTTCGAAGGACCCGCAGCGCGAGTACAAGGACCTGTTGGAGAAGCACAACATCAAGTTCATCTCGCGTGTCGTTGGCGTCGACAAGCTCAAGGGCAAGTTCAAGCCGTTTGAGCCGCGCCGCCAGCTGTGCGCCGACCACGACATGTTCCTCTGCGATGACCGCGTCCTCAACCTTATGCCCAAGCTCCTTGGCAAGATCTTCTTCACCGCCAAAAAGCAGCCCATCCCCGTCAACCTCCAGCGCAAGGACCTCAAGGCCGAGCTTGGCCGCGCTATCGCCAGCACCTACTTTCACCCCAGCACCGGAACATCCAAGTGAGTGCAAAATGCGGTGTGAGCTGAAGATGCGCGGCTGCTGCGGGCTGCTTCGCGTAACACCGAGTGCCAAGAGCCAAACGGTCACGCCGGAGTGTCCCCTGTCTGATCCGCGTGGTGATCACATCTCAGCGGTAACTGCGGCAGCAGAACAGCTCGGATAGTCTCACCATCTACCCTCACCAGAACGAGACTGACCCCAGCTCCATCCGCATAGCCACTGCCGGCGTCACATCCCCGGAGGCGACGCTCGCAAACCTGCTCGCCGCCCTCCCAGCCGCGGTGAACCTCATCCCGGGAGGCTGGGACAATGTGCTTTCCGTGGGAATCAAGACGTCGACCTCGGTCCTGCTGCCGGTGTGGAGCTCGGCTCTCAGCGGTCGGTTCGAGGCGAAGGGCGCGGCAGACGAGATGGAGGTCGAGGAGGAGGATGAGCCTAAGCGCAAGGTTCCCGCTCAGGCTGCCCTCGCCGCGCCGAAGGAGGTCAAGGAGGTCAAGGAGGTCAAGAAGGCCGCGGCCCCGGCCCCCACACCCAAGAAGAAGACGTCGACGATCGGCTCGACCGCTGGCGGCGCCGCGCGCAAGTCTAAGGCTGAGGCGATTGGCGCACCCAAGCCCAAGGTCAAGAAGGCCAAGGCTGCCAAAAAGTAGACAGGAGGCGCCTCGCGTCGCTGCGTATACCCACCGCCGCTCGGCGGCTTGGTTTTAGATGTACTGCATATTATGTGCTAGGAGCCGGATGGGGAGGACATGGGGTCACTGACGAGGTGGCACGCGAGATTGCGTGCACGTAGGTTGCAATGAAGACCCGTCGACACTGTTCCAGCCATGCGTCCTGGTCGACAGTGGATCAGTGGATTAACTGGCATCACTGCACGGCCCTACATGTGTCTCGGCTTCATATGAACGCCAACTGCAATCTGCGACAGGACAGACTCGCACGACAGCTCCAAACTGCCAGGACGTCCTCTCCTTCTAAACAGACCCATCCCTGCGCGGCGGCACTACCGCAAGAAACTCATTCAACCACACAAGGTAGCATTAATCTACAAGCTCTACGGCAGTACGTCTTGCGCGCGTAGGGCGGAATCACGTCGCGTCTTGGTGTTGTACAGGTAGCGATGGAGCCTCATATTGGCTCTCGACAAGTCATGCGTAGGTGGTATGGGCGGCATAGCAGCATGGTCCATAAGGGTGTGGATCAGGCACAACAAACGATGTTGAAGGCCTCAGGATGTGTTGTGCATCGTCTGAGCGATAAAGGCGATGGGGGTGTGGATGGAGTATGAATTGGCGTGGGTCGTTCGCGTGGAACATGTTGCTGGTCGTGCGTTGCGCCCTCAAATTGCACGGAGCACTTGGAGGAGATCATCGTTGGAGCGTGAGGCCACGTCTACAGCGGCCTTGGCGGGTCATGCGATGCACATCCGGAACAAGTGTATTAACTTCCGGCGCCAGTGCCGAACGCCCGCCTGCGGAGCTGCGGATGCGGTTTCGTGCGCTTAGCGCCTAGGGGCTAAGCTGCCTGCTGGGCACGCGCGAGATGCTGCTGGCCGAGCTCATGCTGCTGACGGGCGAGGGGGGAGTGACAGTGAGGCGGGCGCTCTTGGCGTATGCCTGTGCGTCCGAGTAGCGGGGGAGGGGTACGCGGTGCGTGCGGGGCGGGCTCGACGATACCAGCGGCGCGCTCTTGGCGGGCGCAGCCTGGGCGGCCTTCTTTGACTTGCGCTTCTTGGGCGCGGTAATAGACTCGTAGAGGCTCGTGAGGGGCGAGAAGAGGCAGCGCAGCAACATGCCGACGAGGAAGAAGGGGAGGAGAGTGAGCGCCAGTGTCGAAAAGGCCGCCGAAATCGTGAAGCGGAGATACATCGGGGGCACGGGCGGGGGGAGGGGAACGACAGTCATGGTGACGGGAGGATTATGAGAGCTCGAGTGTTGGAGGATGTGCGCGATGTCGAGCGTGGTCCTGATCGTTGGTCGTGAGGATGAAGACGAGGAATCCAGGCAACGACTAGCCTGTCAACTCTCAGAACAGAATGATGCAAGCTGGCACGACTTACAAACAACCGCAACCAATATGCAAGATGCCTGTAATGTAAAGACGTTGTCGAGCCGTTTGGTGTGTGGTGTACGATTGAGAACGAGACTGCACTGTGTGGAGTGTGAGACGACGTTATCGTTCCACTGGTCGCTGGGTTTCGCTTGTCTCCTGTTCTGTGTGGGCACGGCAGAGCTGGGGGGCCGGGGGGCGATGGGTGGGGAGCAGCAGAGGATGGGTGTTGCTGGTGTTGAGCTTTGAGTCTTGTGGTCACAGCCCACAGCGCACGGCACATACACAGCACAGCGCACAGCACACAATAGGACGCCATCTGCCAGGCCGGCGCCTGCCAAGGATTTGCTGGGCTGCTGGCCTTCTGGGGCAAAGGGCAACGGGCAACGGGCCAGGAGCGTGCCACTCCTCCCTTGGCTGCTGGCTTGTCCAGCTGTGAGCCTCGCGTCGCGCGCCTGGATGCCAAAAAAAAAAAAAAAAAAAGCTTGGTGCAACGGTTGCCGTGGCGTCTTTGGCTAATATGCCGCATATGCCGCGGCCCGGCTGTAGCCCCAAGCTTCAGAACTTCAGTCACCCCTTTACCCGCCAGGCCCGGCAGGACAACCGATTGATCGAATGACCTCGGCCTCCGCACCTCGGAATATGAGGGGGATATGAGGTGTCGCATACAGCAATACCGCAGTCTCTGGGGGCGGTTATGCTGGATCACGCTGTCTCTGTCTCTGTGTCACCGGATCAGGTCCTGGACAATCTCTTCGGCCTCCGCACCGAGGCATCTTCAGTGGGCGTCGGTAGAAAGGAACAGACCTCAATCATTATGTCGTACGTGTGGAACGCCGAGACGCCGCGTGCCCCGCGTGTCGCACGCGATCCATTCCGCCCAGGCGCGCAGACCCGAGGCCCGAGGCCGCTGGGACGGGCAAATGGCCAGAAAAAATCAGGAATTTGTGAACACACCCCACTTAGCCACTGAAGCCCAGAGGGCAACCGAAGGTCAGGCCCCAGGTCCGCGTCCTCATCACGCGCCCGGTAAACAGCATGCATACAAGCAGGATAGCCGCGTTTCCAGGTGCCAATCAATGTACGAATGTGCAAGAGGTGCCACATGGTGAAGGGTATCAGCTCGCTCAATTCAGGGCCTGTACAGGTGTGCAGGGGCTTACCGGCTCTTGGCGTGGAGGCCCCGCAGGAAAGAAGGATTTGCTGGCGGCAGGAGAGGAGAGGTGAGGCCGGGGGGAATCTCGAGAACCTTGTGCAAACTTTGTTTTTGGGTCCTGGCTGGACCTGATTGTCCCCGGATGTTTCTTTTTCGCTTTTCCTCTCTAGGTCTCACTGCCTCTCTGCCTCTCTGGCTTTCTGTTGTGCTATCGTGCCTCTGGCGTTTTGGGTGTGTGGGTGAAATGGCCCGGTCCTACAATCCAACAGGCCAACAGGCCAACAGTTCCATACTGTAACAGGTCAAGTAAAGTTGGGGGCCAACAGTTGTCGTTTGGCCGGGCGCGTTTGGGGGTGACAGGGTTTTCGGTACCGGTAGGCTGATCCATGCTGATCCGGAATAAATATCAACAACCGTGCAAACTCCTCATATCACACATGCAGTACTCACGACTGACAGTCACCATTTCTTATTACAGTGCTCCAAATGGCTCTGCAGGCTAGTTTACCACAAACGAAACACAGTCTCTGATTAACTTGTGCAAGAAAACCCACATGAAACGTTGAGGAGCAAACACCGCCCTCCAACCCCCTCCTCACAGCTAGTTCTTGGGGGGGGGGGGAATTTAATTAGCGATTCAGCAGCCTAAAGCGCCGTGAGAGAACCATCGACAACATAGGGTCGCAAGGTCATCGATAATCGACAAGCAATCCACGCCTCACGTCTTCCGCAATTCGATCTTATCTGAAAGTTTTCTGATCATCTTGCCCCGTCCCTGTCATATTTTCATGTCGCGACAAAAATGTCCGAATGCTACGTATCTGATATCGCGACGTAGCCCGAGGCCGGAGATAATAACAACAGTAAATTGAGCACAGATTGAACCAGGCAGCGCATCGGCCCATTGGCCACCAGGACCTAATCGCCCAATCCACTCGGATCCGGACGCTCGCCGCCGATCACCGTCTACGTCGTCCATTCTACATTCCTTTCCTCCGGGGTCCTTTGGCACCCAGTCTCCGACTGCAGACTGTCCACGTCATCCGACAGCGCGCCCAATTCATTCTGGGTTTATTATCGCTCGGTATGCCGTCACTGCCGTGTTGACCGCGATCCGTGATCTAGTGGCCAGTGGTGGAACGCGCTCGGCGGCCGGTGGACGTTCATCGTCGCGATCACGCGATTGTCGTCATCAACGCCTCATGTGCCTCAGGAACTCTCATTCCCGCCGGCGGTGCACTAGCGGCCGCCACTTGCAGTCCACACATGCCGCGCCCAGAGAAAGGAACAGTCTAGGGGTGGTAGGTGCGATTGCATGATACTGTTGAGTTGTTTATATTCCATGGATCATGGACAAAGTATTACACAATAACACTGCTGACCTCGGCGGCCGGAGCGATCGGCCCGTCGGCCCGTAACCAACGTTCGGACACGGGCGTCGTATGCGACCCGACGATTGAGCGTTCTGGACGGCCAGGCCTGCTTCAACGGCGAGGGCAGATACACCACGATCATGTGTCCGTCGGCTCCCATGCGGTACAGTAGTGTAAAGGCAATGGAAGGCTTCGGAGGCACCGTGCCCAGTGGTTGTCCTTCCCAGCCTCTCCCGCGTTTTCATATCGCACGATATACCTTACGTCTGAGGCTCTTGGTACTGTTTTCTCGCCGCTTCCTTCCGATCTGGCTGACCATCTACTGACGATGAACTGATTCGCAGTGAGGCTGACAGCCATGGAAGACCCAATGGGTCCAAACCACATGATGGGCTCTGCACCGAAAATGCATTGAAACATATCGAGGCCCTCAAGGTCCCCGCGAGCCTCACCGACGAGCTCTGTTTTCAAGTTCGAAGCAAGAACCCTTGCTTTCCCTGCCAGAAGCAAAAGTAGCGGGAAGCGGCGATCTTCGACCACTGAGAAGTGCGGACCCTCATGTCCGATCATGGCGCTTTTGTCATCCACTCATGTCCGCGCGCTTGGGCTTTATGAGCTTCTCTTCCCTATCCTCGACTGGTTACACAATGTACATGAACAAGTTACGAAGCTGCGTGAGGCGGACTTGGGCTGTTGCCGCGTGAGAGAAATGAGGATTGTTGCGCTCGAACTGGACGTGGTGGGGACGAATGATGAGCTTTTGTTTTTGTTGATTTCTGTCACAGGACGTTCGGGTTCTTGGTTGACATTCGGGGAATGAATGCGGTGGCGAAAGCTGTCTATCGTTTCTACACCTTCGGGAGCGGGCGGCGATCGGAAGCAGGCGCAGCTGCGGGTGATGCGCGATCACCGAGGGTCGGCAGCGGGCGCTTGGCCCAGTTGATCGGCGCGCCGTGCATCGTCGGGGGACAGGCGGGGCCGAGTCCGCAGCCCATACCCATGCCCATCATCCCCATACCCATGCCCATGCCCATTCCCATTCCCATCCCCATACCCATACCCATCGAGCCCATGCCGCAACCTCCCATTGCCGGGCCAGCGGGGGCGGCCATGCTCATGCCCGGACCGCAGCCTGTGATCATCCCCATGCCCATGCTGCCCATGCTGCCCATGTTCGCCATGCCGATACCCATGCCGGGGAAGATGCCCGTCGCGGTCGCCTTGTAGCAGATCTCCTGGGCCTCCTTCTTCCATCCCTCCTGCCACGATGTCGCGTAGATGTACACCTCGGTGCACTGCTGCTGTGGCACGAGCTGAATGCCGCAAAGCGTCGCTGTGGGTTAGCGCGGGTCCATGGAGTGCTGGGTGCTGGAGCGCAAATTGGAGATCGGATCAAAGACCTTCGGTAGATCGAGCGACCTGCGACGCAACGATATGTTGTGGACCAATGTAGGCCAGCAAGTCTCGTTGTAACTCACATCCCTTCTTCTCGAGGAAGGCCATAATCTGCTGCTGCAGGACGGCGTACGAGTACGCGTTCAGTTCCCACGGAATGATGAAGCCGCGGGCCTGGGGTAAGCGTTGAGCGGAAACTGCACGCACAGTTGGAGGTACGGAGAGCTGCATGGCTGGAGAAAGGGGAGGCGGGCGATGGAGATGTTTCGGTAGGGGTTGCCGATTTGAGATCACTTGATCAGTTGGGCGCTGATGGCAGACGTCGGCGAGTTGAGGTCAGCGCCAGGCTGGTGGAATTGAGGTAAGCACGGGGCGAGAGACTGGCGGTGGTGGTTGACGACAAGGAAACGGAAGTGCGACCAACAATGATGTTATCACCTGAGTGTGTACACTTATACACTTATACACCTGAAAGTCTGTCGTGTGAGGCTTCATCGCAAACGAATGTTGTTCGCAATGTTTTGGTCCGCGGACACACCAGCGGACACACACTAGCGGACCAGCGCGTTCTCAAAGTGCTCGGACCGTATTGTCCTCAACCACATCCCCTATCCCACATCCCACATCCCACATCCCACATCTCACATCCCACATCGCTGCATATCGCTCGGACCCCCGCAAGATGACCCTTATTGTACATTGGGGTTTGTACAGTGCCCATGTTGCATGCAATATCCTTTCCATGCTTTTCAGCCACCGCTCACGACTTTTCAGGCTATTCTTTGCATTTCCTTGCATAACGCAGCGCCACAGGTGACTTTGGCATGCTCGGATCTCTCCGCAGCTCGCCCGGTTTAGTGGCCAGGAGGACCAACGGAGGACCAACGCTACTGTCGCCACCCAGGATGGCCAGGATACCATGGTCTTGGTAGTGAGGGCACGCCTGGAATGGCACGGTCCTCCAGCACGGGGGCGGGATCAGGAGGGAAGAGTCGAAGAGGGTACCTCACATGCCATCTGCCATATCCCCTACCCCCTATTGCCCATATCCCATATCCAATCTCCCAGCCGAGTGTGTGCGACGTGATGTGGGCGATCGGAAGGATACACAGCTGAAGGCCAAGGCCTAATAGCGTACGAGCGGTGTATCTGGTATCTGGTAGGACGTTCCGACAATCCGAAGGGTGAGCAAGCAGGTGAGTGCTCGTGACCAAACACAAAGCAGCTACCAAAGGACCCACGTGAACATCTCATCTGATCTGCTTCGGCGACAGCCAGGACTTACACTTTCCTCTCCAGATCTCCAGTGGCCCCATTACACCATCCACATAATTGAATGATAACGATTACGGATTGGACGAATGCGCCACATACCCAGCCACGGATGCAGATCCCAGATAGTGGTTCGTCGCCGCCGCGCTCTGACCTCTTTGACAAACTCTCATGGACAATGGACCCCGCGAGGAAAAGAGCATATCTCTAAAACCCTTGTTATTCATGGGAGGTCAGCTGTTCACCGAATGATTTCCCATTCCAAACACAGAAACCGTTGGCTCTACGCGCTCTGCGGACCGATCCATTTTCCTCAGAGTTGTCGTCTTCACGTGCCGGATGGAAGTTGACCGTCCCAAGCGTAGACTGGAGCTTCGGAGGTTAGCGCTGCGGGACGAGGCGTTGGATCAGGAACCATGGCGGTGGCGAGGGAGGTGATAGATAGCAAACTGGGGCATGCTGTTCCATTAGAGGAGACCCGGAACCCATGAAAGCTGTCGGTGGCGGCGGCAGAGCGTGCTTAAGACAAGTACTGACCAAACCGACATGCCTCACAGCCTGCCTCCGTGAGAACAACGGCGACCTCCGTGGTCTGGACAAGTGGGAGAGAAAAAGAGGACTGGGAGACGATAACGGGGAAAGTTGTAAACTTATAACTACCGTCAAGTAGTAGTGTTTTCACTGGCTTTGACACTGCTTCAACCTCGGTGGCACCGCGACTATCCTCCGGCCCTACTCTATCCAAAATGTGGTCATTTGAAGGTCCCATGTGTCTCGGCAACTCGCAAGGCCTCAACTGGGGCGGTGAGTTCTGCTCCTTCTCATGCTCACAGAAGCGCCTTGTGTCGCCAAGCTCTCGGAAAATCGGCAGATGTGCGAGTATTGTTCCCGTCCGCTGCACGGGAGGCGCGGGGGATTTGGATACAGTAGCAACTAGGAGAAGAGTTTCGTTCGGCAGGAGCATCACAGGCTTCAGCAGTTTCAGCGTACATGTATGATATTTATTGGGTGCACGGGCGATTGAGGTGATACCATGCGCAATAGAACCGACATGGAATTATGGGATGCGAGCCAGAACAGAAATGGTGCGCATAGTTCGCAAATCCACAACGGCCACAACAAACAGGGGGAAGCGCGAGTGTGGCCCTCTGTCCCGGTTCCTGGCATCTTCGCCACCTGTGACTTCGTGTCAGAGCTTCAGAGGTGTTTTGTTGAATACCCAGAAAAATCACTCGATCCCTCTGAGCAGGGTGAAGCTGAGTTTATGTTCAGGTTGGGAAAAATAGTCTACAATAAGTATATCCCCGCTTGTTCTGGTTGCGCCAGGTAGGCCGAGAACCGTCGGTCTTTCTCGGTTCGCACTTCTCGACAACCAGTGGGCGTAGCACTGAGAACAGTCGCACGACGACCAGCACGAGCAGCTCAGTCCTCCTTAGTGCTCTCGGAATAGACGCTTCCTTGTGCGAAGTGGGGGTGCGATACTGGGCGATAAGCTTCTAGGGTCAGCTACCAGACACATGACCTTGGACTCGAGGTGCTTCATTTTTAGAGGCGAGCGCAGAATGATTCATGGTGCTTCTATACTGGACGTCAGCTGCACCAGACCAAACGTCTAGATCTCGCCATGACGTGTGACCTCTGGAAAAGACCCATCCATTCCCTTGTTCTCACAGGGGAGGGTACACACATTTGGTCGCCCGTAGTGAACATGCGGCAGCTGCGCTCGGACAACAGGGGCCACCCTTCATCCCTCCCCCCAGCTGAGTCGATGTGCTCTTATGGAGTGGAAACTTCCACATCCCTCAGCCTCAGGACCCGGTGCGCCGGTTTGGAGGCGGTTTCAGCACTGCACCCCATTACTGAGCCATGTCCTCGTCGCACCGTCGGCTTGATAACCACAGAAGACGACGCGCCAAGCGGGGAGTTGCCAGTTACGAACTGACGCGCGAGGGGACAGTGCCTGTATCAGACATGCATGTGCTCCAGCGACCAGCGAGCGGTGGACTCACTTGTACGATCGACTGACTGGCCGTAACTATAGAGTCGTATTGTTCTTATCCGCAGTGCAACCACGGTGGAGTATAAGTATTGGGCCTCTCGTGGTCGGGACTACTGCACTATAACGACGACGACCACTGCAGCAAGACATCTCCACCTATCTTTCACTCTCAAGTTTGGATATCAGTAGCCAAACCTGTCCGGACCGTCCACGTCCACCACACGTGTCACCACACCAGCACACTAGTAAGCTAGTACACTAGCTCACTAGCACACGCGTTACTTGCGCGCCTCTGTCCAACGCCACTTTCGGGCCTCAATCCCCGATTCAGCAACCTGTCCACCATGACCCCCTATACACCCGACGAGCTCTGCCCTGCCTCCAACTATACAGGTGCGTGTGTGACAACCTCGTGCTCCGTGTTCCATTACCCGTCTTGACACCCAGCTCTCTGTGTTCTCCGTTACGTGTTCGGCACGGAGATGACGTACGAGTGCACACGCTGTGGGCAGATCATGACCTTCGACCTCTAGATTCGGGTGTCCGTCACCTCGGGTTCTCAGGTCCTCACGGACCGAAAACAGAGTGACTGGCGTTGAGAATGCGACCGTCAAAGTGTCACGAAGGGGCAAGAAACAGGCGCCAACATTGTACCCATACTCAACCACTGTATGTATTCGCCGCAGAAGCATGTGTATCCCCGTATCGGAGACCAGCTCGCGACCAACTCAGGTGGCAAATTCACCCGGCATTCTGACGCCCTGTGAACAGAGACAAGCGGTAACTGAACACGTGAACTCTTGCACTGATAATCGTAACTCATAATTCATCATTTAGAAACGACGCGCTATGTGGCGTGGGTGAGGGGGCTCTGCGACTCAAGTGCCCTGAACGAGCCGGCGACACCAGGTGCACTGGTACGTATTGGTCTCGTCCGAATAGATCCACACGCAGGCCTCTGACATGAGCACGGGCGGAACAGGGGCAACCTACTTCCGGTCATTTCGCACAGTTCGTCGGACATGTCGAGTGTAGAGGTTTGGTGTTGGAACAAGGTATGCGATGGCGGCGAGGAGGTTGGTGGTGGCGCTCTGGGACGGGGAGATCAGGCTGAGGAGTCAATCCCTCCTCCCGCCGTCTTTTATGCGCGACATCCTCTCGCGTCTGACCTCTACCGGCTGCTTGGAGAACCACGACCGATGAGGAACGAGGGAAGCCCGATGCAATAGCCTCGCGGCGCCAAGGGCACAGGCACTGCGCCCATGCGCCTTGTCATCTGCGCCCAGTGCCCCTCCACTATCAGTAAACGATGTAGGGCATGTTCATTTATCGGAGGAGCATGAGCGTGGAACTGGAATGAGCTGCTAGCAACAGAGGGGGCTGAAGCATCATTGTTCGTTGTACGTAGGTGTGTTCTTCCAATGACGATCAATGCTTGTGAAGAAGGCTCCATGCTTCTAAAAACGAACTTGTGCTCGGTTCTCCCGTTCGGAATAATCCAATCACAGGAACTTGAGCGATTGCTGTGAGAAGGAGGCAGAGTAACAAGTTAGTGTGGCAAACAATCGACCAGCACAGCAAGCTTGGAACTCGGGGGTTTTATGATCCTCCAAGATCTTTGTGTAAGCCGCTCGTCGCGGAGAGGCAGTGCAGTGAGTGAGACCCAGTGCTTCAGTTAACGGTCCTGGCCACATGCGCGTGGATCATCTTTGTTGGGCGGTCAGGAAACGTTGTTCAGAGGTCGGAGCACTGTATTGCCTCGTCGTCCCATGCCACGTCTGAACAGACAGTGACAATTCCAAATCGCAGTCCGTATGGTGATCGACGCCATCATGGTATCGTCCCATGATGATATCCATCGCCCTTCGGTTGTACCCACAGTGGCAATTACCACTTAAGCATCTTCTGATTAAATCAAATTGAAGTGGCACTGAACGTTCTTTAGTCACTGACCGAAACCCCGATGAACAGAAGAAGCAACACCGTCTCTCGACGACTTCTTACTCGCCTTGCGCGTCACTTAGCACAGCTTCCTCCCCAACTAGATTGGCCTCTTCCTCACACCAGCCAACGTGGCATTGTCAGGGACGTTAAGTAACAAATGGTGGAGGATAGCAA
This sequence comes from Apiotrichum sp. Y4204, assembly GCA_025531455.1. NCBI lineage: Eukaryota > Fungi > Basidiomycota > Tremellomycetes > Trichosporonales > Trichosporonaceae > Apiotrichum > Apiotrichum sp. Y4204. The sequence continues at coordinate 23,338 of JAMYHL010000121.1, read as the reverse complement.
GGCGTGAAACTTGCCACGAGCCCTCGCACGTTTCTTTGTAGCTCCATGGCTCTTGTGTGCTCTTACTCACATTGAGACTTCCACTGTCCTCCATTTGCAGTGGCCAGACGGTGGTATTGGTCTGCCACACCAAACCAACAGATAAGCATGGCTGCCCGGAGTCGCCAATGAGTTGACATACAACAAGATACATACCACACAGTCGTTTATACAGGCTCAGAGTTCATCCTGATCCACTCGTGATGAGGGACCTCGTCCAGGGGCATGCGGTGTGAGGGGTTCAGTTGGAGGAGCTATGCAAGTCAATAACAGGTAACATTGCAGACTCACCCGAAGAATGAAATCGGAAGCCTGTGGGGAGACAGATGAAGGAAATTTAACATCGCCCTGGCAGATGCGTCTGAAAGTAACTGGTCGTCAGCTACTTGCTGACAGTAAAACCCACGTCGTTGTGTTTCAGCTTCAAACGGCTCCTTGCCAGTGACCATCTCATAGGCAAGCACTCCCAGCGCCTGCGGTCAGCAACGGGGAAGCTGTTGCACGTACCCAAAGGTCAATTGCCCGTCCATGCGTCTGACCCGCCACCATCTCTGGAGCGAGGTAGCTTGGGGTCCCACACATCGTGCGTTGACTGTGTTGTCAGGCTATTTCTGCCCTGCTCGTTACTCACTTCTCGTTAGGGGAGTAGACGCTCCATCCAAAATCAGCAATTTTGATCTCCCCATCCAGGCCAAGGAGAAGGTTCTCTGGTTTGATGTCACGGTGAATGACATTCTTTGAGTGAAGATAGGACAGTCCTCTGGCAACCTGGGCGGTGTACTGTTGCAAGCATCAATGACCTGTACCAACCAGAGGCGAAGTTCATCCAAACCGGTACTCACACGAGCAGACCTCCTCTCAGAAAACTTGCCTTGCTTCGCCAGCTGCCTGAACAGCTCTCCTTTACCGGCGTATTCGAGCATCAGGTACAAGTACTTGCTGTCGGCGAAGTAGTCGTACAGGCGGATGATGTTGGGATGCCTGTTAAGAAGTCAGAGCCAAACTTACATTCCCCGACCGTAATAATGACCTCAGATTCATCATAATTTCAATCTCGCGTTTCACTTGACGCTCGACGCCGGGATTCGTTTCAATCGGCCCGCGCTCGAGACACTTCAGTGCGACAACAAAGTTGGCCTGGCCCTTCAAGCGAGCGAGATAAACCTTTCCGTAATGACCTGAAAGTAAGCTAAAGCCAATAAAGTGACGCAATGAGAAGGGGAAGGAACAGCATGGGAGTGGGATGCGGCATTCCCACAACTGTGGCCGCACCAGAAACCACAGAAAGAGAGTAATTGTTCCAATGTTGCGGCACGGTCTTGGAGCAGCTCTTAAATAGCTACCTTCACCACTCGACGCAAACAAGCATCAAGGCTGCCCACTAGCTCTAGAAACCTGGTCAAGGAACTCACCTTTTCCGAGAGGTCTCCCGATCTCCAGATCACGAAGGCTGCGTTGATGTGGTGGAGGCCTGTTGTGAGCCTCGTGGTCGAAGTGCCTGACCTACGTTCCGCCTTCGGAGTCGTCCATGTCCATGATGGGTTATAGTGATGGGGAGTGATCTGTCACAGAATGGAGAAGAACGATGAGGATGAGGAGCCAACAGAGTCATGTTTTGAATCGGGCTGGAGAGGCTCCAGGGTGGGCGGACAGGGCGGGTTTGTGTATGGGTCACATGAGTTATGCGGTGGTGTTTGTATGAAAAAGTCAGTCGCGTCTATTCAGGCGGTGATGGGTTCTCGGGCTTGAAGCTATTAAACACGGAATCAATTCCATGGTTTGAATACGGTATAAGTATACGGTATATACGGTTCAGGAACTGCATTCGGAAGCTAATGATTATCAACGAGTCGCGCCTGATGGTACATTGTCTTTTCAACCATCACTCAAATGCTCTGCGCAGCGGCTCGGCTCTTGACCTTTTTCTGTCTGATGTGCGCTGAAGACAATGTCTTGTTGCATTTCCTCAGTACTAAGGTGCTCCTCGCCAGACATCTCAACGATCTGATGCCTCACGTGCAGCGTCTATCTACGGAACCCCACAGCCCACGAAGTCGGAGACTCGACCAAACATGTGCCCAGCTCAGCGCTTGAAGAGGGTAATGATGCTGCGAAGGTCAGTACCGCACTATGCAGGCGACTTACTCCTCATCCTCCAAAACATGGTCCAGGCCGACCTTCTGGCCACGGGAGTGCTTGGCTGAGGTCCCGTAAACGATGGCATGCTTGAACTGGTTCTTGATATCCTTGTGAATGGCATCACAGAAGTCCGCAACTCGGCACTTGGAACGGCGCAAAACGACGGGCTGAGTGTAATCGGGCTTTTTTCCCTTGGGCTTCGTGTATACTGAACCACGTTAGGACCCCGAAACTCCAAAGTCTCCAACGACACAGTCACTCACCTCGGACAAGATCCAGCTTCTCCCACATGACCTCGAGGAGTTCGTCGATGTTGAGCCAGTTCTTGGACGACACTGGTACGGAGTTAGGAATCTTGTACAAGAGGTCCAGCTCCTCGATAGAAATGGCGTCAATCTTGTTCAAAACGACCAGACAGGGGATGTAAACACTAGAAGTCAGCCAACGTGAGGACACCGTCGCGATTAACGCACCGGTTGCCCTCAACCACGTCAATGAAGTCCTCAATCGTGCATTCCGGCTCGTGGATGGTGATGGTAGCCGATGTCAGACGGTATTCGGAGCACACGGCCTTAATTTCCGCTGGGTCAATCTTCGTGAGGGGAACAGTGTTGATGATGGAGAGACCACCGGTCTCCCTCTTCTTGACAGTGATGTTGGGGGGCTTCTTGTTGAGACGAATGCCGAAGCCCTCCAGCTCGTTTGTTAGGATTGCCAAGTCTGCAAGAGGCTTGAGGACGTCGAGAACGATGAAGATGAGGTTACAGGTTCGTGCAACTGCAATGACCTGCTTACCACGACCCTTTCCATCCTTCGCTCCTTGAATAATACCGGGAAGATCAAGAATCTGCAACCGCGCACCGTTGTACACAATTGTTCCCGGTACCGTCGTAAGAGTTGTGAATTCGTAGGAGGCAGCAACGGACTCCGTTCCACTGCAGTGTCAGCATGACAAGATCTTTTCGCTTGCAAAGATGCGCCATGGCAATTGCGGTACGCCCTCAGCTTGGCCACCTGGCAAGCTGCACTCGGGACTCTCGATGCGCTTTCTTGGTTTGCCCGTCTGGCATCTCGTGCTCGCTTGCTTCTCATCCCCACTAGCACCATGAAGGAACTTACGTCAGTCCTGACATGAGCGTCGATTTTCCGACACCTGCAGATTAGTCTCCATCGCGTTGTTCCATCTCGACCCCATGGTGGGGAGTCTAGACCACTCAAGGCCGGTACTCACTAGGGAATCCAATAAATCCAATAGTGGCTTGTCCACTGCGCGCGACGTCGAAGCCAATACCGGGACCGCCACCACCACCCGTGGGAGTGATCAGTTCACGACGGAGCTTTGCGAGCTTGGCTGCAGTGTGAGTATTGACAGCCAAGGAGACCTCATGGTTTTGTTGACCAGAATGCTGCCGCAACATACGTACCCTTGAGCTGTCCGAGATGGTACCTATACCGTCAGATTCCCCCCATATGAAGAGCTGGCTCTCGTCACACTCACTCTGTGGCCTTGTTCTTCTGGGTCTTCGCCATCTCCTCCTCAATGTCCTTGATCTACATCATTCGAAAAGAAATCATTGAGAATGGAATCGTTCACAGCGAGGTCACGCGATGTCAGCACAAGATCGTAAAGCCGGCAGTGGAACTCACCTTCTGCGCGGTCGTCATCTTGCCAGTCTTGTCTCCGGAGTATTAAGTTGTTATAGATATCGAGTTTTGCTCGCGTCCGCGCTTTGCTTGTCACTCCGGAACTTTTCGATAGTGTGGAGAGTCGAGAATGTTGTCGCGAAGCCGTTGTGGAGATGTCCTTGTCTTCAAATCGAAGTTGGCCAAGAAGTGGGTGGTGCAGAGCGATGAGGGAGGTGCAATGTCAAAAAGTAAAAACGTGTAATTTGGGTCAGAGCTACCAGAGCCCTTTTTAACATTTGGGTGGCGGATTAGAGGGCAAGTCCGAGCAGTCTCAGAAACTACACGTCATTGCTCAGAGTTAAATCACGTGCTGCCAGTGGGGACTGTACCGGATTGTTCGCATCTGTCAGTGTCCATCCTGTTCTTGCATTCCCGACGACGCGACTAGAACTCCGTCTTGAGTTTCAATTTGCAACTCACTCATCTTCATCAAAAGCGGATGCCGTTTCGAGCCCGTCTCAACCCTCTGAGCCTGGTACGCCGGCAAACCGCCGCCGCGCGCTTTGCGTCTCGGCTCCCATCCGCCACCCCGCCTGCTCCATGTCCTGCCGGGCCGGGACCCGGCACCCTTGCTGCTCAGCAGGTTCGCGAGTTTGGCTCGACGCGCGCCCGCCCTGGGTTCGTCGACCTGTTCCTTCGCAATCGTAAACCAGCTATTAGCAGCAGACGCAGCGCAGTTCTCGGCGCACTTGGTCCCGGACAGCTGTCTGCGCTTGTTAAGGCCTACGACAGCCTTGATGGGGAGCAGCTCACCTCCAGCGACATTGCGAATGTTCTCTTGGCGCTCGCAGATCGGTCAACAAGTAGAGCACATGCGCTGCGCAAACGTATATGGGCCGACCTGGAGAGCGTTCATGGAGTACATCCCGCGGAGGGGATGTACAGTGCCATGATCGTTGGCTGCAGCACCTATGGTGACGTTGATGAGGCACTTCGGCTCACTCGCACCCTGTACAAGGCTGGCGGCTCCCTAGGCGAGGAAGAATGGGCAGCGATTGCGACCGGTGCTGCAACAGCACCGCATTACAAGGACCGCCGGCGTCTAATTAACGAAACCATCGAGACCGCAAAGCGCGTTGGTCAAGACACTGATCGACTTTTTGCCGCATTGCTCGCGCCACTGGTGTCGACCACCCGCGAGGCGAGGAGTCCCGAGTTCGTCGACATTTTGGCTCAGATGAAGGCTTCCGGCGTTCAGCAGGGTCCCTGGGTCGAGATGCAGCTTGTCGCATATTACCTCATGCGCGGAGAACTCGACTCGGCGAAGGCACTTTCGCAAAGCTGGCCACGACCCGATGACATTCCCGATGGCGACCTTGCCCGCGAAGTTGGCCGTAGTGTTATCGCTGTGGAGATGGCGAGGGACAATCCTGAAGGCGTTGAAGCAGCAATTCGCAGCCTCCCGTATGGATCCGACATGTCGGCATCCGTCTTCGTCTATCTTGTGCAACACCGTCTGGCCGGTCTGGTGGCGCAAGGTGAATTGGTTGGAGCTGAGCCGCTTCTGCGAATCGTGGACGACATCTCGCGCTCAACTGGTCGCGATCCTTCCCCTTCAGCGTGGTCTCGCCTGGTATCCAACGTCCTCGCCACCTCCGATCTACAAACAGCCTTCATCGTGTATCAGGCGGCCCGAAAGCGTGCACCATTCATGACTGCCGACCTTGCGCAACAGCTCATCGCAAAGCTTTGTTCGCCCAAACCGCCACATCTTGCGCAGGCAATGCAAGTATACGACGATCTTGTGGCAACTCCTGCGTGGGAACTCAATCGACGCCGCGATTTGGAGGCAGTTACCGGAGTATACAATACGCTGTTGCGTGCGTGTGACCGCGCAGAGCCACCTGCACCAGACATCGCAATGGAGTTGGCCGACTCGGCTCGTACCCGAAGGGTTCAGCTGGATCCGCAGGACGTTACCCATTACATCGTTGACACCATGTCCATTTCGCGCGACCACCCCCAGGCGTATGATGTGTACACACATCTCCATCCTTTGGCGAAGAAAACACTCACTCATCGTCAATACACTCACATCATCACCAAATTCATTATCCTCGACTTTCCTGGGTCGAACGTTGCGCCTCCGGACTATGTCATTAGCATGTTGGAAGACATGCGCAATGCAGGACACGAGCCTGACGCGACAATCCTTACCTCGCTTCTCAAGTCATACGCGTCGTTGAGCAAGAAGGTCACCCGCAACAAACACCGATTGTCTCCTGCCGAGGCCGGATTTGCTGTCGATGCCCTGACAACCGCGACTCACGACATCCATCGCTTGGTGAGCCTGGATCCGACAATCCAGGTCGATCTGCCTCTGCTTGTGTCCTTGATGGATGCTCTCTCTAGTGTGAACGCATACTCTGAGGCGATGGATGTTTGGAACGACATTGTTCGTCGTCGGGCAGTGGTTACTGAGACAATGTCTCCTGAATCGGCACAGGCGGCATTCAGCACCGCTCTAAGTGTTGCGCTGGACACGTGCGGCTATGCCGAGTTGAACGAGCGTGCGAAACGCATCTGGGCGTGGGGACAGCGACACAATCTTATCGATCGGCGTGTATGGTCGGCATACATTGAATGTTTGGCACGTCTCGGCCACTCTGACGACGCCCTAGACGTGCTCATAAACGAGATGCCAGCCGCGGGCTTGACACCGACGAGTGCCGAGGTCGCTATTCCCGTTAAGTTCTCCTGGCGGAACCCCAAAACAATCCAGCACGTCCTTACCCGAATTGAGCAAGGTCTTCCCCAGCACCTCGATATGGCCAAGCAATTGACATACGTTAAGAGCAAGTAGATACATAGATGGATCCCTATTCCAACATGTCTAGGATGCCCTATGCACCTTTGAGATTGTACTTCAGCTGCTCAAGGTTTGCCAAGTTTCGCTCAGAATCACGTTCACTTCCACGCTGCCATTCGACCGCACCAGCGATAAGCTCGGGAAGGGCCCAGCGGAGAACGTCGATGATGGTCGGTGGCGGAATCGCAGTGCTCTTGCGGAAGTTAAAGAAGATGGCCATGAAGAGCACGAGCTGAAACGCGGTGATCTGCTGATGCCTTTGGTTTGCGACGTTGTTGAAGAACGCGATGGGGGTCCAGCCGGGAGATAGCGAGAAGATGAGAAGCAGGGTCTGCAAGACTGTAAGGACGATGAGGAGGAGCGGCGCCGATGCCTCGGTGTAGCGCACGGCTTGCCTCGTGCACCTGTCGTTAGCGATGAGCTAGTGTGTTGGACCTACATGAACATTCCAATGATCACAAGGACATCGAGCACTTGCCGTCCCACCTTCTTGTTTGATTCAGCCTTCGCGCGGAACTCTTGGATGATCTTTTCCTGTTCTGTTGTCAGCCATGCACACTCACATACTCGTCACAAACCCTCAGTTGTGATCGGTTGGGCTATGGTTAGCTTCTGAAGGCTTGTATTGGGATTGCTCACTGTCCTCCTTCTCCGCCTCCCGTTCTTTTCCAGCCCTGGTTTCCCTCTTGCGGATCTGCCTCGACATGTTGAATACGTGTTTGGGGACGACGAAGTGGTGATAGGATGATCATGAGACCTCCTGTCCTCCTGTTGACGATGCTGGCATGAGGACCCATGTGGTGACCTTATTCAAATCTCGGGATCTCGGGCACCCCCCACACCTAAAGTATCAATCCGAGAGATCGCCACCCGGAGTTGGCTAGAATCTCCGCAGCTGTGTTGTGCCACAAGAAATAATTCCGTAACCCCCTCCACTGTAGGGCGCGGAGGACGCGCGTCTGCCAGGGCGTCGCCAGCGTCAGAGCCAGGCCACCATGACGCCAACCGTCATCAACCAAGACGCCAGACGCTTGCTCGCTATAGTGTCTACCATCGAGCTCATTTGGAGTAGCAACAACCTCAGCAACAACAACGACAAAGTCGAAGGTAGCACCTACATCGTCGCTTTTCCCTTCTCGTCTGTGCGATTTATACTATCGGTCTGCTGGCGGAAACGGATACGGTTCAGCAGCCCATTGCAGTCAACTACGAGCGGCCTTGCAACTAGACATCACTACAGTTTAGAACACCATGTCGAGGTCCTACGACCGCGGTAAGTTCAAGGACAACTTGGATGGAGTAGACCGCTTTACTGCTGTTCTCTAACGCACCACTGATGGCTGTGTTCACTGCTGACGACAGCCCTTACGGTCTTCTCCCCTGATGGACATGTGAGCTGGGCGCCGTTTCCCTACTAACAAATCAGCTCTTTCAGGTCGAGTACGCTCTCGAGGCCGTGAAACGTGGTACTGCCGCTGTCGGTGTGCGCGGAAAGTCGTGTGTCGTCCTTGGTGTGGAGAAGAAGTCGACGCTGCAGCTCCAGGACCCCCGTACTGTTCGCAAGGTCGCCATGCTTGATGACCACGTCTGTGTCGCGTTTGCGGGACTCACTGCGGACGGTCGTATCCTCATTGACAAGGCGCGTGTCGAGTGCCAGTCCCATCGTCTCACGGTGGAGGACCCTGTCACCATCGAGTACATCACCAAGCACGTTGCGGGGATCCAGCAGAAGTACACCCAGTCTGGTGGTGTTCGCCCCTTCGGCATCTCGACATTGATTGTTGGATTTGACCCCAACGACACCATTCCTCGCCTGTTCATGACCGAGCCCAGTGGCATCTATTCTGCTTGGAAAGTGAGTCGTCTTTGTGTCATGTCTGCGCACAGTGTAGTTCTTCGTGACTGCCATGAGCTCCTTGCGGTCTTCGAGGCTGTTGTGACAATGGCGGGCAGGTAGCCAAACAGGCATCCTGAAGCGCTGTCGACGCAGCCAATAGCACGAACCTTGCAATGTAAATTGTAAACTAACTCCAGGCTTGTGCCATCGGTCGCGCGTCGAAGACGGTTCGCGAATTCCTGGAGAAGAACTACACTGAGGATCTTGACCGCGACGCCTCCATCAAGCTCGCTGTCAAGTCGCTCCTGGAGGTCGTCCAAACCGGCGCGAAGAATATTGAGATTTCGGTCATGGAGAGCTTCGGTGTTGTGCGGGTGAGTGCACTTTGGAAGTCTTGCCGCTTGACCTGTTTGAGCGAAGCTGACAACAGTCCTTGGAGCAGTCGGAGATTGAGGCCATTGTCGCCGGTATCGAGTCGGAGAAGGAGGCTGAAGCGGAGCGCAAACGTGCACGACTGGCTGCCACTCAGGCTGGCCAGGCTGCCATGTTTGCCAGCACTCTTTCCGGTGCGGCTACAGGCACCAGCACTCCCGGCGGCCCCGGCGCCCCAGGAGCCACCGTGCCTGGTGAGGAGAGCGGCGTGCAGTAGACTATGTGGTAGAGTAGATGTATGTATCGCACAAGTTACGTCCGAGGCCGTTGGAGCGGCCGGGTATGCCGAGACCGAAGGCCACAGTGACGGCGTTGGCCGTTGCGCTTGTCCCCAAACGACTGATGAGAAAACCTCCGGCCGTGAGTCGAGGGGCGAGGGACAAGGGACGAGGGACGAGGTATCTGAAGAGCGACTCATTCTCCATTGCGTCAGCCACGTCAGTCAGGGAAGCTCCAACAGCAGCATACCTTGTCCTCACTGTCATTGACCTAGCCGGCACCGACGCCGCCCAACTCTTGGCCATGGCATGGGTGCCTCTTGACGCGGCACACCGGCTCGAGGTATGTCCGTAGTGGGTTTCGGAGGTATCCACTGACGTCAGGAGAGCTCGGCGTCGGCATTCGAAAGGCGACGTCGACGTCTTGGGGAATGCTGATGGTTTGTCGCGAGAACTAGAATACCGGAATCTCCTGGTCCTGTCGACGACGGAGATGCCTATAGATATAGAAGGGAGCGGCAAAGATTCATCTCTCCAGTCTCTACAGAATACCCTAGCGCACACCTCTTACTGCTACAGCACATATCCATATCCAGCCACCATGATCCGACGCGTCATAGTCACTCGCGAGGTGAGACTGTGCGGGGTCGATAAGCTAATGGCAGAGCCGCTCAACGACGTTGTGGCTCATCTGCACGACGTCCGTGCTGCTAATGTTCGCGGCCGTCGAGGGTTGTATCACGTCCTGGATCGGTGAGTGTAATCTCTGTCACTCTTGAGATGAGACAAATGCTAATCAGCCAGTGTCCCAGTATAACAAGAACGACAATGCTCCCAGCAGCTCCCTCGTCGCTCGTCTCCGCTACCTCATGTAAGTGCAGACGATGCCGTGACAGGATATCAGATTAGCTAACTCGTCAGCTTCTGCTCGTGGTGGACGGTCTTCATGAACTTCCTGTACATTATTGCCTTTTTCACCGAGTTTATGGGCGTCTTTGGCAGCATTGCCTCCAACGTTCTCTACGTCTTCATAACGTGAGTTACCGTCAGATCACCGAAAATGGAAAGTCTTCTGATTGCCGCAGTTGGGTATTCTGGCTCGCTGGTGCCGCAGCCTGGACCAATGTGCTTGGTGGCGGTATCCGTTGCGGACACCGCTACTTTGTCTACTGCCACCAGCTCGTAGCTGCCGAAGCGTTTGCGTGGATCTTGTGGATCCTGTACTGCTTCCAGCTTGTGCTGGTTCTTGTCATCGCCATCATGGGCCTCTGCCGCGGCGACGAACTCGAGACTGATATGCGCGAGGTGGAGACTGGGGACCCTTATTAAGCAGGTTCTGTAGCTCCACGCTTGTGCTAGCCACGGGGGAGCCCGACTGAATCCCGCTATGTCCATACCCGTCCAGCCCGATACTGCTGCTGCAGCACACACACGTACTGCACACGTCTCACCCCACGTAATCAACTGGGCGGAAGGCGATCCGGTCACCATCTAGAGTTCCGATATCAGTACTCCTTATTATCAGTACTCCTTATTTCCTAGAACCACAATAATCAGTAATGCAGAATGTATCCCCAAGTATCCCTACTACGCCTTTGGTGGCCAGGCCGCCATCCTTGGGAGAGCCTGGAATGGTTTTCGCAGTCCGCGCTTCTCCGTGACGGCAGCAGGCATGCAGTACAATGGATCCACATCCTGCAGCCCGGGGTACCCAAGAAGAGACAGGCCCGCAATTCCAAACACGGTATGGAACACGTCGACCCAGTCTCCGGGGCGGTCGGCGATGCCCCCGTGCGGCGTGCCGTCGTCGCCCATGTCGAAATCTTGCGCACCGAGAATAAACGTAATAAGTTTGTCGCGGTTGATCCAATGCAGCTTGCCAATGATGCTCAAGGCCGCGAGATTCCACCAAGAGTAACAAACGTCCTCGAGCTTTTCTGGCCGGCCATTCAGTCCGCCATTGGGAAGTTGCCGTTCGGATAGCCACCACCCAAGCAGGTCATGATCGACGCGCTCGAGTTCCCCAAGAATCGCTAGTGCTGCGACACACACCCAGACTGTTATCAGTAACTTGTAGTTGCAATCGTACCCACCTTGCGCGCCGTGGCTCTCCGCACCAGGTTCGCTCCCGAACGCGCCGTCGAAATTCATAGAGCCCAATATGTTGCCAATGACGAGCTCACGGCCTTGACCCCCGTAAATTGTTTCTAGCGCGTCTAGGCGGCCAAGGAGAGATAGCGCCGACACGAGAATGTAGGAGAAGCGCGTGTCGCGCTCGTTAAATTCATCACCTGAGACACGACCATCGGGAGACACGCGTGCAAGGAAGACTAATGTGTTAATAGCAAGCCTGGTATCTTCATGCCGTTGTCCATGCAGCTCACACTTCACGAGGCTTTCAATGTCCGCGCGGTCCAAAGCGTCCTGCATTATCAGGATCTGGATGGCCGACAGTGTTGCGTGGATATGTGCGTCATGGCCAGGATGCGCGCCAAAAGCTCCTGTACTATCAGCCTGGAACAATCAAAATCACTCACCGCCCTGCTCATCCCAGCAGCTCATCACGTAGTCCACCATCTGGTCTCGCGGAAGAGCATCTTGGTGATTCAAGATACATAGTGCTGTAAGACCCCAGTAGACGCCATTGAGGCGGAGATGTTCTGTGAGGTGGTATGCAAGATCCTTCTTCTGAAAGTCAGCAAGATTCGGGCTTGTGCTATCCACCTCATCAAGCTTCTGAATGTACTTGATGTGTAAAGCAATGTCGAGTGGACGGGTCATGGCGCAGAATGGGTAAATGGATAGGTCAAGCAGCGAAGATGTTGACCTTTGACAGTTATCGTCATCAATCCTCTGCAAATGGACATTCGCGATCCACCCTCCACATCAACCGCACCACGCGCGCCACGCGCCGCGCGTGCGGTTGTTCGAGCCCTGCATCGGTTCAAGGACAAAAAGTCCTCAGGAACTGATGCTTATACACCTCCTGTGACCGCTTCTGCCCCCTCTCAGAATCGAACTGAGGGCTGAGGATTATGAGACCTTCGTTTTACCATTAAACTAAGGGGGCGGGGTACGAGCAACTCTTGGGGGCCTCGGCTGCGATTCCTGTGTAGAATGGAGAAGAAATCGCACAATGTCTTCTGTATCATCGACAAGTCCATCGCTTCGTCAGTATCGCAAGTGGCATGAGCCGTGCACACAGTCTGGGCAGCTTTATGTTACATTGTATGAGCGCTGCTATGGTCGGCGACTACAATCTCGATCCCCATTACTTTAACCCCAGTTCCGCACCCAGCCGCAATCCATGCAGCTCCAGTACTCCCTTGCTCTGGGCCCGGCTCCGCAAAAATCGCAAAACCAGCCGGCCGCGGATGGAGGAAGGGGTGGGCGTTGTGAGGTACAGGCATCGCAAGTTGGAGAGGCGATGGGATTGAGAAGGGTGCACGTCGGGCATGACCATTGTGGAGGCACCCCAGACATGACCGCAGGCTTGCTCTTGACAGCAGGGGGTGCAGACTTCCGGGCTCGAGGTGGAGAGTCGTCCGTTAGGTCAATAACCTCAGGTGGAGTAGCGGGCCGCTTTTTCCCAGAGCTCGATGCTGGTGAGCCTCTCAGGGCATCAGGACGAGATGGTGATGTGGCTAAAGAAGAAGCCTCGGTTTCCACGCCTCCGCTATGACCTGGCGCGACTGACATGTCTTCGGCATTGATCCCCACGCTTTCCTTCTGGGCTCGTTTGACTTCCTCCTCGACCTCAGCCGTATTGACCGTATTGCATGTCTTGTCGTCCTTGATACGACGCTCCGCGGCCTGTTGGGTATCAGAAAATTCAACAGACGTGCTGCCTACCTCGGCGACAATCTCTCGCATAGTCTTTCCTGTATGACGTGCGCTTCCTCCTAGCACTCCTCCACGGCCCATGGCTTTCTGAGTCGCGAGCCGCTTCTCTGCCGCGGCCAGACCCTTGCGGCGTCCTTCGTATTCATTGACCCGTACGCCATGCAGACGATGGCCCGCTGAGTGGAAGCCCTCGCCCTCGTATCCCTTACGCTTGAGGTCGTAAAACTCCTCCTCCAACTGGGCGAGGAGCTTGTAGAAGGATGCGTCATGGGGTCCGTGGACGATATGGGTGAGCTGACGTCAGTATGGTGAGGATGGAAGTAGTCGACGCGCGCACTTCGTGAAGCATAACCAGGACGAGTTGATCAAACTCGTAAAACGTGGAAGGCTCTTCGGGTGGTCGAAGCCTGAGGTTGATGCGTTGCCCTCTGTTCATATTGTTTCCAAGCAGAGCGGGGTTGTTGGGAAGAAACTAAGGTCAGCAATAAGGAGCGATCGTGTGCCACTTAATGACAGCAAGCCTCACTTCTGCTAGAGTCCCGACTTGCCACCCATGTTTGACCATGATGGGCTTGACTTGGCTCGCAATTTTCTCTAGGAGCGGTCTCTGTGTTAGGTTGCCGTCTGCCCCCCACTCTTTGTCATTCGTAATGTGTGACGTACCTCGCCTCCTGTGAGCGGGGACGGTTTGGGAGGTGCTCAAAACGGCCGATAAGTGACATGTTCTCAAGGATGGATGGTGAGCAAGTAGATTAGTTAGAATCGAACCTTTAAGATTCATTCTTTGATGGCCTGTCGGCGAGAAGATAGTCTCTGCGGCCGGATTGAAACGCTTTGTCATCGTCAATGTACAATCATCAACGACGATGAAGCTCGTGCAATCCGGTGTGTGTGCCCATCAGCCAGCTGCGGCCTCAGAATGCACCGTAATAAACCTTTGAGTCAGTGGAGCCCCGTATGAGGTTGGTAGGTCACGTGACTACCAACGTCACCCGCAAACAAAGGGGAGGCCCGAAGGGATTAGTTGCTTGGACTGCTTTGGATGTTACCAGTGTCGACGTCGTCGCCGAGGCAGTGACCGTGCTCATTGTGCCGTCGCTCCATATCCAACACGCCCCACCGTCTCCGCGCTTCGCCCATTGCGTTTCCCTTTCCTACTTCTGCTTTCAATTTTGGGTTGTCCTGCTTTGACTTCTTGGGGGACGGGCTTGCTACTTCGACACGTACAAGATTCACATTCGTGATCTACGGATACACAAGAACAAACCATCTTTCGCCTCCCGCAAAATCCCATGCCTTGCTCTCTTGCAATGACACTCTCCTTGTAGAACTATCTCAAGGCCCCCAGACAGGTCAGTGATTAGTGTTCCGTGCAGCATTGTCTGTCCTGCTTGGTCGCGATACATCCTCAACCACTCCGCCCGATGTTGCCCCGGCACAGTAAGGAGTATCGAGTATCGCAGGCCGTGACGCTTGTTTCCGCGAGATTGATCCTTTATAAGGTGTGATCTTTGGACTGACACACACCCAGGACGCCCAGTTCCCAGGGTAACCCGGACTTGTCTCTATCACCGTCTTTCCGTTTTCGCATTTTCCGCTGTCCGCCGCAGCTACCTCTTTGTTGTTTCCACATCACCATTGCATCGCGATCACAATAGGTAGTGGCCAACAATCGCCTCCGTAACGACCGTGTCCCACAATGTCCTGGATCAAGGCCGCCGTGGGACTGCTCCTCTTCTTTGGTGCCCTTTTTTACATTGTCATTCCCAGCGCCGCTTCGGTCTTCACTCGCTTTCGGCTCCATGCCACATTCATCTCGCCACTGTCTGTCCGCGGTCTCGAATGGAGATCTAGAGATCATGCCTTACATTCTTTTCCCACTTTGCGGATTGAACGAATATTCTTGTCCTGGGGGGGATGTGCACCTAACAGCCGCTTCACAATAAACGTTGAGGGCGTGACGTTTCGCATACGCAGTAAGCATGGCGATGCCGGAGAGGGAGAAACATCTCGTAAAAAGGCAAGTAACGACCTGTTAAAGTGAATCCAAACATGCTGACGGTCAGCGCAAAGGTCTTCCTCCAGCGGTCCAGCAGGTGATTAACCGCATCGTTCACCCCATCGCCGGATATTGGTCGCTGTTCATTCGTCTCTTCTCCGTGCGCATCGCTGATGTCCGCATCATTCTCGAGGATCTAGGCAGAGCAGAGGCGACCATAAAGGAGATTAATCTTCGACTAGGTCCCGAGCCGACCCATCCGCCAGAACCTCAAGTTTTTACTCGCGATGAGAAGCCCCTCTCTACCTCTCCTCGCTCCGCGTCCCCCGACGTGCATGCTCAGCCACCTCCATCGTTGGGCCGGCGTAGGAGCAGCAGACTGGAAAATATCCACCGTCGTGCCTCGTCTATCCATTCAACAGTACATTCGGCTGTATCCAAGACTGCTTCTCATCTGTGGTCTCACGCTACTGGCACAGTGGTTGACCGCGTGACCTTTTCCATCGCGGTCCACAATGCTGCGCTCGTACTACCCATCCCTAGCTCAGTGTCCCCCGAGTTATCTAGCAAGCCATCCTTGAGTCGACGAGCCTCGAGCGGATCATTTGTGACCTCGAAGCTTCCCTCACTCGGTCCACTAAACTCATTACTCAAGCTCCGTCCTTCAACGTCAGATCTGCGTTCAGACCGCCGCTATGAGCGCCTCGTTGTCGTTGATGGCAGGTCTTCAGTCGATTTCTGTATTGGCTTTGGCCCAAACCGACCGATCCTTTCCCCAGACAACCTCCGCGCGGTCGTGGATGTCGGCACGGTTCACGCCAGTGTAGAGGGAATCGAAAAACTGAAAAGCCTGGCAAAGTTGCGTCGCTCCGAACAAAAGAAAACGGACAAGGCGGCGATGACGGAACGCGATGGTTTACCCAAGACTCCGTGGTCTCATGCGGGCACCCCCCGGGTATGTGACTGCTCAGTGGTTGATCTGACACCAGATTCTCCTTCGTGCCTTTGAATTTGCGACACTGTCTGTTGCGCAAGTGCATGTCTCCCATCTCCTTCCGGAGGTGTCTCCAGTGATGTCCTCGTCCCGCACTGACGTGTCCGAGGAGACCGCATCAGAATCAAATTTCACCCTTTCCGTCGACTTCACCGATGTTGCCCTTCAGCTCTCTGGCTGCAATTCGGCCAACAACGTGGAGCTGGCTAAACTGTTCGGATCCAACACACACCCCAGCAGTCTGATTCATGGTATCACGGCCAACCTGCAGTGGCACTCCATTGAGCTGCAGTGCATTGCTCCTGGGGAAGGCATCAAGGACAGAAGTCAGCTTCTGGCCATTCGTCAAGCCGAACTGGACGTCATTACCACGTGGAGACCTGAAGGCTGGGAGCGTCAGGACCTCTTGTTTGCCGACGACGTCAATCTTGCCGTGTTTCATGCCCGCGGAAACATTGCGTCTGTTGATGTCGCTGGCGACCTACAGCTTTGCAATGAGCTTCGCCAGTCGTGGAACTGTGAACATCCTTCACGTCCATCGCGGCATCACGAGCCGCGATCACGTTTCCCGCTTCCCCCACGCGTTCGCTTGCTATTGGATGTTGGTCCCATGTCGGTAGTGCTGGCGGACCGCGCATCAAAGGATGCAGCGACCCTAAATCTTGCGACAGACGGCATCACCGTGGGGGCCAACTCACGCTACTTTGACGTTAGTCCCCCTGTCCGGCAAGACGTGTTTACTGGCGCTGTGGGAATCACCATCGACCCTCCGTCCACAGTGCCGTCTGTTTCCACGCCTGAACACACAGTGGGCCTTCGATTTGACACATACACATCTGTGGAACCCGTTTCGCTACAAATGTCAATCGGCGTTCGAAATGAAAAGACCTATCGAATTGCCATGATAGGACGAATTGAGGGCAATGGTTCTGGGGATATCTACGGCAATTCATCGGTGCTCGATGACGACATAGAACGATATTATCTCGACAGAGAATCATTTAACGCCGACGTTGCGGTAACGTGCGAGACTGGAGTGCGAATTGAGATGTGGAGTATGGATGTGCTTGATGCTCTCCTTCAGCTCGCGAAGATGAAGGAGCCAAGCCCACCCAAGCCCCATGTTGATCTGCTAGATCGCTTGCCATCTGGTCTCACTTTCCGCTTAGCGCTTGGAACCCTCAGCGTGTTTATCGCTCACATGGATCCCAACCCTCATTGCGACCTTCGGCTCATCCACGGACTGTGGCTTCAATCAAACATCATCGTCAACTATGCCTGCTACAAGCATGCAGCGAACATGCAGCGCTGTCGACACTTGCTTCACAAGGACAAGCGAATACCCTTTGGTCTCTACGAGGACCTGACATCCAAAGCCTTCGAGTATGCTTACCATCTTGAGGAGCGCGGCGGAGTCGCTGCCCTCTTTTCTGTCATCATCACCGACACGTCCATACGCCCTATCTTCAACGGACCCCGTTTCATTAGCCAGGGTGGTACGGATGCCACCATGCCGCCTGAGGACCGAACAATTCCCCCACGTCCTGATGTGGATCAGGAGTACGCAGCGTGGGGATGGAGTGGAAGCAGGCGCCGCGAGCCACCCAAGAACCGCCCTACGGGTGAGCAAGTCCCCGGCGCCCGCTCCTTCATTCGCATACCACACGTGTACATAACTGGCACAATGCGCCGCGAAGCCTCAGATGCACCGGTCAACATCGGAATTCAGTCACGAATCGAACGAGTTCAAGTCAATGGCCAGCTTCCGGACATCTATTGCGCTCTCCTCGCCTTCCAGACCGTTCGCCAACTGGCCTCGGCGTTCAAGAAACCAACACCGACAAGTGATGTTCCCAATTCAAAGCCAAACAACATCGGTCTTCACATTCTCGTTCAGTCGGTCTGGGTCAACTTTACGTTCCCGTTGGGAGAGGCCGTGTTTTTCTCCATATCCAAGCTCAACTGGGACAAAGAGATCAACAAGGTACCTGAACTGTCGGCAGAACATGTTCTCCTGCATGTCCAGAGTGCGACCAATGATGGGCTTTGGGACGAACTAGGACGAATTAAAAAGCTCTGGGTTCAATTCAATCCCCCGAACATTGTTATTGCGGCCAAAGCATTCCGACTACGGATACCCTGCGTCTTCCTTCTGTCGCAGCTTATTCTTAACATCAACGTCTGTTTCAAAGCGGTCAAGCTACTTGTGGAGAACCTCAAGACAGGTGTCTTTCATCTCGAACGAATCCCTGGTGCTGAACTCCCTAAGCGTCTTCCCAATTTCAAGTTCGACATTGACCTTGTGCATCTGGAAGCTCGCGACCACCCCGTTGAGAACAAGATCAATCTCAACAACCGCGTGGGACGAGCAGAGCAGAAGAACCGCATCGAATTGGAGGAATTCTTTGAGCAAAAGGTTCAACTCGTCTCCAACCCCGATTATCAACCCTCCAACAATCATCTCACCCAGAAGGCTTCAGTTGATCCCATGGAGGCCCATTGGCGATTCGATTGGCACCTGTCTCGGAACTGGGTCCGGCGTATCAAGAAGGCGCGCGAATACGAGCGCCGACGGGAGGAGCTCATGCAACGTCCGTTCAAAATCTCCCAGGACACCAAACTTCCCATTCACCTCCTACCACTTGAGCAAACGACTCCGCTTTTCCGCGCAGCTCTCAACAAGGTCAGATTCAATCTTCTTCGTCCGAAGGAGACTCGTGCCGAATTGATCAAGTACATGGGCGACGTCTCGTCTCCGTTCGATGACGATGCCGAGTTTTCGCTGATGGTTCCGTTCAACATTCACTGGTCAATGGGCGAGACCAAGGTCACCCTTCGCGACTATCCTCTTCCCCTTCTTCTCATTGAACCCACCATTACGAATGGACCCAGTTGGCGAATCAAAACGCTGTTTGTCATCGCAGAAGAGCTTCCTCGTACGAATGTTGAAGACAGTTGTCTCTTCTTCCCGGTCGAGGTTCTTCCCGCTCAGTGTGGCCATCCCGATGCCAAGCCTCTGTGGGTGCAGGTCGCCAAGACTGTCAATCCGGTCAAGACATATGCGCGCCCAGAGATTTCTGTGTACGCTACAGACGCTACCAAATTTACGTGGTGTAACTCGTATTCTCCCGGTCTGACTGATGTCGCCCGAGTATTTGACCGCTTGACTAGTCCACCCCGCGACCCGTCCCCCAAACCTGGCTTTTGGGACAAGATCAGACTCTCCTTGCATTGGCAGGTAAGAATGACTTTTACCGGATCAGTTCGATTTTTCCTGAAGGGTGAGGAAAAATGTGATGACATCGCTAACTGCAGGCTCGACCGATCCGTACTCTATTCGCGGGTACGGCTCCGGCTTCGCTCTCGTTCTTCGCAAGAATGTGGTTGTGGAAATCGCCCAACCCAATAAAGAACAAGAGCTCATACAGTTCATGGCGAATGAACTGCTTGTCAGCATTCCTGATCTGGGCTACCTGCATGACGCGGCGGCAGTCGGCATCGACAATGATTCCCCAACTGTACAGGGTGCGGCCGATCGTGAACTTATCGAAAAGCGAAGTCGAAAACCCTGCGCTCGTTTCCTTAATGGTATCCGCTTTGGTCTGGGCTTCAAGTTTGAGCGCACCTGTCGACCGTGGACTTGTACCCGGGGCTGTGGCGAAACCGAAAACCTCCTACATCGGCAATGTCGTTTCTTTGACTTCAAGCCTCACAACACTGTCACCCTCCGTTCCCCTGAGGCGATTGAACGTGCGGAGGCCGAGGTCCAGCACCCGGTTGACTCCTATGAGGCGTTCCGTTCAGATTACATTCACTTCTCTGTGTCGCTTGCGGCGCCGAGGGACCCGGATGCGCCCATTCCGGACATATGGGTTGCTGAGAATCACAGCAGTTTGTATCTCAGTCCAAAGGCGTTTGCGCATTTCTTCAACTGGTGGAGACTTTTCTCGTCAAAGCTGCCAGCACCGATTCGGACCGGCTCCGCGTTCCCCGATGCGCCACCGCCAACCAAAAAGTTTGGTAGGAGTTTGGCGACTATCAAGTACGGTTGTGACCTTCGACCAGTGTTTGTCTCGCACATGTATGCCCAGATCTCTGAAGAGCTCTGGACAGCCGGTCGCTCAGAGTACCTTGGTGTCAAAATGCGTTCACGCCGAATGCGTATTGACGCGCACCAACGCATGCAGGAGAAGCGCGATTGGAACGAACAGCTTAACCGTGTCAAAGTCGTCACCCACAAACCTTTCTACGCCGCGGATGTGCTTCTCGACGATATTCAGGTTGTTGGCATCGTGGCCGACTTTGATGAAGCTCATTCGGTTCCCAAAGCCGCTGCTCGGGCGCCGAATCTGAGCAAGGTTCCCCGTGTGTCTGAAATGCCCAAAGACCTTCGCCTCTGGTACAACTATTTCGATTTCATTGACGCAGACCGCAAGCCGTTCGATCGCAATCCTCGCATCGAAATTGTCACGCTAGGAGACTGCCCCCACGTTTTCCTGGCACGTAGGATAAAGGCGCAGGCGAAGATGCCAGAATTGGATGACGACCAGTACAGCGACATGGAGGCGAGCAAATTTGGGCATGAACATACCCACGTCTGCTACCTTGGTGCTGCCAAGGGGATTGGCGCCATGCAACAGCAAGTCGCACAGAATCGGATAAATGAACTACTCGATCTGCTGGAAAACGATCCGGAGAAATGTGCTTTTGGGGGCTCCACGTCCGTTGAGCACCGCATTGCTACGTTGAGGCACCATATCGACGACCTCGCGTGCGCTGACAGGTCACACCGGGATGAACACACCAGCCACCACGACACGGGAGACGAAAGGCAGCCCCCCTCTATTGATGACGAGGGCGAGTTGTTCCAGCATACGCTTCACGTCCATTGCCCCCGACTGTACTTCAACAATGCGTCCCGGAATGTCCTGTACAAGTATTTGTACTCGAGACATAATCGGCAGAAGGAGGAGTACACTACGTCCCATGCGTGCGTTATGCTAACATGATTTTGGTGCTGACAGCAGTTCAATTCGCGGTTTGCGGGACGGTATGAAGCGGCGTATGGAGCGCGCTAAAAGTGGTCTCAATCGTGACGATCTCGGGGACGATGCTCAGGGCGAGGAAGCTGGCATCGCTCTGATTGATTCGCTCGAACGGATGGTCAGCAGCAAAACGTCGGCGCACTTCAAGCTGTCCCCGGGGTTCTTCAGCGATCAAGTAGACCAACATCTGCCGGCCATCGGAATTCCTCCAGATTGCTCTATACATCCTTCTTGGCGTGCCCTCGTTATCAAGCCGCAAATTTCCCTACGCAGCGCGGCCGATGACAGCGCTGTTATCCTTGTCGCCGTCGAAGAGATATCGTTCCAAGGATTTGCGATCAAGGACACTGCAGGTCTCGATCCTATTGCCATGGATGTGCTCAGACGCAACTATGTGGCGCTTCGTGGTCTTCAAGCCTTCTACCCTACCAAGGATGTCTTGATGCGCACCTGTGCTCCGCAGCTCGAGACAGGCAGGCCGTCGCCCGACTTCCTACCTTTGGAAGTGTTCCTTGACGTGCGGAGTGAAACGACCGAATACGATCGTATCGTGCTCAAGACAGACATGAGCATTCACATGGACCGCTTCAATCATCTTCGAGTCCCTCGAGGGCTCGAATGGCCCGACGCGACCAATGACGCCGGTGAACCGATCGAGCACCTTCGGAAGCATCAGAATGCGACGACTGTAGTATGCCCTATGCTTACCCTGTCTGCCAGGCCGAATCACTACTCGGCGTTGTACTATATCGTTACCGATCTCCTCACCTACCGCGATCCGCAGGAAGAAAAGCGCAATGACCGCATCAACAACTTCATGTACAAGTTCGATCAGCGGGACCGCGACCCCCAGCAACTCCTCGCCACGCTGTTCCTCATGCAGCAGCATATCCGCTCACTATCAGAATTGCAACGAGGATATGAGACACACCTCGATCAGCTGACTGAGAGTGGTAAGGTTGAGTTGTTCGAGATTCGCACAGACCTTCTCCACGAATGCGATGCCCTTTTCACCGTTTTCGAAGTCATCAATCTCAACCGTGCCAAGGACGACGCTCGTGAAAATGCGGGCACTCTTTCACGGATCGACATTCGCGCAGGCAATGTTGCCTGGCACATGCTCCGCGACAACGGCGATCCATTGGTTAAATTCAACATTAAGCACACTCTGACCTCGCTTGAGAACAATCGCGACGGATCAACCGACTCTGCCATGGTCATTGGTGACGTCCAGGCGTTGAACAGTAACGCCGATGCCGTCTTCCCCGAAGTATTGAGCCGTTGGGACAAGGACAGGTCGAAGACGAAGAAAGCTACACCATTTGTCTCAGTCATGCTTTGTCTCTCAGAACAAGTTGCCGGCATCGGTATCATCCGCTCTTTCAGCATCTTCCTCCACCCTGTTCGTATTCGCCTGGAACAGGAGGTGGGTGCGGCCCTCACCGACTACATCTTCACGGATCGCGACCGGGAAAGGAAACGACGCGAGGAGAGTAGTTCTGCTCCGGACTCGAAGTCTCACTCCGCGATTTCCACTCTGGGTGTGAATGGCAAGAACGGTCGCCCAACCTCGACCCTTACAACGGACAACATCGAAACCCGTCCTGATGAAGATGCTCGGGAGATGCGCCAGCGAGCCAAGACCAACCGAACCTTTGTCTCAATCATTGTGGGCTCTACCTCAGTTGTACTGGATTTCAAAGTGAGTGTACATTTGATCGTTGCTGACATAATTAGCGAGATGACAGGCGCAAACACCATGGCCTTGTATGGCCTGAGTGTGCTGATTTCCGGTTCCAGGCTCCTAACTTCGAGTACCACAATGAGATCCTTACCTTTAAGGAGTTATTCGAGAAGGTCAAATCCGATGTTCGGTCCTCCGTCTGGTCGCAGAAAGGTGATCTTCTCAACCAAGTGTTCAAGAAGACATCCATGTTCCGCTCCAAGAAATCGCTCCGGCAAATCGCCGGCATTAGTACGGATGTGCCCACATGGTCGTCAAAGCGCAAGTCGCCACAGAGCCCATTAAGGCACCCGGTCGCCACGTCAACAACAGAGTCCGAAGCAGACGACGCAGGCTCAACGACAGTGTCGGGACCGAGCGGTTCGACATCAGCATCGGCCATCTTCCGGTCTCTCAGCCGCAAGAGCGACACCAACGCAGGTCGTCGAACCTCTATTGGATCGACCAAATCGACTGAACATGACGACGGACCCCACGGACGCGGATTAGTAGCCAGATTGAGGAAGAGCAAGCCTGATACGATGGAAGTTTTAGCAGACCATGTGAGTATCTT
>JAMYHL010000120.1:50679-84921 GCA_025531455.1 Apiotrichum sp. Y4204 | reverse complement strand
CTGGACAACGCTGGCGACACTGCAGCCGGAGCGAGGGCAGCAGTCTCGAAGCTGTACTGCTCAAGAAAAGGTTGGGCATACGTGATGACATCCTCCTCGGTGATCGACAAGTTGTAGTCGAAAAGGAAAAGAAGCTGCTTCTCCATGAGGTTGATCTCCGCCTGGGAGAATATTCCCGCATAGTGGCACCAGTGCCTGTTCTTGGGTGAAGAGTCGTTCAGGTACTTGGCAGCAACGATAAGTGTGGCAAGGAAGACACGATGACGAGTGCAAGGCATGCCTCAAGGTTAGCATTGCAGTAAAGGGAGAGACGTGCATTTGGCTTCACGAGGCAGACGAGTACGCAGGCGCTCGAGGCAGACAATCGTGGCGACGAGGGTAGCGACCTGGACATTGGACTGATGGCAAACGACTGCCACAAACGTTGTCAAACTGGGGAGGCCATCGGACCGCATGTCAATGGTGGAGGGGTCGATGGCGGTCTGAATGACACTGGTGGTAGTGCGAGAGATGAAAGCTGAGGATGTTTAACGGCTGAACTCTGATGATATCTGGCCCATTGCGCATTGCAAAGGGGCGATGATCGCCGGTACGGTTGTTGCGCCCCGAGCTAACAGTCTACTCACAAACAAGTTCCCGCGAGACAGCAGAACGAATGAGCTCGAGAAGGGCTGCGTCGTGCTCTCCACAAGGTTCCAGAGACGCTGGGTGGACGCGGTCTTCAAAGGCGGGCGAGCTGGGGTGAATTCTGGTGTCCCCGGGGCGAAGATGCTGGCACCCGAGAAACAACACGGTGCCGACGAGGATGAAGAGGGGCTCTGAGATTCAAGCATGGTGAGATAGTTGTAGTGGCAAGAGTGGACTGGGGTTCAGCTTATGTTTGGTAGACTAGGTGGAGTAGGTTATTGCTGGTGAGCACAAGAGGGCTAGTCACTGTAGCAGGGAGGTGGCATACGATTCGGGTGGTGGTTGACTGAAGGATGTCTGCCAGCGGTCAACGCAAACAGAGGGCTTCGAGGGGTAGTGCGGTGAGGATGTTGGATAGACGCACAAGATGTGTCAAACATATATACCGGTTGTGAGCAGAATTGGTTGCGACGCGCTCCGTGGCCCGCGTTGGATCCTCTCCTCGCCTGGAAATGCTGCCTAGGTACTGCCGTGATCCGTGAAGGCGCAGGCGACGCCAGCGGAATGTGAACGGTCGCGTCGCTGGCAAATCAGTGGAGTTTAGTGACGCCACCACGAACAGAGTAACCTTACGAAGGAAATCGTATGTGCGACGGCCACTGGCCTCTCCTCGCACATTTTGCTGGGATGTGGGGACTCCGTAGTACAACCCCCCGGAGCCCCTAAGGCCGACTTGAGGCGAGGTTTGGTATGTGAGCCTCGCCGGCACTTTTGGAGACAATACCACCCACTCCAGGACGGCTTGTGCCACTGTGCCAGGCCGGGGGTGGAATTGGACTGACCACGTTCAGATGAGCACAACCATGGTTCGGTAAAACTTAACATGATCAATCGTGCCTAGCTATGTAAGATGGTCGTCGTGTTCTATCCAGGGACAAACGATCGCAGCGCCAACTTTGTGGATCGGGGGCCAAACCGGCCGTCTGCGGGCATGTGAATCCGTGACAGATCCGGTCAAACCATGGGTATGAAGACATCAAAAGAGAAAAAAAGGCCTGTAGGCACACCACCGCTGTCTGTCGAGACGGAGAGTGGGGCCTATGCGTACCCTCACAGTTAACTTCCACATCGCCTGTACCAGCTGTGCATCCCTCCCCACCACCCCGCTTCTCGTCGTCGACGGCCCGCGGCACACAGGGCTCTGCGCTCATCTTCATATTTTAAGTACGTCAGGAAAGACGAGGACCGGAGCCGTCCGTTGCGGGTTTGGCGGTTCTTGCAATCTTGCATGGTTTGGACTTTTCTGGAAGCTGTCTGCCACGAGACCGACAGCTCACTCAGGTCGGTTGAGGCCAGCCTGCCATTCCCCAGCGGGACACAGTTACCGTTACGAGCAGTCGGCAGTGTCGGCCACATGGCAGGCTCGGCTGCGCTTGGCCTTTGTTCGTGGTCTCGCACTCGGGCCATAACATTCTTGCTTTTGGATGACGGATAGCGGGACGGCGGCGGTGGTCGCCGCCTGGGAACTCGAGGCATCAATTTGACCTACACATCGTGTACTCACTCAGGGGCATACATAAATGCCCCACAATAGCCGATTCCTTTATCCCTGACGCCTACTCGACCCTGTGGCTTGCATGGCTTTCATCCCCAATCATAGCATATGCAGACTGACTTTGTCCGTCCCGCTGTGTGCCTGAGCTAACGATGATGCCGAAGTCGGCACCGAACAGGTTATCGTCATGTGCTTCGGGAACAGGGGGAACAGGAGTCCAGGGAGCCCGACCAGCACCTTTGTTCCCCGCATTACCTAGGCTAGAGTACAAGTAAATACGCGCCGACGATGACGCGGAGCCGAACAGCCACACAACGACGACCGTGAGTCGCGGTGAGATCCGTCTCAGGGTTTTAGTAGTCGATAAAGGTACTTTGGCCATTGCGGGAGAAGGAAGTCGACCACACTCACAAATGGTACTGTGGATCGCTCAGGTGTGTAGTGGGAGTAATAGTAAAGGAAACAAACAGGAGAAGAAGAGAGACCGCCTGTATGTATATCACCTTTAGTCTCTTGGGCGAGTTAGATCTCTAAGGCAGGAAAGTGGGATCAAGGTCTGGTTCAACGCTCACGCCCACGGGCGTCGGAGGCTGTGTAGCAAAATAAGAATGCATTAGCCCATGCTGGATAAAGCATGCACCGGGTAACATGCACCATTATAATCGGCACTCGCTTATTGCGACGTACCGCTGCTGTAACGGTGACATTGTAAGAGACAGAGTGTGGTACTAAGGGCGGCTCTTGACGACGAAAGCTGCCGATGTCCAGGCGTTGCCGCCAAGTGGGTGCCGGCTGTGTTGGACGCGAATGTGAACCTCTGGGTACGCAGGTAGCTCTCCAGCACCGCAAGCTGGTTCTGGGTAACATGTAGATTGTACTCGAGGTGAGCGCACAATTCACGCTCCATCTGGTTCATCTCTCCCGGCTGGAACATGTTTTGTCCAACAATGCACCACGACCGTGTCGAGTACATATCGTCGCAGAAGATCTTGGATGCGAGTCGGAAGGCAGAAAGGAACAGGCGATAGCCACATGAACCACGTGCTGCCGGAAAACGTAATTTCAGACGCCACAACAGCAGCAACGCTCCCAAGGTGACTGCTGGCGGCAGCTGGGTGCGATGGCGGGCGTACGCCACGAATTGAGCCAGTGTTGGCCTCGGCCCACCACCATGTTGTGTGATAGATAGTGTTGCTCGGGCACTGGAAGAGAAAGCAGATCTAGATAATTGGTCAGCAAGAAAAGGGATATCAAACAAGCTCGCTGACTCACGAAGTGTGCACACAGCAGGGAGGTCTCCTTGTGAACAAGAAAGGCTTCGGCAGGTGGTGAAGAAGAGGTGGTGGTGGGGGACTCAGAAGCCTTGGTGGCCGTACAACTGGGAGACGAAAGGTTACTGGACCCTGCCGGCGATGTTGGAGAGGGCATGGTAGTGCCTCTGGTTGGTAGGAGGTGTACTGGTAAGGGAAAATGACAACACCACTCCCCAATTAGCTTAGTGATAAACAGATAATGGGCAGGGAACAGCACGAACAAGCAGAGGGCAGCAAGGATACCGTATGGGTGTGGTTCCGAATGCCCGGGTTGTCTGGAACGTCAGGTCAGCACTTGGTCCTTGACCGACAGATGTTCGGGTCGACTGGGGATTAACTGTCACGCGGTGTATGATGTTAGAGATGGTGACGTCGCTTACGACCCTCAGGAACCTGCGGTTGGGAGGTCCGGGACCGTGAGAAGCAACGCAGGGTCCGGTTTGTTGCACACAAGGTCCATCGGTTTCAAGAGGTGGGTAGATGACCATGTGCAGCATTTCTAGCATTGTGCCAGAGGGGAACAGATGCATCGCCATCAGATCGGTATCTGCTACTAAGAGAAGCTCTGCAGGACATGATCGGAGGGGGGAACCTGGGCCCCAAAGTCTCCAAAGTGTTTGACTCTTTTGGCACCGTATGTAGAGTAGAGCACATATTGCCATCGTCGCTGACTGCCGATCATCAGCCCCGAAACAGTCACACAGAGCCTTCTCAGGGCGGCTAGCGACCGCAGGTGTACGACGTGTTGCATGTTGAGCGACCGTGTTCCACAAAGAACCTGAGCTCCCTGACGTCACCGAAAGTACAGATTTGAGAAGGAAAAGTCGGCCGAAGATCACCAGGTCCGAGATCTGGGCACCAATACTGCTCTCAGCGTTAAGTGATCCTCCAAAAGAGCACGCGAATGTTCTCATACGTACCGTACGTACAGGCACGCGCAATGTCTCTAAGGGTTGGCCTTGCAGTACTGGATCAATTATACCGAAACGATTCTCGAGCGACATTGAGCAGACAATTACACGTTTGCCCTGTTTGTTGGTAGGTGCTATTGGCTTTACATCTGTTGACTTGTCAAAGCCCAGCAGACGTCCGTCAACCACAGCCCTGTTGGCAGACCCCATAATTGCCAATGGGCTGCACGGAGTCTTTATTCGGCAGAGTCAGAATGGTCAGTGGCTGGTGATGCCTGACAGAGGACGAACAGGGATCTGAATTAGCACCCCATCTAACGACACGTTTACTACAAGGGATCGACCCCTTGCAGCCCGGGAAACCGCTATCCGGGCCCGGGAAGGGGTTTGTGAAGCCCAAGAAGCTTCCTTGCAAGGACAGGCCCGACGGTGAGAGCAGCAATGTCGTGATCTGGGTTTGAATGTCAACGCTAACGAACATTTATAGACTAGCTGTGGGCTTTACAAGGCTTTCTACACAGAAAAGAAACGACCAACATAATGCTCAACCTAATACGGCACGATGACATAAGCAACAACATGTTGTGACGATTTAGTGTCCTTGGCCCCTAGGGGGATGATTCTATGAACTCCGTAACCGGTGTTGGTAACACTGTGGGATGTTGAACTGATTTGGGGAACACGTGTTACAGGAACGATCTTGCGCCACTGTATACCATACGGATGATGAGGAGATCATGGTTCCTCGTATAAAACAGGCGGCCCGTTCATGATGGGAACCAGCAACCAAGCTGATAGTTCTTATGACGATGAAAATCATTATCCCTTGTTCCCCAAGGTCCGGAACCGACTCGGTGGCGAGGAAACAAGCAAGCTCGTTTCCGTGTTTTGCACGTACATTCATCGTTCGTGACCGGCCCCCGGGAGCGGGTCGGGGAGCGACGTTCGGCGGCTGAACACCACTGGTGAGCGTGTTGAACTGTCGAAGTTAGCATGGATCACACGCTAGGAAACTTAGGATTGTGGGTGCGCACTGGTCTCCGCATCTTTTTCGGTCGCGTCACATCCCCCACCCACGTGCTGCGGCTTGGTCTTTGTCATGATAGTCTTATGTACCCATCACCTCTCACCACCACATCGCGCTGGCCAAACCCGAAGGCGCTCTCGACCGCATCTTCCGTCACCGTCGCGCTGGCACTGAAAGTCCCCTACTAACCGGCAGACCGTCTAGTTGATATGGGTGGCTGCACGATGCCGCCCGAATATAAGCACAAGGACGCCAAGCCGGAGCGCCGGCGCCTGTCGGCCAACCGAGGAAGCAGAACGAAAACGACTCGTGGACGCAAACCATGTGGGTGCAGCGTGTAAGGCGTTGCAGGGGCAACGCCAAGATGCTTAAATTCATATGTACATCCTCTGGGGTGCCGATTACGTGTTGGGGAAATTTCGTGGAGACAGGAAAGGGCCCGTATGCCAATCAGTCACTGTGAAGGCCTGAACAATGTCTTGGACACTGACACATGACACTCACTACTCGTTCCAAGCTGATTTCTTTCTATCCACCTTTCGTTTCGTTCGGCCTTCGCCTTTCTGATCGCCTGTACACTTCCCAGCCGTCGCCTCAGCTTTCGAAATTTGGGCGGCAACGCATAGTTCCTTCTTCCCTTTCTGTCCGCACTCATCACTCAACCTCAGCCCCACCCTCTACATCATTGTGCAACATGGAAGGAGAGTTGGCGGCAATCTCCAGGGTGAACCCGACTACCCCAAGTGTTCTTCTGGACCCAAAGAGGAGACACTATATCAATAGGCATGTTACCTCCCTAACTCCCTAACCCCTAAGGCCCTAAGGCCACCGTCGCCACAGTATACTTGCAGCGCAACAGGCCCCATTCGTGACTCATTGTCCTAATGCATGCTCTCAGCCCTCATATAAATTGGGAAAGAAAACTAATACTAACCAGTGAAGACAAGGAGGAAAGGCCTCTCTGTGCCAGTGGCGCTACAGCTCGACAGGAGAAGCGGTGATGTGTCCATTTTTACAACAGGCGCTTGAAGTACGAGGTGGCGTCCTGGATCTTGAGGGTGGCGTCGGTGATGCAGGTGCCGTCACCCAAGCGGTAGCCCCTGCGGCAGCGAGAGACAACACACTGGCCGCGGACACAGGAAACAGAGCCTACGCTGACGCCCGGGATGGCAGTGCAGTCGACCCCCGACCAGGTGATGTTGCTGGAAGCGGTCAAGTCGGAGGTGTAGTCGCCGTTGACACAGCCGCCGCACGACTCAAGCTCGCTCTGGGTGTCGATGCATTCCAACGAGGCAACAGTGGAGGTGGTGGGAGTGTTAACGAGGCATTCCGAGTACGATGCGGGACAGTTCTTGGCAGTACGAGCAGCAATTGCGGCCGCGCGCCTGCGGCGTGCAACGAGATTTCCCGACGCGGCGAGCGAGTTGGAGTAGACAACGAGGATACTGTTGGTGCAAGTGATGGAGCTTCCGAGAGTGATGACGGTACCACAGCCGCACGAGTAGGTGCCAGTCGTTCCGACAGGAGTGAGAGTCATGTACCTCCAGTCCCGGCAAGTGGTGAAGCAGGTGTCAGGGTTGGTAATAATGGTGGTTGGAACGACCACGCCGTTGAGCGTAACACTGCTGTAGCAACCGCTAATAGAGACCTGGTCGACAGTGGCGACGTCGTACTGTGTCCTCTGGACGTTGTAAACTGGGTAGATGACGCCAAGGGAAATAAGCGAGAAGGCTTCAGCGACGCATGAATCGCCGGACGAATCCTGGGCCGCGACGACTTTGGTCTCGCTCAGGTCTGCATTATCGAAGGCGGCACCCTGGGCACAGACACATGAGGGGAGGAGGGTGATCACAGAAATCCCAAGGTTCAAAGAGATGCCGACGTTGAAGAGCGTGTACTCGAACCTAGCAGCGCCGCAACGGGCCTGTTCCGATGTCAGCATAATCGCCTGGCCTGGAAATGGAAAAGCTGTGGGGTGGACTTACAGCACAGGAAGCCAGGGTGGTAGCAGAGAGGGTGCCAACGAGACCATTCAGCGTAGTGAGAAGGAGGTCCTCGAGATTAACGGGCGCGAAACTGCCGACGGACACAGGCGCGGTAGCGGCAGTGGCGACATTGACAAGGGACAGGGCGGCGGCGATAAAGAATGTGGCTTTCATGGTTGGCCAAGGCTGTAAAAGGAGAGACTGAGGGGTCGATGAAGAAGGGGGTTTGAGAGAAAGAAAGGGGTCGAGAGACGTGGCTGCTCTCTATATAGTTGGGGAAACGGCGGTGTATCGGCGTCAGCGCTGACCAGAGGTGACGGGGCGGGCGTTGTTGATTCTTAAGTGGCACAAACATTGGTGGCCACACCTTCCCTGAGCAATTCCACAACATACACACGACACCTGGGCGCCCTTGGGGGCATCTGTCCTGCTACCTATGAGCGGTGTC
This sequence comes from Apiotrichum sp. Y4204, assembly GCA_025531455.1. Taxonomy (NCBI): domain Eukaryota; kingdom Fungi; phylum Basidiomycota; class Tremellomycetes; order Trichosporonales; family Trichosporonaceae; genus Apiotrichum; species Apiotrichum sp. Y4204. The sequence continues at coordinate 77,055 of JAMYHL010000120.1, read as the reverse complement.
GTTCTGTGTCGGCCAAGACCCGCTTCCAGCGGCATTGGGGAGGGGGATGGTGTTTGTGGTAACGAGACCGCGTGCGGCTGCGTGGCATCAACGTCTTTGAGCGAGTCCCGGTTCAGATCGGACTGAACTGACCGGCCTAGGACACAGACTTGACCGTCCCGGCGACAAGCAGGGTGCATGAGATGGGCCATGACGTGTTCTTCCACAAGTTGTATCCGCGCTGGTAGTGGAGCAAAGTGTAAATGGACAATTGTAGACGTGTAGCTAGACCGTTGACCGTTGACTGTTGACTGTTGACGCATGTATGTGGCCTTTGTGTGATGTGTTCCGGAAGCAAGCGGTTGGAGTGTTCTAATAAATACAAGGTCAGGATTCGTTGCGCACGGGCTGGAAGCACGGGATGGTGTGGAGGTAAACGACGAGGGATATGGATAGACCGCAGTACATGTTGCGCATGGCACGAGTGGCAGAGAGGTGCGCACGGAATTGACGGTCAACAGCGCGGCCACAGCAACTGGCGCCCCATCTCGTATCAGTCGGGCCGAGGAGAAGGGATTCCCGGGATTCCCGGATTCCCCGGGTCGGGCCGGGCAAAAGCCGAGACCATAGAATCCTGACAATGACCGTGTGCGCGCCGTCAAACGAGTTACCGAGGCGTGTAAAAAGGCCGCGCGCGCGGTCCTTCTGATGTCACGTGCCCGCTCGATTCACCGTCTCGCATTCTGTCCATCGTGGAACACGTCGAGGGAGGCGTGGTGGGTGCGCCCCAGAACCCAGAACCCATCGTCCCACCCAGTGACGACGGACTAGACTGTCCCCTTATACTCTCACTCTCGCACCTCCACCCTCACCCACTTCCCAGATCATCCGTTCAACCCACCTATATTCTGACTCTCTCACCCCCATTCTCACTTACTCCCCACGACCTTCGTCCAACTCAACACCACAATGGCAGGCATTATCAAGACTACCCTCCTCAAGCGCACCGTCGGCGTTGTTACCGGTGCGGCCACCTGTCATTTGGCCTAACAGCTGACACGTCTCAGGCGCCGCATCGGGTATCGGCGCCGCTGCTCTCGAGTGCTTTGCGGCAGCTGGAGCGCACGCCATCTACGCTGCCGACATCAAGGCCTCCACAAACACCGACCTCAAGGCCAAGGGATACGACTCGGAGGTCACTAGCGTCGCCTGTGACATCACCAAAGAGGACCAGGTCGAGGCACTGGTTCGACGCATCATCAAGGACCAGGGCCGCCTGGACTCGTTCGTGAGTAGCAAGAGGGTGTGTGCAAGCTTGGCTGACACACTAATGCAGTTTGCAAATGCTGGAATTGTGGACTTCGAAGTACTCTCCAGCACCACATCTTCGGGCCTCACGCGCTGCTCGACGTCAACGTCGTGGGCGCTTTCAACAGTGTTCAATGGGCAGCACGTGGAATGATGAACACGAGCGATGCCAAGCCCAAGTCTGGCGGAAGCATTATTATCACTGTGAGTCAGAAGCGTTGAGAAGGCGCGGCAACCGGCGCCCTCGTGGTGAAACGAGTGGCACGAAGAGAATCAAAAGATACTAGCGACGGGCTAAACATTTTTGAGACTTGGCCAGACCTCAGTGATCTCCCTACAATCCGGACCTAAAGCTGACACCTCTCAGACGTCACTGGCAACTACCTTTGGCGGTATGGGTGCTCCCGCCTACACCATCTCCAAGCACGCAACTGTTGGTCTGGTCCGCTCGGCAGCGACCAACCTCAAAATGGCCGGCACTGGCATTCGCGTCAATGGCGTGGGGCCTGGCCCAACCCAGACAAACATTGGCCAGAATAACGTGGGCGCCGCTTCCGAACAGGCGCGTAACGCAATGATGGCCAAGATGGGGGCCATGGCCCAGGCTCCTCCAGAGGCCGCGGCCATGATGGCCGAGAACGTTGCTCCTCCGGAGCTCATCGCCCAGACGGCCGTCTTCCTCGCCGGTGACATGAGTGCCGGCATCAACGGCGAGAACATTATCGTCGACAAGGGTCTTCGCCAGCTGCCGGACCCCATGAGCGGTCTCATGTTCCAGCCCGTCTTTGAACCCATTGATGTCTAGGTCTGCACTGTGGGGGTTCAAGCAGCAGTAACTGTGGCAGAAGAGTGATCAACGGATGTATTAAATTAATCGTCGACGCACCCCGGCGAATTTTAAAAACCATCCCAAATTCATCCCACTAAACATCATACTCCTATAACCTTTCAACCGACTAACACAGCTACAGACACACTCAAGCAGCCTTCTCGTTGTCGTACGCAACGTTGTGCTCGACATGCGATGTCTCGTTCTTAATCTCGTGCTCCTCCTGGAGGTGGGTTTCGGCCGGAAGACGAGCCGACTCGCCATCAAAGAGGACGGCGATCTCTTCGAGCATGCGGCCCTTGGTCTCGGGGAAGGTGAAGTAGATGATGACGATGGCGTAGATCTGAACAGCAAGGAAACAGAAGTAAAACTTCCAAGATATGGCCTCCAAAGCTATCGGGTTAACGTAGGTGTTGAACATGCCAGAGCCCATGAGGCAGGTCATGAGGATCGCGACACCCTTGGAACGAAGGCTGAAGGGCAGAATCTCCAGGGGGTACGACAACGTGAGAGGCGTGTAACCAATGTCGTAAAACGCAAAGTATATGAACAGGAATGCCAAGACTGCCTTACCAGCGGCATCGTGACCGTTGGCGTACGCGGCAGAGCAGGCGGTAATGACGACGTAGGAGAAGAACATGCCGATTGCCGACGTGAGCCACATCTTGCGGCGACCAAAGCGCTCCGACACAAGAGATCCGCAAATGGCCGCAAGCCAGTTGAATACCTGGAGACCACCGTTGTAGCCCGTTTGTTGCGCGGCGTTGGTGATACCGACAGACTTGAGGATGGAAACAAGGCTGGGGAGTTAGCAAGGGCGATGTCTTCTTAGCAATTTGCTGTTGTCACTCACTAGTAACTGATGACTCCGTTTCCGATCCATTGGCTCGTAAATCCGACAGACTGCAGGTCAGCATTTAAAGAAAGGATTTAAACAAAGCAGGTTAACTCACAACAAGGATGGAGAAACGCCACAGGTTACCCTTGGTCTGGAAAAAGGTCATGTAGCTCGTAGTTTTTGCGGCGCTGCGCTCAAGCTCGATGGCCTCTTTAATTTCCTCGAGCTCGTACAGGACAAGCTCATCCTCCTTGTCGCCGTTGGCGTGGTATTTTGCCAGCATGTTGTGGGCCTCTTCGAGGCGGTCTTTCGAAACAAGCCAACGTGGCGACTCGGGAGTGAATGGAAGGGTGCAAATGGCCATGGCAGGAATGATAATTTGGAAGAGGCAGCACATGCGCCAGCTCCAGTTGGTTCCCTCCATGTAAACGGCGCCAAATGTCACCCAAGCAGCGACAATACCGCCAATGTAGAAGCACGTCTGAATGAGGGCAGTCGTCTGTGCGCGGTTGCGAGGGTGGGCAATCTCAGTAGTGTAAGGTCCACCAGCGACTGCGGCAAAGGAGCCGCCAAAGCCGACAATGAAACGTCCGCCAAACATCTTCCAGGGGCCAGTTGTGAATGTTTGAACGAGGGCGCCAACGATGATAAGGACATAGCCAAGGCCAAGGACGACACGACGTCCATACTTGTCGGAAAGGAACGCGCCTGGGAAAAGCGCCGGAAGCGAACCCATTGACTGTGCTGCAACGATGGTGCCGAGAATGACGGAGCTGGGGTTCTCGATGGCTGACATAAAGAGCGGGTTGGCTTGAAGGCCAGTCATGACGGATCCGTCGTATCCTGGATGGTCAACCGGTGCCATTTTGGACGTTTAGGACTGACCAGTGGTGACACTGCTAGAAAAGCCGACGGCAATGCCGAGGGCCAGTTGACGGAGGCCGCGGTCTTTGAACCACCATTCGGCGGCATTGTTGCGCAAGTGCGCAACAGGGTTCGAGGCATTGCTCATGATGAAGTCGGTCGTGTAGTTGTGAAGGGCACACTCTGGCCAGCAAATCTAGCCGTGCTTATATGTAGATGGCCACACGACGCTTTCATTCACTTCCGGCCAGACCGTCGCCGAATATCCGAAGATCTACCTTGTGCAGCAACCGCCGCTCTCCCTGCGTCCGGGAAACAGCAGGTGCTGGGGACCACCCAGACTGCGGGCACCAAAAGCTCGCCGCCAGCTTCCATGTGCCTTGCTAATGGTCCTGGCATTCCTCGTACCTCGCTGGTGGATGCCAAGTGGGCTGCGGTCATCATCTTCGGCCGTGTGACATCTGGGGATACGGCTGAAGTAGTCGGCACGCCCCGAACGGCAAATCTTTGCGATTGCCTTCGGTCATCCGAATTGGGGGGTATGACATCCCTGGGTCGTGGGCCAGGCCGTTCAGCTTCAAAGGAACAAAGGAAACAAGGTCTCCGGAGGTCTCCATGGCTCATGAGGTGGGTTACAGGCGGGGAACAGGGCGGGGCACAAACAGAGACTGCGACATCTACGTCTTCTTTGACCTGTGAATGGGTCGAACGCAGTCAGCACGGTCTTTCACGTCTAGTCAGGACGGTCTTTCACGTGCCAGCTGCCTCGATATAGATTGCTTCGTCCCACCCACCGTGTCGACCTGCAAAGACCAATGGGAATCCGGAATCCCCACTTGCCCCACATGGCTATCCCCACATACCGTGCCTTGGTGTTGTCCTCGTCGGCCTCGGCCTCGGCAGCGGCGGTGCTCTGCGCTGCGCACGGCTGCTCAGGTCAGCATGCGCGGTCAAAATGTTGCGCGCACCACAGAGGAACGCCAGGGCAGAACTGTGTGGCCGTGTGGTGACCGAGGCCCCAGCGCCCCAGAGCGAAGCCCCACATGGGTGGCGGGGAAATATCGGAAGTATACGGCTAATGTCCAGCCGCCCGAGCCGACAGGCCGAGGACGCCCCCCCCCCCACATGTCCCGTGCCATGTGATACCGTCCTCGTGTTCACCAGCCGCAGCATTTGGTGTGTGCAATACTCATCCAACATTCTCCATGTCTGAACACGAAGAAGAACACGATCACGACCAAGATGACGAGTCGGTACATGGCACTGTCAAGCGGCGAAGAATCGCACGTCCTCGCAAAGCGTAAGTGTCACATAGCAAGCTCATGTGCTGTCGTGCTGTCATGCTGTGTTCGGTTCATGACATAAAAGCCATTTGTCGTCAACCTCTGCCGGCGGCATGTGACCCGCGCCGGTGCGGCTCCTCAGCGGTCCCCAACTACCTTCCAGCTGCACGACTTGTCGGGGGCTCAAAGTGGGTTGGGTACCTCAAGCCCGTGGAACACCAGTAATTCTAACCAAACAACAGACGCGGTGCCTCCCTTGCAACCCGGACGACCCGCCTTCGGCACACTGCTCACGATGCACGCGCCTCAAACTCCCTTGCGAGTACAAGTCGGCTCGGCGCGGGTGAGCGGTGTCTTATCCGTCTGGGAAGCTGACAATATCAGAGCCCCAAGAGGATTTAAACGCACCTCATCAAAGCTTGCCTGGAGCGTTTCGCATATGGCCAACGACGATCGAGAACTCGTTGAAGGTGATTCAACGCTGTGGAATCCGTCCCCCTTGTCTGTTCTCGAGGTTCGGCGACCGCCCGCTCCAGAGTCGTTCTAGTCCAGCGATCAAGCACCAGCTGGACCTGGTTCTGGTCATAGTAACTTAACCAACAGCAGCGTCCCGCTACGGTTTGAGAACGCATCATTCTCGCCTACGTCCACTGCTCCAAGGAGTTCCGAGCCCACCAAGCATAACTCGTGGCGGTCCCCCACTGACACTGTTCAGCTTACGCAACTGCAGCTGGTGCTCAGTCAGAACTGGTCGTACATCCCCAACGCCCCCAATACCACCAGTGACAGCTCGTTTATCAAGAACCCCTTTTGGATGTACCCCACGCATGTTCTGTAGCATAATGATCCCCATGTATGTGCCTGAAGTGATTGAATGTGGGTGCGAAGATGTCGGTAGCGAACCACTTGGCATGGATTACCCCGTCGGTGGAGTCTGAGTCGACCCTCCCCAACCGCACGCCGTCGTTCAGGCTGAAGCTTACCGCCTTACAGGGCACCACAACTGCTACATAGGTGCCGCGTGTGGTCTTCCGGCCCACACTGACCAGTACTCGTTTGCGGAGAACACTCAGTGGAGCCGTTTCTACGCCGTTCAGCCTGAGGTTCGTCAGTACTTTTTCCACCGTTATTAACAAATATAAAATTCGCGACGAGATCAAGGTGAGTCATCTTTCCTGAACGGAATAGTGGCCTAGGCTGACCAAATTCCAGCTGGAGCACCAGGTCATTGGGGGAATGGGTCGCAAGGTTCCAGCCAGACGACGAGAGCTGTCGTTAACCTTTTACACCGTCTAAGAGATACTTCTCTCGCCAGGTCGTACTTCTGCCTCATTCGTCGAGGACGTCGATGTGCATTTTGCCACTATTAGAAATTCGTAAAATTGGTCCCTGAAGCACTGGTCAAAGACTGTCTTGCCACGAAAGGTGCTCTTTTGCGGTCCGAAACGTGTGTTAACCAGGCTCAGACAGAATAGTAAGCGTTCAAGGCATATACGTTTTCCAAGAATGGGATCTCCTGTCGTCCAGCGCTTCCCTGCCTCTCCCCGGATCACCTTCACGCCCCAACCCCCAGCAACAAGCGACGCGTTTACCCTGGGTTGGCACAGTTGGAAAATGCATAGACAATCGCCACCCTTCGGCGCCAACATGTCTTGCTGAGAGCTGTCCTCGCACGTGGCGATGACTACATGGAGTGCGCAACAGAGGCACGGAGCCTGGGCTGGTCGTTGAATTGTTGAAGGCCTACCCCCCCGCGTGCCACGGACTCCATATCCCCAAACGCACGAGTGCGTGCTCGGTCTATCGGTCCCAGGTTGCGGCGGCTGGCTTAGGTGGTAACGGCACAAGCTCCAAGTCTGCTTAAAAGCGCCGCTTGCGTATGTGAATTGGGCACATGCCGTATCCTCGCCGATGGTATAATGTCCGCCCTGCCTTGTCCTGGGGTATTCCTTGCTGCCCCAGCCCCACCCTCCCCTGGCCCTGTCAGGGCCACAGGCTATTGTCGTCACAAGACCTGTGGCCTTTCCTGGCCTCCGCGTCGGGTCGCGTGGTCGATTCCCTCAGCGCAGGGACCACGCACACCAATTTGCTATGAGAGGGCATCGGACCGGGGGTCGACGGGCATGGTTGGGGTATCAGAGGCCTCAGGCCACGTGGCACACTGTGAGATGCCTGGTAGACGCACGTCAGTCATACGGAAGCGGCGGATCCCCTGTGCATTGTCTAGCCCAAGGGATGAGGGTCAGCGACGTAATCGGTGGGCTTGCGGCCCTCGACTTGGTACCAAGGCGACTCCATGATCCTGAGCAAGATCCTGGGCCGCGAGCCAAAGATCCCTGCTGCTGGCACTTCAGGAGAGAAAGGGGACCGGAGCACGGCCATTGAGGTCAAAAACGACCTCACGTTTCCATCTGGGAGCACGTTCCCGCCATCACCACCTTGCACTCAAAGCGAACTGAGCTGCATCGGCTCAGTACATCGTTCACGACTTCTCACCTTCCCAGTCTCGTATCCCCCTCCCATCTCTTCTGTTGATCTCAACTCGTTTTGTTTTCTCTTCAATTCCTTTTGCTGTTGCACGAAAGAACAGCACACTTCATCCCCCCCACCCGCTGTGCGCCGATCCTCTCCACACTCGCCACCCCGGCGCCGGTGCCATCTCACACCGCCCGTGTCGCACTTCGGCAACTGCTCCGCCAATTTCGTCCTTTGACCAGGGCGTTGTCATCCCGCATTCCAAACAATCTTCATTTCCCTCGACCCCCGACCCCCAACCCCCACACCGGCTGTGCCAACCATCATGACTGCCTCGTGCTCGACGCAGCCTCGCGTCATCGACAACGGTTATGTGCAACTCATTCTGTAATCGGTAACGGCGCCTATGGTGTCGTCTTCTACGCACTGGACTACCGCTATGGTCGCCCCATCAAGCGCGCTGTCAAGCAGCTGCGTCGCTATGATATCGACGAGCGACAGCGCCGCTTCCGGATGCGCGAAATCACGCTCCATTGTCGCGCACGTCACCCGTCCATTGTCCACATGGACCGTCTGATCGAGGAGCCCGACTGCGTCTATGTCGTTATGGACTATGGCGAGGAGGGTGACCTGTTTGCCATGATCACCAAAAAGCAGCGTGTGAGTCATCAACAACATGGCGTGTGGCTTGCCTCAGCCACCGCCGCAAGAATGATCGCCGTAAGAGGCCTTTGGTTACTAACGCGTCCACGCAGTACGCCAGTGACGACGACCTTGCCGTTCCGTCTTTCTCCAGATCCTCGATGGTGTCGACTGGCTGCACCAGCTCGGCATCGCTCACCGCGACGTTAAGCCAGAGAACATTGTGTGTTCTAAGGACGGTACCCCCGTGCGCATTGTCGACTTGGGCCTCGCCACCTCCGAGTCCACATCATTCGAGTTTGGTTGCGGCAGCACCTTTTACATCGCGCCAGAGTGCCTGGGCGAGTGGTCGGCGTCAGCAACGTCCTACCCCACCCGCACTGGATCAACCTGGTCTGTGGCCGTAACCCATGGGGTTGTGTGCGTCGCCCAACGACGAGTCGTTCGCCGCCTTCCTGCAGGACCCCCTCTTCCTTCGCCGGATCCTCCCCATCTCGCACCAATGCCTCTCCATCCTCACACAGATCTTCACCCTCGACCCCGAGCACTGCATCACTCTCGATCGCCTTCGCGAGCTCATTCTCAACATTGACTTCTTCACCGACGACGCTCATGTCCCCGCCAGCCGCCGTGAGGCAGCCCACCACAACGTTCCCGTGCACGTCTCTGCCCAGTACACCGACGAGGTTTACGACTCGCCGTCCTTGAACGCCGAGCCTGTCTTCTCCTTTGACGACCCCAAGCTATCGAAGACGCTCCACCCCCGCAGTTCCGCGCCGACTCGGGCTCCCCACCCCCTCAGCGCTCGAGCTCGGGTTTCAGCGATGGCCCTTCCCCCTCCACCCCACGTCGCGGCAGCTCCGGTACTACCCCGCGCGTTCCTTGGGACTCGAGCCTTTCTACACCTGTGTTCGAGGTCCTCAGCCAGCGAAAGGGCCAACCCCTCAGCCCCGTTCCGTTCGCCGCGCCCGCCGTGTTCCTTTAACGTCTGCGACGGCAATCTCCCTTTTTTGGTTATTTTATCTCATTATCCACCACCACCTGATTTTTGGCATCACCACTACATCAACCATCACCATACGAAGTAGTTTACACACAGAGAGAACGAGTAGTTGTAGGAGTACAAGAGGTGTAGTAAATCGCACCTCGTCGTTGCGCAAGGACGGTTGTAGCAGTCAACACACACCGTAGATACATTGAATAGTATGTATGTAGTACCATGGGACCCTATTGACGTCCTTGTGGCGCGGCATTGCACTTCTTGCCCGCCGACCACAGCACATGGCCGCTGTGGTTCTGTACGTACAAACTTGTGCGTTTCATGTAAAGGCCGCCTCGCTCGACAGGCCTGAGTTGGACGACGGTGAGGAGACGCAACCCGAACAGAACTCCCGGTGATATCTTTGAGGCCACTTATGGAGGGTTGTGCTCGCCAGGTTATGAGATGGTGGCGAAGCGTTGCGACCAGCCGCCGCCAAAAGGCGGACATGTGACAATCTCCGCGTTCGAACCCGCCACAAACCAACCACGCATCTAGTTGTCACCCCACTGTTAGAATCCTGGCGCACGAACGGAAAACGGGGATGCAGACCGACGAGCAAACTAGACATGGGCGAAACTCCTTTTGCGGTCTCCCAAAACGAGGGGTGAGCGGGGGGGAGGGGGGGCCGGCCGGCCTGGGCATCGACACAGAACCAAATCCTGAGAACCACAGGCTGGTGTGTGTCTGGTCTGGTCACGTACGTGATATCCCCTGAACGTGGAGCCCCGCAACGTCGGCATGCACTTATTACGTGGACATGAGGTGCGCCAGGTAAGCATTTCAACTCGTGACGCGCATACGTGCTCAGAGTCAGCTGAATTGGCCGGTAGCGCAAAATGTAGATAAGAGGTGTTGGGATATACACCTCAGTGGTATTGATTACCTTTTTGTATAGCGGTTATCAAATCCTAACAGTATGTAAGGAGACGACGCCCCGCTGTTAGTCGATAAACCTGGCGGTCCACCTGCTCCAGCGGCTAAATGAGTTAGGATTACATTAAATTACGTAATTAGATAGGCCTCAATTTCCTCCCTCCGCTCGTCGTTGCTGTCTCAACAATCCATCGCTGCAGGTTTACTGTGAAATGTTGCAGCGTGCGCCTGTCAAGTCATCCACATAAGCTGAGCATGCGACGTCTCCACTAGACCATTTAAGTTGGCGGTGTCAGCATAGTGCTTGGCACCGTTGCGAGCTGGTTCATTACCTTCCCGCACTCCGCACCGACGGTGTACTTTCCCTTGCCCTCGTTGACGCAGACACGTGAGGTAGTTAGCCATAACGCCTCGTCGGGTGGCGGGGCTTGAGGCGGAGAGGTGCGATAGACTTGACAGTAGTACATACCGCGAATGGTATCACAATGTAAGGACAGCTGGGGAGCAGGACGGAGTAATGGAAGGACACCCTAGCCAGGAACAGCTGACGACCCAGCTCCACACTTTGCGGGTCCCATCTTGTACTCCTTACGGCACCTCTGCACAGACTGAGTCGGGACCGTTCACCCCCCTACATTGGCATCCCGGCAGGAGCGACTGCTAGTGGTGGGCATTCAACCTGGTGCGAAGCCACCTCACAGTCTCGGTTCGGTCATCGGCCCAGCTCAAGGTCGTCGAGATCCCAAGATCCCCGCACCTGTCAGGTCGCACCATCACTATGTCAGGGATGAGGGCCGAGGCACCGTACCTGTTGGCCCTAGCCGAGCTGCTGCCCTGTAAGAAGCGACCGGGTGAACTACAGGTCACAATGCATGTTGATGTCCTTGCAATCGAATGCCGGTGGGGGCAACGGCCGGTCGTTGGAGTGCCCGTTCTCCTCCTCACATATGTTGCCTCACAGGGCAACGCGATTCCGCCGCGCACGGTCGCCAAGCAGTTGAGTTAGCACGCTTTCGCTCGTCGAGTAGTATAGCTAACCTTTCAGCATGTTATCGAAACACCGTCGCGCGACTCTCACAGCAGACAATGAGGGTCTCCCTGCCAAGGTCAAGGCGCGCGTGGTCCAGCCCGACCGTTTTGTGGTTTCCCAGCTCGAGGATGTTGCCGCGTGAGCAGCACGCGGTATTCAACAACCTCGTAGGGACCCCAACTGTAGCAGCAAATGCCTATTCCGCCAGCCAGGATACCTCCTCGTGGTCCGTGTACCAAGGCCCTATGGATACGGAAATTGGCTGTAGTTCGACAGCTGCCTACGCCCAGCGTCATACTCATAGGAGCTGCAGAGCCGGTATGTGTCTGGGGTACTGGGTGGGAGGCAGAAACTCGGGGCAACAGTGGATAGTCACCTGCGCAGTGCGACTAGCCGAAGGGGAGGAAGAGAGGGGGACAAGACCGTGGCTGCTGGGTTCCAATTTGTCGCTCCCTCTGCAATACGCCGACTGAGGAGCCGGGTTGATTATGGTTAAGTGCAAGGCAAGGGTGTCGGAAGCCGGAGGACCAAGAACCTAGACCTGGCCAGGTCTTGATCCTTGCTCTTAGGCCCACTCCGGAGATGATGGCAATTCGGATTCTCACACTCAAACAGTCAGCTGCCGTAGGAGACCTTAGAACCCTGTATGTTCCACACCGGCTCTTCATCTCCCCTTCTCTCCAATCTCCCGCGACCCAACACTTCCAACATAATTCCGCCACCTTTCGCTCGTCATTGCCGTGACTGCACAACTATCACACCGGCCACGCCACGGCTTGTTCCGGCAGTTGAACAGCATATGTGGACCCCGCTCATCACATTGTTGCCTCTGCTTTCGCCCAACGCCCTCGAGCTCCAACCCTTCCATCTATCTCCCAACACTGCCTTGACAACGCTCGCTGTATGGTTGACAGTGAAACGCTTCTTGAGCCGCAGCAAGTTTTGGAGCACGCGTTTCCTATGCCCTCAATCGGAGTCTGCAGATCTGCCACGCAGCTGCATGTCCCTTCTGTTGCACGTTTTGAACACAGTTTGCTCGCGCCCGCCTCGGCACCTACCACTCGGCAAGGATCACCTCACTCTGAGCCTGCAGAACGTAAACAAGTGAACCCGTTACGGGAACGCGGAAGGCCGGCCATCCAAGCTGCCGTGGAACCCAAGGGTTGGGGTTGCATCGTCGTTCCCGCCAGTCGTTGCCTACTCTGGGAAGCCCGAGGCCGCCTTACTTGTCGGAGCAGGTGAGATCAAAGTCACTACGCACAAACTGAAAAAGCAAGCAGGTCCAGCAAAAGCAGCGATGCGCCCAAGAAGAAGCCCACAAACGTTCGGCGCACACCCGTGGACACCAGCGAATGCGTGAACCAGGTCATGAGCTCGAGCGCAAGTACATGGGGAAAAGCGAGAAGACAGCAAGGAGCGAGAGGGGTAACTGGAAGGAGAGAGGTAGAGAAGGGTTTGCAAAGCTGCAACCCCGCGCATGAGGAGCTACCCGAGCTCACAGTTTGGCTGCGTGGCTGCCTGCCGTTCGTTGCTTGGCGGCTCGCAGTTTCGGCTGTCTATAACTGCTGGCCGCGTGCGCTGCGGCTTCCCCCACGTTGGCTCGAATGTCCTCCCTCGACATGACGATCACATCAGACCCCCGTTGTCCCGGGCACCAGTTAGTGAACCAGTCACATCCTGATCTCATTGATCATTGAGCCTGCGGTGAGATTTGATTTCAGGTGGTTTGTATGTAGGTCAACGGAGACTAGCATGTAGCTGACGTCCAGCTACCCCCCACTCTACACCTTTATTACCACTGGCATCGACTAATCAGTCACGACTTTCTTCTCCTGGATGCTCGAGGGATACCAGGTCTTCTCCAACTTTGACAAATACAACCGTGGCAGCTTCCACGACTCAGTTGACGGCGTCGCCTACTCGTTCACTACATTTGCAGTGTCCAGCGGCGGCCTCTATCTTGGCCAGCACATTGGCCGCGTGTTGCCTCGTCTTCCCACCCAGACGGCCGTTCGCCAACGATTAGCCTTCACTCCCCCGTCCTCGACAGTCTGACCTTTGGAACAGCAGCACTAGCGTACCTCCTCGCTCTTCTACTGTATTTTCTCGGCCCACACGCATGGCGCCACCGCGCGACCTTTTCCATTCTCCCCGCACCCCCAGGTGCGGCCCTCCGCTTCGTCCTCGCCAGCTGCAACCCCCAGCTGCCTTTCGTTGACCGCTTCCCCCTCGGTACTTTCGTCGCCAATGTAACTGGCACACTCGTTCTTGCCGGCGTGTTTGCCACCCAGCGTCTGCCACCGGGCACTGCCATGCCAGTTGTGCGGTGCAACGCACTGTATTTAGTGGATGTCTGAGCACGGTCTCGACGTTTGTGGTTGAGGCGCGCGCAATTAAGAGGAGACGGTGGAAGTGGGGGTACGTACTGGGCAGTATTTTGGGGCATGTGTTTGCAACGCTCAGTCCTGGACGAACGCACTCGAGCAAGTCGTCCCGCGACCAGCAGCCACCCACGGCGTCGTCGTCAGCCCTCAAGCACACATCGCACACATCGCGCGTGAGGGGCTCCATGTCGCCTACAGCGGCGGTCCTGCCGCCTCGCCCGGTCGCCGTGTCTCCCGCGAACCCACCTCGCTTGTTCCGCCCCAGCTCCCTCCTCCCGACTACGGTCTGCCACCACCGCCTGCGCCCGATGGACCCCTCCCACCGATTCCGCAGAGCTCAAGGAGCCGTGTCCCGCCAGCCATGTCACCGAGCAACCGTCCCCCTCTCCCTCCACCTTCGCGGGCGCCGGATGTACCCTTGCCGCCGGTGCCCATCCCCGCTCCCTCGCAATCGTCGGCGGCGCAAGGAAGCCACGGTCTGCCTATCACGCTGCCCAACCGCCAGCACTACACTGTGGGCGGCGGTCGTAAGGGCCACACGCGCGAACCGTTCGAGTATGACATTGACAAGATCCTCGCCGACGCGCAGAGGACGGTGTCTGTGCCCGACGCGGTCACTGAGGCCTCTGTCGCCGAGCTGGCTGCCGCTGAGCAGAACAGTGTCCCTCCTGTGCCCGCCGAGTCGCTTCCGCCACTACCCCCACCTGGCCCCGGCGCTCCCAGCACGGCTGGCACACGTACACCGCCAACCCCTGGCCCCGGCGTCATGAGGAAGCTGTCGACGCGCATGCCTGTGCCACCTGTCGACCCCAAGTTGCTCGCCATGTCGCCCCCACCGCGGCGCAAGTCGAGTCTCGTTGGCGCCACCTTGCCGACCATCCCGATGGATCCGCCAGGGGCTGCTCCTGCTCCAGTCTCGAATCAGCCCACAACGCCGAGGACAGCCCGCACCCGCCATCGTTGTTTAACGATACCAGCCTCGCCAGGGAAAGGCGCGCGCGCGACTCGCTCACCGTGGCCCCTACTCCCGAACAGCAGCTGTCCGGGCTCTCCCTCCTACATCTCCTGTTCCCGACGCTGACGCTGACGCCGAGGAGGCTGGAGCCGATACTGGGGAGGCCGTCCAAGGCACCCCCGAGCTTCCCATTACCCCTCCGACGCAGCTGGCGGTCGGCGACGCTGACGTTGGCGTCATGTCCCCCACCAGCCCGGCATACTCTGCCGTGACGACTAGCGCGGCCGCCGTGTCCCTCGGTGCGGCCGGTACGGTGCAAGTGGCCGGCGTCGCGAGTGCTCGTGTGGTGGAACTCACCAACGGTCACATTACCGCGATGCCCACGACCACGGCTGAGACCGCGGATGCGCCTGCTCAGGCCCAGACCCCCCAAGGACATGTCCATGGCCACTGCCACCCCTGAGTCTGAGAACATTGTCTCGCCGGTGTCGCCAGTCTCGTGGCCCGACATTCTCATGCCCATCATGGACCAAAACTTCATTGACCTCAGCAAGTCGCCGTCCATTGGCCAGCAGTCTACGTTGCCTACCCCGGAACCTGCTGCTCCTGGTCCTCGTGTCAACTACAATTCGGCTGTGACCCCGCTGTTCGCGTCTGCCGAGTTTGGTGGCCTCAACCCGGCCGTCTCACCCTCCGCGTCGATTCTCAAGTCGCCGCCCAGCCCCACGTCATCTGCGTCCCTCGGCGCGGGATCCGGCGGCTTATTGTCAAAGTTCAAGCTCCGCCTCTTGCGTTCCCCCAAGCGTAACGGTGGCATTGTTAATCCCAAGTCGCCGCTTCTTACCTCTCCCACTTCGGCGGCCAACGCGCGTCTGCGTACCTCGTCACTCACCCGTGCGTTCCGTTGAAAAAGGCGGTGCTTTGGCACCTGGCGTCACGCTCGACTCGCCCGGTTTCGACAATGTCGGCAGCGGCGAGTCCCAAGACCCCACAGGCACAGAGGAGCTGGCCGGTCTCGGTCTTGGCAACTTTGGCATGGACTCGAGAGCGTACCGCACTTTGTCAGGATGGATTGGGTACACTTCGCCCGTGTCCAAGAGTGCCGCTGCCAAGGCGGCCAAGCAGCAAAAGGCCAAGGCTTCGGCCAAGGCGAAAGCCTCGCCCAACCTCTCTGCCCAGAGTGCGCTGCACCTCGCGCGCCAGAAGGGGCATGCGGACCAGACTGAGACTCTAGAGCGCTGGCGTAGGCAGGAGGAGGAGCGCGCTCGTGCCAAGACGTTACGCGAGAGCCACGCATCGGCTACCAGTGCTGGCTCCTCTGCCGCGCACATTGCCGCCGGTGCTGGATCCACCTCGTCCAAGTCGCCAGTCAAGACTAACCCCGGTTCGTCGACTGGCGCGTCCCCCCGAGTCGTGAGCATGGCCACCTCGTCGGAACTCAGCGAGGAGGAGCACACGACCCAGGAGGACCACCGCGAAGCGGTCCACTCCCTCTCCCTCGCCGTGGTCAGCGGGCCCGGTGTGGCTGGTCGTCTCGTTTCTCCCGTCGACCATCTGACGGCAGCTGCGACAGCTGCCCGCAGGCACAGGCGCGAGGCCCGCGAGGACAGCATCGACGCCACGATCAACTGCAACAAGAGCTTTCCGACACGGAGTCGCCCGCGGGTGATGTCACGCCAGTCATGCCCAGCGATGCCGGCGCCGTCGAGGAGATCGGTGCTGGCGCGCGCGAGGTGATGCAGGATCCCGTGGAGGGCAGCCAAACCCATTGCCGAGCCAGAGGACGCGCGCAGGCGGTCCTTCGACTCGGCGTCCGATGTGGCCAGCCCCAAGATGTCCATCGAGGTCGCCCGCGCGCGCACCATGTCCGACGGTATCGTTGGTTCCAGCAAACCTGGTACAATGTCCATGGTCAGCACGCCCACGTTCACCTCGCCAAAGCTTTCGTTCGAGTCGAACCAGATGCCGATGCATTCGCCACAGTCGTCTGTCTACTCGTCGACAATGTTCAACAGCCCCAAATTGTCGCTTGACAATTCGGTCCTGTTCAACAACCCGAACATGTCCATCGAAGTCTACAATTATACAATTGCTAACACCGTAACAGAAAGATCAAGTGCTGCGGCTCAGAACCTTGTGTCAACTGCACTCGTACTGGCCACACCTGCGGCTACTTGCCCGTGTCCGAGGAGGCCAACCGCTTGACTTGCCAGAGGAAGGCTGCCGCCAAGGCCGCAAAGGTCTCTTACAGAGCCACCACGCCTGGCTCCTTCGTACAACGACCAGTCCCTCTACTCTGGTCCCTCCCTGGCTTGCCCAGGTCCCATCGCGGGCACTCATGTCCCCGCTCCCAGTCGCTTCTCCAATGCTGCCTCCCTCCCAGCCTACTCGCCCGTTCCCCCAGCGCCATCCATGCCCTCCCCCCGCAGTTGGAGTCTCCCTGGCCCCTGGGCAGGGCGGTTCTCGTGATCAACGACCCGCCTATGGTCATAGTGCCGGCTCAGTCTGCCATGACCCACGAGGGCATCTACGAGGCCGCTGAGGCTTCAGGTTATGCCACCTGCACCGCGACCCCAGTGTCCTCCACCGTGTGGCCAGCTTCGCCCTCAGACCCCATGCCGGTCACCCCTTTGGACAAGACGCTGCTCAACACACCGCCTCGCAACATGCTGCCTCACACCTCCAATCAGGCCCTCTTCCAAGCGCCCAGCGGCCTCAATTGCGCGCCTCTGGCCTCCCCCTTCGCGCCCTCGCCGCTTTCCTGGGCAACCCTCCCTAACTCGCCGACTCTTCGCGCCGGGCCACCGGTGGGGCACAACCAGCCCCAGCAGTTAAAACAGCCCCTGTTGGGCCTGGGTATCGGACTTGCCTATGTGCCTGAGTGCTACTCGAGCAACGTCGGTAGCGAGTACCTCTCGATCTATGGCCACTGACCCCCGTCAAATGAGCACTTGGCATTCCTCTAGAGAGCGGTTCCGAGAGCAACAGTCAATACCCCAGCAACACTGCTGCGGAAATTATGTAAATATACGAGCAGATGCGACACCTCTCGACGCCACCGTTGTACGGCCCCCCTTGCGATGCTTGTGTAAGCCGTCTGACCAATCTGCACTCTGGCCTGGACGCGACTCGACTCGTCCTGGAGGCCCTTCGGATCCGTGAGCACCGCGCGCCGCATGGGCTGGGTGTCGGCATGTTCGGCACTCGGAGAGCCACCTCCGTCTCCGTGTCCGTCTCAGCAAGCGACGCGCAGTGGCCCTGATAATCGCGACAGGTCGGGACCCCCTAACACCAAAATGTATTACAACGCTCACACCGCACACATGCTGGCAGGTTTGTGCGCCCCTAATCTAATGCACCATACTGCTGTTATGGTGGTTGACGGTGCCGTCTCTTTCCCAGACTTTCCGCGTCTTGCGCAGAACAGCTGAATATGATTTGACTGCTTACATCCTGCTGCTTTCTACATCTGCTAAACGTTTTGACGACAGCTACACATATTATCTAGAGGGGACGGAGGGTAACGCCGAAGTCCATCGGGGTGGCCGGGATCTGGTACTGGGGGAGGACACCGGGGCCACACGAAGCGGTGCCGACACCGCTGTGCTTGTAGTCGACATTGACCCAGACCTTGTCACCGGCCTTGAGGTCGGGAGTGTGCCTGGCAGCCTCGAGCTCGGCGGTAGACCAGCGACGCGCGGTGAGGCCAAAGAGGGGCGAGCCCTCGATCGCGACGCCACCCTCGTTACCGGTGAGCTGGGCGTGGCGGACGTCAAGACGCAGTCCGTTCTCCTGGGGGTAGACGTAAGGGGTCTGGAGGCCCTCGATGGTCGAGGTGTACGCGCCGACCTTGGACGCCGAACGGGTGTCGTTGTACGACTCGCCGGGACCCTCGCCAAACCAGCTGACGTTCGAGAGCGACGCCGGGAAGCCGAACTGGAGACCAACACGGGGCAGGGGGATACCCGTCCAGGGGCCGTCGGGGCGGATCTGGACGTTGACGTGGACCGCCTCGTTGCTGCCAGTCCAGGTGTAAACGGTGACGAGACCGCGGTCGGTGTTGGCTGCGCCAAGGCGGGTGGTAACAACCAGAGCGTCACCTTCGATCGCAACCTTGTCGACGCGGGTGTGGCAGCGGTCGAGGCCGGCAGCCTTCCAGATGTTGGCATACACGTGGGCCTCGTTGTACCCCTCCGTGCCCTCCAGGTCGGCGCCGCGGTCATTGTCGGTGGTCGCGCGCCAGATGGTGAGGCGCGAGTCGGCGACGGGGAGCGAGCCCAGCTTGACGAGGGCACCGAGCTTGGTGAACGTGGCCGGGCCAAGGGTGATGGTCTCGCCAGAGAGGACGGGAGCGACACCAGTGGGAGCGGCAACGGCCTTGGGAGCCTCGGCGGCATGGAACTGGGTCCAGGCGACCTCGTGGCCGGCAGGAGCGTAAAGGGTCTCCTTGGCGAGCGAGGCAGTGATAATCCAGAACGACTCGCCAGCGCCGACCTGAGCAGCCGGCAGCTGGACAGTGGCAGCCTCACCAGCAGCGACATCGGGAACCTCGAGCTTGCCCTCGGCAACCACCTTGCCGTCGGTCTCGACGCGGTAGGTGAAGGCAAGGTGCGACAAGTTGACAAAGTCGTAGCCGTTCTTGATCGAGACGGTACCCTTGCCAGCATCCTTGATGTGAACTGGCTCGGTCACCTTCTTGTACTCGAGGAGACCGGGCGAAGCAGTGCGGTCGGGGAAGAGAAGACCATCACAGACAAAGTTTCCGTCGTGAACCTCCTCTCCAAAGTCACCGCCGTATGCGTAGTACTCTTGGCCGTCCGCGGTCTTCTTGGGGAAGCCGTGGTCGATCCACTCCCAGATAAAGCCACCCTGGCAACGGGGGTACTTTTCAAAGAGCCTCTGGTACTCCTGAAGACCCGCAGGACCGTTGCCCATGGCGTGGCCGTACTCAATGATGAGGAAGGGCATCTTGTCGCGGCGAGCCTTGATCTTGGCCTCTTCCTCGGGGCTAGCAAACTTGAAAGCGGCAACGTCGGCGTACTTCTGAGGGGCAAACTCGTCGATGCCCTGGCCGATGCGCTCAACCTCCTTGTGCCAGGTGTACATCTGGGAGTAGACGTCTACGTAGCGGGCGGTCCAGTCACGCTCGTAATGGATAGGACGCGACAGGTCGCGCTGGCGGATGAATGTCGCCATTTCGCCAATGTTGAAGCCGACACCGCACTCATTTCCGAGCGACCACATGACGATCGACGCGTGGTTCTTGTCACGCTCCAGCATACGGGCAGTGCGGTCAATGAGAGCCGGGGTCCAGACCGCAAGGTCGGTGGGATTGTTGCGCCAGTCGATGCACGAGAAACCGTGACTCTCATAGTCGACCTCGTCGACAACGTAGAGACCGTACTCGTCACAGATCGCGAAGAAGTCGGGGTGAGGAGGGTAGTGGCTGGTACGGACAGCGTTGATGTTGTTGGCCTTCATGAGCGCGACATCCTTCACCATGGTCTCGTGGTCGACGGAGCGGCCCTTGGTAGGGTGGTACTCGTGACGGTTGACACCACGGAAGAGGATGCGCTTTCCGTTGATCTTCATCAGGCCATCCTCAATCTTGACGGTGCGGAAACCAACGCTGAGAGGAATCTTCTCACCGTTGGCGCCAGTGGAGAGGACACCCTGGTAAAGTCGGGGCGACTCGGCAGACCAAGGCTCGACAGCAACAGTGATCTCCTCGCCAGTGGCAGAGTCGATGCCGAGTTCAGGGATGGTCATGCGGCCAGAAGGGTTGCAGTCAACCTTGAGGCTGCCCTTGCCGGTGATGTGGTCGTAGGAAGCGTGAACAAAGTGGTCCATGACAGCGTCAACAGGACGGTGGAGCAGGGTAACGTCGCGGAACTGAGGCGTCAGCGCACGATCTCACTCCGAGAGATAAGACTCGCTTGGCGCAGCCAAACGTGAATCCCTCTGAATGCGGAATATTGCTGCACTCACAATTCCGGGAAGCCACCACATGTCCTGACCCTCCAGGTAGGTGGAAGCGGCCCATTGAGTGACACGGACGGCGACGGTGTTGACACCAGTGGTGACAACGGCGGTGACGTCAAACTCGACAGGCAAGCGCGAACCAGACGAAGTGCCGATCTCCTTGCCGTTCACCCAGACCTTGCACCATGTCTCAACGCCATCAAAGCGCAGAACAGTCTGAGGTCAGCTCACATACTCAGCTTCGTTGGCTCACCTTGCCATCCTTGGGCCATGCTGCGGGTAGCTCAAACGAGTGGCGGTAGTCACCAGTCGGGTTGGCAGTGGGGACGTGAGGAGGGTCCAGGGGGATGGGGTACTGGACGTTTGTGTAGATGGGAGAACCAAAGCCCTCGAGCACCCAGGAGGCTGGCACAGGAATAGTGCCCCACTTGGCATCGTCAAACTGGCTCTGCTCAGCGAAGTCGGTGGCCTCGGCAGCGGTCTGGGACAGACGGAACTTCCAAGTGTCGTTGAGGCTGAGACGCTGGGCGTCCGACTTGTGCCATGCACGGGGCGGGAGGCCACCGCGACCGGGACGGTAGTCCTCGTGCTCTGCGGGCGAGTAGATGGTGGTCATGGCTGTGTGGGGGAACAACTCGCAGCGCAGTTGGGCGTTTTATTTACCATTCCGTCATCTCGCGCCGACTTCGGAACACGCCGAGCATGCCTGTCCTGATAATTTCAACTGCTCGTCACAAGATTCCCGTGATCCCTCGTGGCAAGACGGCCTCCACTGGCCAGTATTCCCGTGATACCATGTGCTATGGCGCCCCAGAGCGTTTCGGGCGGCTCTCGCACCGGCTTTATGTGGCCCGATGACCAGCATCAAAGCCGCTGTTGTCAATGCCGCAGGAACAACAGGAGGGTCAAGGCACACCAGCCTTGAAAATTCCCGTTCGCGGGGCCGCAGTTGGTTATTGGGGCTCCGGGCCGCGGGGCCATATGGCAATTGTCGGAGCAAAGCTCCCGTTCACGTGCCGGAGGCTGCCTACGTCGTTGCCAACAGCTCACTTTGCAGCCTCAAGATTCCCGTTCGACGAGCTCATTCTTCCCGTTCGCGAGTGCCTTCACAAGCTCATGTGAGGCAGAGACGACCGCTTCCGGGGCCACATGACAGGAACAAGCCGGGTCACACAATCGAAAAGAACATAAATCGCTAGGACGGGGCCTCCAACGTTTCCCCATAGTCGACCAGTTCACCCAACTTCGTTCATCATGGCCGGAATTGAAGAGAAGACCTACGTTCACCACGACGACAAGGCGTCGATCCACCTGGCCGAGATTGGCAAGGTTCAGCGCACCTCGGACAACAACAAGCACCTCAGTGTGAGTGTGGCACCAGGCACAGAAGGCTCCAACTCCTGCTGCACATCCGCTTGCAAGAAGCTCCAACAAACCACACCGTGTTCAACTTTGCTGACCATATTGCAGCCCGAGCTGGCCGCTGCCCTTGAGACCTGCGCCATCAGGCCCTGGTCGAGCTCCAGTATCCACCTCTATGGTAAGTTGAGCGAGTCTTGGCGCCATGTGGTTCCAGCAGCACTTTCTCCGTGTGGCTGTCTAGGCATGTTGTCTGCTGGTGCTGGGGCAAGTGCGTTGCTTACATGCAGTCTCTATTCTCTGCGCTCTCTGCTGCGCTTACGCCAACGGTTACGATGGTTCGCTCATGACCGCCATCAACGCCATGGTAAGTGTTTTGTGTTCTCGCTGTTCGCATTGTCCACGAGCTCACCACCACAAGCCGTTCTGGCAGGAACGTTTCGGCCACATTGGCACGACCGGTACCATGGTCTCGGTCGTAAGTACCATGACAGGGCGCAGAGACTGCTACATGACTCCATTCACTCCACACATCATACGGACTGGACTACCTTTCTGACTTGACCAAGGTCTTTTCGATGTACAACGTTGGTTGTTTCATTGGCGGATTCCCTGCCGCTTGGATCACCGACAGGTTCGGTCGTCGCGCCGGTATGGCTGCCGGAGCTGGCATCATCATCGTCGGCTCCATCCTCCTTTCAACCTCGCACCATATCGGCCAGTTCATTGTCGGCCGTCTGATCCTTGGTTTCGGCATCGCAAGTGCCCAGCTGGCTGCTCCTGCCTATGTCGTGGAGGTGAGTAATGAGTGACCATGGCCTTCTGGGGCTGATGTCAGGTGGTGCCACCCCACTGGAAGGGACGTTGCGTTGGCATCTACAACTGTAAGTCACTTTACTTGAGTCTTTCCCGTCCTCTGTCGATGTGGTGGGCCTCCTCTGCTGCTGGTCGGTTTGCTGACGAGTACCAGGCGGTTGGTACGCTGGTGCCATTCCCGCTGCTGCGATCACCTTCGGCTGCAACTACATCAACTCAGACGCCTCATGGATCATCCCCATCGTCCTTCAGTGCGCCGCTTGTATCGGTGTTCTTGGCCTTGTCCCCTTCATCCCCGAGTCGCCCCGTTACCTCATGCAGCAGGGCAAGGAGGAGCAGGCCCTTTCCATTCTCGCAAAGTTCCACGGCGGAGGCGACCCCAACAATGCCCTTGTCCAGCTCGAGATGGAGGAAATGAGGTCCGCTGTCGCCCTCGATGCCGCCAACAACACCGAGGCCTGGTGGGACTACCGTCCCCTGTTCGCTACCAAGAGCAACGCATGGCGAATGGTCAATCCCATCATGATGGCCATATTTGGACAGGCAAGTTGCTGTCAAAAACAGGCGCGAACAGATGCTGGAGGAGTGGAAAGAGGCTGTAAAAGGTGTAGGAGCTAGTTGTGGCAGGTGTTGAACCGATGCCCGCCACAAAAAATTGCTCCCGCTTCAGCTGCCAATCTCCATCTTTTCCGGCGTCTTGAGCAACCTGGAATCTCTGTGGCGAATGCGTGCTGACTGTATTGCAGTTCTCTGGTAACGGTCTCGCCTACTTTGCCACTGTCATCTTTGAGCAGATTGGTGTCACTTCGGTCACTGCCCAGCTCGGCTACAACCTCATGTACTCGGCACTCGCCGTTGTTGGAGCTCTGACCGGTGCCATCCTCACCGACCGCATGAAGCGTCGCTACGTCCTTTCGTTCGGTACAGGTGTCCTCTCCATCACCCTCGCCGTCTTCGTCGCCCTCACCTCGGTCATCCAGAAGGCCGTCGACAAGGACGAGCCGATCAACGCTGCTGTCGGTAAGGGTGCCATCGCTGTCTACATCCTCTTTGGCGTCTTTTGCGCTTTCGTCTACACCCCTCTCCAGGCTACCGTCACTGTCGAGCACCTCTCCACCAGCATGCGTGCCAAGGGTCTTGCCCTCTGCAACGTTGCCTCGCAGGCCATGGGCTTCATCAACCTCTTTGCCGGGCCTATCGCCCTCGCCAACATTGGCTACTACTACGTCATGTTCTTCATCTTCTGGGACCTCGTCGAGGCTCTGTGCTGGTGGTTCTTCGGTGTCGAGGCCCAGGGTCGTTCTCTCGAGGAGCTCGACTGGGTCTACGAGCAGCCCAACCCCATTGCCGCTTCCAAGAAGCTTAGGGGTTAGTCTAATGCACACTGCTGCTATGGTGGTTGACGGCGCCGTCGCTTTGCCAGCACGCAGACTCGCAACGGAATATGATTTAACTGCTTACATCATGCTGCTTTCTATATGTACTAAACGTTTGACGACAGCTACACGTATTATCTCTAGAGGGGACGAGGATATCGGGCAATATACACGCATACCGGTATAAAAGCCAAAGAAATGGAGTGAATTAACACGGCACGTTGACACTGCAAGCTGCAAAAGGATCTGAGCCATCTAGTGGGTCAATAGGAACGTCCCACAGCAAGACATACACTAGAATCCGGGCGATCTATGGCCGATAATCAGTTATCCAGTCACAATATGTCGTCTTTCTCGATAGCACTGCGACGCTCACCGTGTGGAACGCAGGAGCTATTCCAGTTCGGAAAATGGACCGTTCCCCCTCATTTTTGAAACCAGGAGTCCTCCTCCCTTGGCCTTGGGATCTGCAATCAACGGTGACTACTCTCTCGGCTCATGTGGATTCCCAGAAGGCCTCCCTCTTCACCACACCGACAGCCCCTTGGGGATGTCTTTGGCTTCTAAACGTGTAGCAAAGAAACTTCCAGGGGGGTCTCCTGTGTCGTCTCGGAAACCAAGACGGCCTCCAAACCCATGGATTCTGTACCGCGCGGCCAAGTATGAAGTGCTCAAAGATGGCAAGGTAATTCCCAGCTTGGAACTAGCTTTGATACAAACCGGTTTATGGCGTCCAGAGTCAATTCGGGGATCCAATGAAACACGTGACCAAGACAATGGACACGACATTTGCAACATATCCCCCGCCAACGCCTTACCACAATCGTCTTTGACCAAAGTGTTCAGTCTGCTGTGGAGGTGGGAGCGCCCCGAGGTGCGGAAGAGGTATTCGTACTTGAGCCAGTTGAAGAAGCAAGAAGTAAGCTTAAAGCAAGAAAAATTCCCGCTGACATAGTGAAGCATCAAGAACAGTACCCTGACTACAAGTACAAACCCGTCCGACGAAACAATGAGGTACCTACCAGTCTTGGAGACAAGCAACGTAAACAAGTGAAGCGTGAGAGCCTTGACCCAAAACTGGGACATGAGTTGACAGAGGTTAAGGCCGCGGCCTGGGCGCTCACCAACGTCGTAGGTCTCGCATGGTTCGCACTCAAGGAAAGGCAAAGGACTGCGACCCAGGCGCACTGTGGGACTGGGAGATGTTGTCGTTGACAGGCGATCAAGTCAACCGTCAGTACCAATTTCATCTGCCATCGATCTACGGAATTAACGCTCGTTAGGTACCGGAGATGACTGGCATCTCACACCCAGAACCTATGACCTTGAAGGCAATACGATGACTGGTGCCGAGAACGGCAGCGCTTTAAACTTGTTCGTAGGTGAACAATGGCCGGCACCCGGTACGGACAGTCAGACATGTTACGGCTTCACCTTGCCTGCCATGAATAACATAATTGGCTCCGTCGTGCCTGCACCTACATCGCCCGCTATTCTGAGCATTGGCAGAATGGCGCTCCAAGGTTCTTAGTGCCCATTGGAAGCGTGCCAAAGGACGCCGACTCGTTTTAGCTTGGTTTAGTTAAGTATTGACCTTTCCGCAAAAGACATGACCACATTCTTGTTTGTAAAGAAGCACAAGGTGCAGCACCCATTGTCCCAGGTGATGCCTATCGACCTCTCCCAAAACCAGCCAATGTCGTACGGAACGGTGGTCCTCGGTCTCAAAGGCGGCCTGAGGTGAGGAGGGTATAGCATAGTCTTGGTGGCATACTTTCTCTCATAAAGTGGAGAGAAGTACAACCCAGTCGTTGAGCCAGAGTTTATAGGGTGGAGTCACCACGTCGCTCGAATAGTGTGTCTCCTCGTATCATCACGTCTCAACTGGAGGAGGACAGCCCTTGAACTCCGTTCTATGTCCTGCTGAAGGAAGTGCCTCTATGTCACATGTGAAGCTGCAAAATCGTCCGGCGAATCTTGGACCTGCACAGAGCGGACATGCAGAGCGCGAGTGGAAAAAAGGGATGAACTCTCGATTAGGGTTTGTGCCCCAAAACCCGGTCAGTTCAGCGAAGTTGTAGCAGATCGGAGCAGCACACCGATCAGCGCAGGCGACGGCACCAAGCGCAGCTTAAGCACGTCTATCATCGGTTTCTCGGTAATCTGCGCATGACGCTGTGCAATCCTTATGTAACCTCCGAGGGCTGCCAATTCCAGAGGCAGATGTTGTCAGGAACCGTGCCGCCAGATTGGGGGGGGGGGGGGGGGGGGACCATTGGGGGTGTGGACGACCCCAATACCAAACAAGCCAAACAATTAGCCCAAATGCTTACTACCGTCC
>JAMYHL010000120.1:19295-50649 GCA_025531455.1 Apiotrichum sp. Y4204 | reverse complement strand
CCCCGCGGGCCCCCCCCCCCCCCCCCCCCAGCGGGGGTCTGGACGACCCCAAGACCTCACACTCCAATCCATTAGCCCAACTGCTTACTACCGTACTTCTTTCCTAAAGTTGGCATGCCGCATTGCTCATAACGTCCACCAGCTTGGCAGTCACGTCGTCGATGGTGTACCACTTTTTCGGTGTGGTCTAGAGGTAGAGTACACCATCCTCAATGACCACCTCGGAGGAGCTGCTGATGCCGCAGACTCGACGACGCGAAAGGCGACCTCATGTTTGGCCACGACGTCGTTGAAGGCCTCCTGCAGAAGGTCATCAGAATCGAACTTGCGTGTGTTAAGACCTGAGGAGAATGCGCGGAGGTATTCGAGCATCGGGGGGCCAAGGGAGTCCTCCCAGTCCACGCGGACGTCTGAATCAGCGGCTTGAGAGCATGGAAGACCTGGCCGAAGTTGCTGTTCAGCACAGTCTGGGGTTGGCAAGAATACGAGCGACCTCTTTGCGCACAGCCTCAATCTCACGATCAAACTCCTTGGCAATCGCAAGACGGGCGACGGCCGAGAGCAGTGTCCCATCGTCGTCCTTGGTAGTGTCGCTGACGGCCCGAAGGAGCTTGTCACTCGCGAGGCCATCATCGGTGTTGACCCACACTTTGTTCCAGCGGAAGACGATGAGCAGTTTGCCGTCCTCAATTCGAGGGCGGCCGTAAACATGTTCCTCCTCCTGATCAACGTCTAGCCCGAGGACATGGGCTGAGAGAGCCGTGTTGAGCTCCTCCTTGCCATTGTTGCCGTACTTGTTGACAAGTTCCCACCTCGGCTCACCAGACACGTATAAGCTGATCACCTTTCCGCCACGGCCAACATGGGCACCCTCCAGACGGAAGCACGAACCATAATGATGCTGCCCTCATCCCCTCATGCCTGCGCCTCTTCGCCACCTTTGCTTCCCCTCTTTGCTTAGTGACCTGCTGGAGAATAACACAGAACCACACAAACATCTTGGTAATGTCGGTCACGTGCAGCGAGCACAGTTAAACAGATGATATATTTGGCCCCGCTATTGAACGGAAGTATTAATAATCTTACGTAAACTTGTCCACTCACTTTGTAGCCTGTCAACGACAGGATGCTTCCCACTTGCACTCGTTTATTCTCCACCTACACTTTGCGCGTCCCCGGTGTCAAGATGGCAGCGCCTTCCATTCCCAAACACCTGCAGGCCCTTGTTGGTCATTATTCTGCATGAAACATCTTGCTATTGTCGGTTTATGTCGTTTTGCACTCATGTTTGTGTTTCGGATGCTAGGCGTACCATTGGCAACGACCCCATTCTGGCCGCCGCTCCCGCTCAAGCTCAAGTTTGGGTTGGTCAAATTCTGAACCCCATTGAGTTGTGTAAGGGACATTTGCCAGGGTTCCATCTCTCGTAAAGCAAGGCAACGTGGAACATAGCACGGTTCATGAACTCCTCAGCTGGTAATTCCCCACTCACCCCTTTGGCCACTATGCCCATCATACTTCCCAATCGGCTTGTCAACGCCCCAGTCCCACCACTTGGGCTACCTCCTCCGAACTTCCCTGCAAGGGCTTGGTGCCGATCACGGAATGAAGGGTACGTGGTGTGGGTAATGTGATAGAAGCTTACGTAATCAGTTTACATTCTGCGACGCCTTGCTCGACATCTCCCGATTGGTGGAACGCATATGGAAAAGAAACAACGACTGTGCCAGCATTTTGGATGCCCTGAGTCCTTACCATAGGCTCTGGCAGCAAATCACGGTATCAATCATAACGCCAATACGTCATGTAGTTATGAACATTATTCAACAATAATTTAAGGGTGTCATGTTAAGTCTCCCTTCCTTTGATCTTTATGCACACATAATGCCCTATACCCTCATGGATGTAGCTAGCTGCATTGCTTCGGTTACTTCGGGTTCCTAGTTGATGGCCAGACAATCAGCGCGTGGTTACAATGGTACCTGCAGTCCCAAGGAACAGTGAGGGAATACCCCAAAGCAAACGGGTCCCTTCAAATACGCTTCACGCTTGTGACAAGTTCGCAGACGCGCACAATCTTATTCTGCGCATCTGCCGAACTTGTCACAAGCGAGACTACGGTGCTACTTCATACGCGGGAGGCTCTATTGCATCCAAGGCACCACAACTGCTCGTCTCCACAGACAGGGGAAGGACCTGTGCTATTGTCAGGCATCAGCTTGGATCAGGTTCCTGGCCTGAGTGCATGCAAGGACTATGGATACATGGCAAAGGGCTGGAGACTTACTATCCTACCAATATGTTCGGGCACCGGGACGCACAATAGCTATTGTGTGTCGGCCATTGATGCACAGCAAGCATGCTTAGAATAAGCTCACTGTCTGGGGGTTTGCGCCGATGAACTCGAAACGTTCTTCTCGGCGAACTATGCCGATTGCCTCGACCGCAGTAGGTGCTCCAATAATGTTTGTCAAAGTTGGACCACATAATGACCGCCATTCTGCTATTTCAGCACAAAAGCAGTTTTGCATTGTTTTTGTGAAGCGTATGATATCTGACAGGAGCTTAGCAGCCCTGCCAACTGTTAGAAAACGAAGAAACTGCATCTGAACAACCTTCTTCCACATCCGACCACATCGAAGGCCTGCCGCACCATCCAAATGAGAGACCATCTGTTCTGGTCATCCTCGCATCATTGAAAGTTGTGAAATGAAGTCAACCAACCTGGCAGCCACCAACGATAACAAAGGCAATGGCACGCAGACGCAAAACCAAAAGCCACCGAAGCCTCGGTGTCCCCACTGCTCCAAGGCGTTCGCACGGCCAAGTTGCCTTCGACGTCATGTATACACACGTGAGTGTTCTGCGAACTGCATCACCTGACTTGATAGACACAGGGGAACGACCGTACGCTTGCTCCTACCCTATGTGCTGCCGTAGGTTTTCTGTTCAATCTAACCTCAAGCGGCACGCGAGGGTTCATAGTCAGGGCGACGTACAAAAACATAAAGCCTGTCAGACACTATTCAAAACGCAGCATCTTCCCACTGTTTTGTACCCGCCGATAGCGGCTCCATGGCTATCACCTTCTGCCTCCGTCTGTGTTGATTCAACAGCACCTTCGTTGCATCCTCTAAACCGTTCACCGACCAGTCTTGCCTGCCCTCAACTGTTGCAGATTGAGAACAGAACGTCCGCTCCCTATGGATCGACGGTGCCGTATGTGGAGGGCTCGGAAACCCACACATCTTTGCCCTTCGTACCAAGTCCAATTGACAAGTAAATTTTGCTAGACGGTGTATGCGTCAGGTGGAATGATGACCCTTGAGCCATACTGCGTGAGGAGAGATGTGATCGTCACCGTCTGTGAGGGATCTGCAGGTTGGAGGATGAACACATGGCGATGGTATGATCCACCTGGTTTAGGAATCCTGAGACGGCAGTGCTTCTTGGGCCGCATCTGGAGCGACGAATAGAAGTGTAGTGTTGTTCTCAGAAGTTGACTTCAGTACGACCAGGCTAGTTATGTCCAGGCCCTGTTGCTATCCATTGCCATCCCTCTGCCGGAAAACGTCCAATTGTCAACCATTGATATAACAGCGGTAAAGTACCATCCGGTACAGTATCCCCTTGCCACCTTAACCCCGCTTCAAACAGGCTTCATCGTGTCACACTTGATAGTGTTCTCCCTGTGTGCTGTGCTTTGCTTTGCGCCTGCTCGTTCCTGTTTGCATGCTGCTTGTTCTCTTCCGTCCTGTTGTTCCTTTGTATCCTGCTCTTTCTTGAGCGAGGAACACGCACTGGTACTTCCATGCGAGCTTTTGAAGAGGAGCTTGAGGCCCTACTAGCGGTTCTGACCCTCAAGCTGAAGGCCAGGATTTTAGGGGTGCGTACTAGAGCCAAGCGTACCGTGTATGGGAGCTGGGGGTCTTCCCCTTCTATCGGTTTCCTATGGCAAACTCCCAAATCTAATTTGTTGAGTGCCATGATGTGCACAGTTGTTGCCGTACCGGGTTGCTGAAATACAGATTCCGAGGCTGTCGGTCAGCCTTCCTAGGTGGATGCAAACCTGGAACAAGTTCACGTCGCCAAGCCCCAGGGCGCTATGGTACGGTGAGATGATCACACTGACGCGAGGACGCTGTCTTGGACGAGAGTGGTATGTGACTCACTCGCATCGGCAGCCATTATGCTGTCAAGATTACCTCAGTTACCATGGAAAAGGAACAACAGAAACCCAAGGCCCTCGCGAAGGTCTGGGCGCATGCGTCCATGACAGCCGCGCTTCTCCACAAGAAGGCTTCTCACAGCTCGGCGTTCGTTCTTCTGTAAGCCATACGCTAGGGATCAGACCGCTAACCAAAGTAGGGAGAGTGTATACACTACAACTGAGGTTAGCCTTGGTCCATCAGACGGTGCAGTATTGTTCTTTCGTGTTGCTGACCGTATCTAGAAGGACGACCAGGTCGAGGTCCTGGGGGACGGCCTCAACTCGATGAGACCTGCACTTTCACGGTCACCCTGAGGTTTGCTAGTGAGATCGACCTCGTTTTGTCCATGCGATTCTGCCGGAAGGAAGAGCGTTCAACCCAGGAGTACGCAGCTGTGGTGAGTTACTAATTCTGGGACTTTGCAAGAACCGCTGCTGACCACTTCGCAGCTTGCCGCTATCCAGGGAGCGAACGTCCTCCTCTGCGACCACCCTAGCAAGAGCTTTACCCCCATCAACGCTTTTTTCCAGTTTCTTTGGTGTGAGGGGTTGTGTGCCATTTGCCAATGCGGTTACTGTTATAAAGAGTGGCAGCCAGTGAGTTGACTGCCATGGCAAAGTATGGTTGGCAGCCATAACATATGCCAGGTCGTCAAGGTCGTCATCCTGTGGGCCTGAGTCTGGATTTACTCCCAGTCCGCTGAACACCGCCTGCATGCCACCGATCAAGCCTGGATCGATTATGGTCAATTGGGCAGAATTGCGGCCAAGTCTTCGGCTGACTCACCGCACAGGATGTGATACGGGACATCCTTCGCATCGCTGGCGGCAGCGATAGAGGTTGCAGAGCCATTAGCGAGCTCAATCCAATTCAAATCGAAACAATTACAAGATCCTTATGCCAAGCTAGGTTTATGCTGGCCCTCAAGACATCAAACCGCGTCTACTCCATCAAGTCTATATGGTGTACGCCCGCCAACGAGGTGACCCTGGTCAAGGAGGGGCGTGATAGTGCTGCGGACGAGGCGATTAGCCTCGTCACGTACTTGAAGTCACGGTTTGACACCACTCTCGTGTTGTTTACGGAAGCAATTATATGACCCCTCTGGTTGGCGGTGCTGTGTGGCTCTGAGGACTTGCCATTTTCGGGGAAGGCTGCCCACCATGCGACACACCTGCTCGGGACTGCTGCCCCAATGCGTATCGGCGGCTCGTGGGCTAGCGAGCAGTGGCGCCAGCCATTGGACCACGCCTCTCTGCCCAGGCTCAAAACAGTTGGTGCTGAAGACGATACGGCCTTCGTTCGGCTTGTACTTAGGATGGTGTTCCCCCCATGCCGAAGGGGCCTTGCAGCCGCGGCAAGACGGTCAGCTTCCAGTCCAGTTGACGGAAGCCAAAGGTCCGGGAGGCCAGACCTCCTGCCCTGGCCATCCTCTGAACTTGTGGGTGTGCCTCTGGCTTAACAACGGGTTCGACAATGAATACATGTGTGAGTATCACAGCGAACTGAAAGGTAGCCAGTACAACAGAGGGCACATGTTACAGCAAACGGTTGACCGCCCCCACAGGCCGCTTCATTTCTTAGTGAGCAGTGACAGCCTTGACGATTGCCAACGGAGAGCCTTGTCGACACGTTCAAGAACTGTGGTGTCATTGTCTCTGACGGCATTCCCGCTTGCATCCCGGGAAGCCCCAGCCTCCAGGGCCTCCACGGCACCCTCCAAGATGGGTCTCGCGCAGCCTTCATGGAAACGAAGAGCGACCCTCAACTTGTGGATCTTATGCCCGCAAGTGTGCCATGGTTATGTTATAGTAGCTGCTGATATGACAGTGATGACAGTGCAGTGACGCTGGGCTTCACGAGAGAATCAAGAGTATTGCCACTATGGACCCCACGAGCGTGAGCACGCGGTGAAGCCTTGAGCTGAATGCAGCTTGTTACTACCCAGTGCCTTGACACAGCCAAGCTCCGCAGCGGCAGTGGTCTTCAAAAGTACTGTGCCTACAGTGCGTTTACGGAATCGCACTCATAACTGGAACTGGCGTGCTCCAGTCTCTATGATGCCGTCCAAACTGAGTGGCGTCGCCCAAGCAGCGCCGCGTACTCAGGAAGTGAGTGCTGTAGAACAGTGGTGATCAACTCGCTGATGTCATAAGGCCAACGGGGAGACCATCGCCGTTGGTGCCGAGGTCACGGTAGTCTCGCATCTTGTGCTGAGCAAGCCCTCTTGCTCAGTTAATATTAGATTATGATAAAGCATCAGTGAATTAGGTGGCTCGCAGGTGGGGGCGTGCTAAGGGCTGGGGCGAGGATGAATTTCTACACGTCAGCAGAGCGGTACACGCGCTCGACTAAGGAGCGACCGCTCCACCGCAGTGCCTTCACTGTCGAATCAAGTACAAGGACGGGTGGCCAGGTGCCCTTGAAGGTCTTGATGAGACCAGGTTCCCCAAGTCGAGCTTGGCGTGGACAACGTGGAACGAGGGAATCAGGTGTGGCTGGAACCATTCCTTGAGCGGTCTGTCTGCTCTTGATGCCAATAGAGTTGAGGCCCCTCAGACGACGAAAGACATAGCTGAAGCCAGCCTCGTCTGCATGAAAGATGACTTTGCGTTGATTCAACTGGTGGACGCCGCGGCCAGGTTCGAAAGTGATCTGTCGGCTGCAGTTGTTAGCCCATGCGATCGAGGCCGATGGGATCGCCTGTTCCATCCCAAGGGTACTGGGCAGTCATGCTCCAAAGGGTCATATCGAAAACAGTCGAACATCGTCACGGGCACCCAGCCCCCAAGATTTGGCCTGCCGTTCCGGGGATTGCTCTCTTGGTGTGTTTTGTGGCATGCTTGTTCACCTTGTGCCGGGCGTGACAGGGTGGTACGTGCTACACTCGGCTGGATAATCATGAATTCAAAGGGGATAACATCCAGCGCCAAAAATTGTGCCACCGACACGTCAAGGGAGCAACTCATAGCACGGGAGACAGCCGTTCGAGGACGAGAACGGATCTGTGAAGCTCATGAAGCTTCCCTGCAAGGGCAGAATAGACGGTGGGAGCAATGATTGAGTCTCCTGGAGTCGGATGCAGTGCTTACAAGCCATGGCAGTTTAGCGGCCTACCTTGCTATTTTTTCTACCCAGAGAAGAACCAGAGAGGCTAATACCGGAAGGTGGTGCTGCCACCGCAGAGACCAGCCTTTATCTCCTCTGGGGCGAGGGGGGCCTGGAGAAGAAGGCGTAAGTGTGTGCACATATGTACAGTCGGCAGAGGGTTATTGCCAGAAACAACACCATACCTTGGGGTAAGACCCACGGTCTGCGTTCACCCTGCGTGTGGCGGCGGAAGTGGTGGTGGTCCAGACTTGGTTCATGCCGCCCATGGTGTACGCCCACGTCTGGACAACGTTGCCAGTGGAAGTGGATCCGCTGGTGTGGTCCAAGCACTGGTACTTGACCTCGACGGCTGTGTGGTTGCGGCGGTGTAGTACCACGTCCAGGCAGCGAGACTGTAGCACTGCCAGATCTTCATCGTGATGCCGCTGCTTGGGCATATACACGCTGTGTCAGTTGTTGAAGGGTGCAAGATAAGTCACTGGACCCAGCATCGAGGCAGTAGTTGGTTCCTGTACGGTGGACAGCACCGCTGCCCGTGTGGACGACCCATTTTTAGACGCTGTGTAGGCTGTGAGGTGTGCCATCCTGTTGTGTCCACCAATAAGTGTGGCCCACTTCTCCAGTACCGTTACATGTGTACACCTGGACAGGAATGCCTTTGGCCTAGACATTGCTTGAACCTCATGGCGACAGTCTTCATCGCCCACGCAAAGATTTCTTACGGAGACATCATGAGGGTTCAGAAAAGACAGGCTGTCTTTTCCGGTTGCACAGTGATGGTTTCGGGGGCAAACAGGATCATACCCCCTGACGCAATATACAGCACGTGTGTGATTTGTTTGGCAACTCGTACAACGTCAACTCGGTCTTTGGTCTTTCTTCACGACGTGCAACTCCCTCGCAGCCCAAGGATCTTCTCGGAAGGTCGCGCCGCGGGTATTGCCATCTCTCGACATTACCAAGACACGGTGTTGCACAGACGGTATCAAACCGCTCGGCCACCGTCGCTGCAGGCATTAATACTCACCACTGTGCTTGAACCAGAAGTCTCCACCAGTTGGAGATGCTTCCAAGTCGACGGGCAGTCCTGACGAGTCGCGTATAATTCCGGGTTGTCCAGGTTCAGGATCGATCACGCTGTCCACCATATCCAAGATGTGTTGCCAGGTGTTATCCCCACCAGCCGCACAAAGTCGCAAGAAAAAGACGCTATGACATTGGGCGAAGTCATTTCATTCCGGATGACTGGTGATACTAAAATGTAGTATCGTACTGTTCACGCCACTCGCAATTTACCAATGCCTTCAACTGTGGATGGACAAGCCAACATGCACAGCTATGGTATACCCAATGCGATCATACCCGACGGGCTGGCAATAGTGGCGTTACTCGTAGATGCGCTCACCTTACTTGGGTCTGGCGGTTTTTGGTAGTCTTGTCCAGTATAGACCTTTTCCAGGGCGAGCTTGTCAGAGCAGTCACCAGCACGGCGACCTTCTCGCTCAGGCTTGTTGCCGTGGTCGGAGAATCCAATTCAAACCAAGATTCCTCGACTTCCGGCTGGATATTGTGTACTTGATTCGTAGAGTCTGGGCCGATGGGCGTGAGATTCGGTATACCAGGATGGGATTGTTCTTTCTGTTTGATGATAAACTTCTCCGTGAGCTGACATGGGCCCAGTTGAACCCTCTCCTTGTCTCTGATATTGACGCCCACAGAAGAGAGTCTTCCTTGGTTGACTGGTGTGTCCATGGCGCTACTGGACTCTTGCGAGGAACACCAGTGGGGTGAACTGTTCAAGAACGTAGTGCCAAAAGTAGACACATGTGGTGCCGTATGATTACAAATAGGATTGTATTGGGGGGCCGGTTGGACGTAGGATTGAGATGTCGCCCCACTCGTATACAGTTCCCGAGCTGTACAATCGCTGGCTGTGGCGTTGGATGGGAGCGCAATCAACGAGAGCCACACACAACCAAACCTTTTTGATCGACGCTCCAGACGTTCTGAGGCCATGTAGACAGTGTTACCCACGGCAAGAGAACGAGGTGCGGTTGTCAAGTCAGTGGGCAAACGATCCTTGAAGGGCAGCAGGGGTGACGTTTGTCGTGTTTGGGATTCAACAGAAACACCGAATGCGTCTGGAGTACTCGTGCCCCAGGCTGAGGCCGGCACACCCTTTTCACCAATTTCCAGCGGCGTGCCTGATCTTGAGCCGTGATCATACAAACCAGACGGTTCAACGGCTGGCAAGTTTTCAACTGTTGCAAGGATGTTCGGAGCCGGACCATCCCCTACGGGCTTCTCCTTCAAGAAGGCACTGGGGGATGCAGCTAAAACAGTTAGCGATGCTCCATAATTGCCTGCCAGCCTCACCAAGTCCTGTCCGTTTTACAACACGTAGTGGCTGAGTGACACTACAACTGTCGAGAGTGTCCAAAAGGAACTCAAAAGATGAAGTGGTGACATCAATGTCCTGAGTGAAGGAGCCAACGGGGACATTGGCCTCCGAATCCTCTTTACAGTCCCTACAGTTGCTGATATCGAGAGGAACGTCAAGAGGGGGTGGACGTGGGGGTTTGACTGAAGCGGGCAGCATCGAACAGTCGTTGCAATGTGGTCAACCTCCGACAGATGGTTACAGTGGTGGCTTATGGAAGGGAACAGACTATCTAGAAGAACACTATATAGATACATAACGCATTGAAATCGACCCAGCTCGCTAGGCCCTAGACTCTCTAACATGACCGGAGATCTGATACTTGACAAGGAGAAATCGGACAAAACTGACTCCAAGCCCATTGTTTGCACACTCACTTTGTTTCAGCGCGTTGCAGCACAACTCCAGTGTCACCTGCGACGATCTGGCTGTCTGCTGTGTTTACAATAAGACCTGCCCAGGGAGCTCCGGAACATCCATTTACAAACCAATCGATTCTTACCATCGGTGCGCCACCGTTGCGCGTTACTCCCCCACTGGAGAGTGCACACAATACAAGAAAGATAATAGGGTACACTCTTCATCTCCAGAACACCCAAATGCCCTTCGCTGATGTGACTGGTGACACCCATAAAGGGCTGCAGTATTGTTCACATGTTCATCTACACCTGATAACAATACCAGCCCTTAAAATGAAGTAGTGAGTTCAACCTCTACAATAGGCAAGATCAAGGCCAAGCAGCAATGCAACAATGCGAACAAACACAGTCCCACACACGTATGTCTTCAAGCATTGTTGCATTCAATGTTGCTTTCTAACGCGATGAAGAGGTGAAGAGCGTAACAACTAGGTTTAAAACCACCAGTGCTGCAGCCCCCTCTCTTATGAGCAGACAATTCCATCCCACGCAACCTCGCCTCTTAATGAACCGCCAACACGTTCGACCTCTCTTCGCCGATATCCAGGGTGGCGACTGTCAACTACCGGCAATGATGGGCTATATTAGGCAGCTCGTTGACAGTCAGGATTCCCGAGCTGTGGCTCATAATGCGGCAACGGCGTATTTGGCTCTAATCATGGCATTTTCAGACCGAGGCCTTCTCGAGGTTGCTTGGGCGCCCCGGCTACTTATTGAGGTAGACAATCAAGAATTCGAAGTGAGCCAAGATTCTTCTCCTTCCTGTCATGCTAGCCATCTGACATGCCACAGATCATCCTGGATGATCCGGAAATGGTTGAAACGGCGATCACCACTCGTTCTTCCGACCAAGTATCACACTCGTTGGCGATCATGAAGAAACACAATCGTCCTCGTCCCTTAGCACCAGTGAAGGGCAGGCTGGACGCTTTCCTCACTACAATAGCGACTGGAGACTGGTCTCTTTTAGCGAACCCAGTCTCCGCTACTTTTGTTGAGAATGAGCAACATGGGGAAGACACAGTTCCTGGGAAAGATCGTGCTCTGCAAACTGTCGTCAACCGTCTTCTTGCTTTAGAGGCCCTCGATCGGAAAGAGCTGTCCCTTTCCGTTGCGACGAACATCGCATACTGGAAACTTGGGGAGGCTTATAGTTTATTTGCTGAGGTACGTTCCGTGGCACCTCAGCATGTTGTGGCAGCTGACACGTTTCTCAGAGCAAAGGTCCGTTGCTAGGCGGGCAAAGAAACTCGCGAGCAGAGCAAAAAGCAATCTTCGACCTTCTCTGTAGCGAACGAGACTTCCAAGCAGCTTCAAATAGTCTTCGGGGCCAATGAACCTTGAAGAAACGACTTCAACGGGCTCGCAAGTATTTGCTGCTTGTCTCTGTGTTTGGGACGATTGTGCTTCATGCAGCACCTGAGGTTTCAGTGACCCGGCTGGACGCTTTAAGGTTGACAGACTTATGGCAACTTGCTGAAGAGGGTGCGGCCTCTGGTATAGTCCAGGACATAACAAGACAGATGAGGAGGTCCCGGTGTGCCGATCCAGTACGTTTGGAGGGAACGATACAGGAAGCTATCAGTACGACAATCGCGCTAGCCGAGTGCTCCCCAAACATTCATTCTGGAGAGTTTGGGGATAGGATCCCGGTCTAAGTTTTGTTGTGATGAATAGTCTGTTGCCCCCCTTAGTGAAGTGCCGGAGCCGACCAGGTAAGCCTTGGTTGTGCAGGTTGGAATCTCGGAACGGCATTCCACGTCCAAGGCATTTGAATAAGGTAGCAGTGTAGTAATGTAACGGCATGGGTTTGTGTTGTGGGTCCACGGATGGATCCACGGGAGCGCCCCACAGCTGTGTCCGCGATGAGACCGGTGGGATCGAGCTTCCACGGTGGAAGAAGGAATGGGTGTTTGATTGGGGAGTCTCCCGCGTGCTGTCTATTATATTTTGCTGTCGAGAGCATTCCGCATGGGTCAATCGCTGTCATGCAGCTTGCTGCCAGATCCCAGTAACCGGGGAGGGCAGGAAAGGTGTGTAGCTGAAGATGCTTAGCATACAAGCCAACATCACACGCTCGCCGTGTTAGGTGGATTGAATTGTACCGACATTATGGGAGCCACACTCCCATTTGGTCATATCGTCCATGAGTCATGCGCCGCGACCAGTATCGCACGGGCTGATGGTTGAGTTGACGGTTGTGTCGACGGACCGCCTGGGACGGCTGATCTACAGCGAGGCAAAACGCAACAACCAGTTGCATCTCAGCCTGCCCAGTCCCCTCGCTTACATCATAGCCATGCTCGATTTGCATCTATAGACGATGGTCGACCCTCGCTTATACCTACGGTGACCCAGCCTGGCATGTGAACTCCACTTCGTGTCTTTGACTCCTTCGTTGCTTTTAAGCCGCAGTATTGAGAGCATACTGTGCGTAGCACAGTACATTCATCACATTGAGAATATTCAGCACATGCACTCAATGCACTCAATCTGGCAGGCCTCCCACGTCCATCAGGGTCAATCGCCTTGCCCAACGCTCCCACCTGACAGCCAACGACCCCTGAGTAGGTTAGCAGATCACTATTCTCAACCGGCCCACTTACTGACTTGTTGGCAGGCAAAGGTGCCCGCAACTCGAGGACTGTCTAAACCAGAGACGCACATATGGGTCCACTACCGCCAGTTGTTGGTGGCCATGGCGATCCACAAGAACGTTCACGACTTCGATGGCGTAGGCCAGCTGTTGTCCCTGCCCCTTTGAGTAAAACTTAACATGCGAGTGCCGCTCGCAGAGGTAACGGTAATCACATGGGGTCCCTCCAGGAATGAATTGCGAGGTCGTACAAGCCGGAGATGGTGGGGGTGTGAAGTCAGAAGATGCACCTTTTGAATCCGGCGGCGTGCGACAAAGATTTGATACACATATAAATCATGTCATTATAGCTACCAGTTGAAAAGAATACCTGGTTAAGCG
The DNA here is from genome assembly GCA_025531455.1 of Apiotrichum sp. Y4204. Taxonomy (NCBI): domain Eukaryota; kingdom Fungi; phylum Basidiomycota; class Tremellomycetes; order Trichosporonales; family Trichosporonaceae; genus Apiotrichum; species Apiotrichum sp. Y4204. Next base: position 37,491 of record JAMYHL010000120.1, on the reverse strand, counting down.
AGGTCAGCATTTGTTGGTACTGTTTCACGTTACCCGCACAACGGAAATGTGATGTCGGTCTGCACTGTGTTCTCAGACATGGGGAACCGGTGCGTTGCTGTCTTAGCCGGCGCTTTGTACTCAGGAGAATCCACGCTTTTGTCCATGGGCAAGTTACTCAGAAAGGTCATTGTGCTCCCTGAACAGACAATGAGATGACGAAGATAGAAGCTTGATGCCAATAGTATGGTTGACTGGTTCGAGGACATTTCACCATTGGAGCTCTGTACGTAAGGGCGTCTGCTGAAGAATATGTCACGTGATGTTCAAAACAATGCTACTACTCAAACAATGAACACAAAAGTTGAACACTTGACAGGCGATACCGAACAATACAGTGGGCCATTCAATCCTTATCCGACACACCTTGCTGGTTCAGACAATAGCCGACAATACTTGAACCCTTGAACACGGTAGATAGACTGCAATGCGGAATACCACGCGTTAAATACTGCATCTTTCTGACTTGACCCTCCTAGAGTTCTTGATCGCACCACCCAGATGAACAGCAATCGACTGTGGGCTGAAGTGTACGACACTGGCAGTCGTGCAGTGCAGACGACCCTTCCCGCCATCACCACCAAAAACAAGGGACATGGAAGTCAGAGAGTTGGGAGGAAATTGGGACCTTACAAACATGAGTGTCCTTATTGCGCAAAGGCGTTCACGCGGCCGAGTTCTCTGCGCACTCATGTCTATACCCGTAAGTGTCCTGCGGTACATATCCACTAACTGAAAGACACCGGAGAACGGCCATACGTATGCTCCCACCGGTTGTGCGGTCGTCGGTTTTCTGTTAAATCCAATCTCAAAAGGCACACCAAGGTACATTGTGAAAGAGACCGACACAGGGATGGTCTTGGCCCGGAAACAGTCGAACCGTGTCATCCTGCCACTGTCCTGCACCCAACGACAGTGGATGGCAAGCCATGCCCATGGCCCTTTGTCGATGGGTATGCTTTCCCAACTGCTCGTCTACCGTTTCCGATTCAGCGACATGTCAACCTTGTTCCTCATCAGCAGTTACCGAGTTATTGTGGCACGTCTCAGGCACGCAGCTCACCGTTACCATAGCAGAAGGCCCGTCAGCGCTGTCACCTCTCCATGCGCACCCAGTCCAACATGACAGACACGTTTTTGCTTGGTGATGTATGAGCATGTAATGTGGGCTGTTGGTACCTAAGTTGACTTGCAGCTCATGTTCCACGTCTTCACAAGGTGCAGTCTGAAGTGTCAATCATACTGCAAATCTCACTTCTCACTGACACTAATTGCTTCCAGTATTCGCCTCAGGCGTACACTCACTAATGCCAGTGGTATCGAAGGCACAAAGGGAAGGGTCATTCCAACAATGTTATATGTTAATCAACCCACGTTGTAGAGTCGTCTCACCAAAGAACTCACACACAACAAGCATCTCATCCATATGGTTCAGAACCGAGAAGGCAAGCACACCGTTACGATGCGGGACGGTCGTACCGGCACAGTAGCATTGGGTCATCTCAAGGCGTCCTCAACCCCAGACCCACCAAGATCTCAGCAGTCCTCATACCGACACCGAGCCGCCCCAGTGAAGCCAAACTACAGTACCCAGTTGCCAGTGAGTAGGCGGCGTAGGTGTAAGCCCGCAGAGACCTCAGAGCTGGTGAGGCGGTCGGCGGTTGGCGGCATTGTATGGGACCACTGAGAGCTACGGTGCCAACCGGGCATGCACATATGTTCAGCTTGCCTCGACACCCTACTAGACAGTATTCGTATCTGGCGAATGGACTGTGGTTAATTGTGTGTTGCATTCATGAGCTGCCCAACATTGACGACATACTGGAATCCAACTGTCTTCCCGCCTACTGTAGCTGTGTCTTGCGCGGACATGTGGAGCCTGAAGGGGACTCAATACAATTGGGGGAGCCAGATGGCCTCCCGTATTCACTTCCGTCGCACTCGAAGTAGTGACGTTTATGCACAATATCCAACGTTGGCGACTACTTACAGCCAGGGAGCACATCCGCTGCATAAATATTCTCGGTGAGGATCAGCTGCACGTCGCTGCGCTTACCACCCAAGACCCTTGACCGATGCTGACCATCAATCCAGTAGCCACTTTAGCCTAAACTATCCTGGTCTTCAGGTGGAGAGACAGATGACATACGAATGAGCTGAAAGAGGGTTGGTGAACGCTGAGTTGAGAGCTGAAAGGAACAATCTTCAGCCGTGCCTGACCAACTTCGTGGTGTCCGCGGTGCTACACCTCTGCAACCTCTGACGTGGCAACGAGGACTCATAGAGAAAGTGACGGCAGACACCACCAGGACCTGGAAGACGCTCCTTGCTGGAACGTTCCACTTGCTGCGGTCGGGCTCTCCCTCATTCCGGTCCCTGGCAGAGTAGGGAACTTTGATCTCTATCGTAGACCAGAAAGCAGCGGAACCCGCTGTCCTTACTCCCCTCCCCCTTCCCCATACCGTATATATACCAGGTAGCTGCATCATAAACCTCCTAGCCTCTAAGCCGGGATGGCGCCGAGTTGCTGCAAGAGTGAGAGGGTGTCCATGAGCAGGCGGCTATCGGTCATGCGACCGTCGACGATGCGGTCAATGGCGACGCCCTTGACCTTGACTTCGCGGCCTGTTGGGGGAATGCGCATGAAGGCGCCCTGGTGCGTGCCGGTCCACGTGAAGCGCGTGACGACCTTGTCGGCCTCAGCAATCGTCTCCTCCGCGACCCAGTGCATGCCAGCAAAGGCCGCCCGGAGCATGGCGACGATGTCCTTGAGTCCCTGACGGCCCTGCGTCTGCCCAGGCAGCGGATTGAGCTCGATAAAGTCCTCGGCGACAATCTGGTCGCAGTCGTCGTACTGGCCCGGTTGAGGACTTGATCCATGAAGCGCGTCACGATGGCCCCGTTGGGATTTGTCATGGTGTGGATGAGGGAGGTAGATGGCGAGATGGCGACGTGAGTGCAGGGGATGACGAGCGCGGGAGAATGGGCAGTCGAGTAGATGTCTTGGAAAGAAACAACAGCGTGCTCTGTTGAGTCTCAATCCACTCAAACGGCGTCGGTGGATCTGAGCAACTGCCGATCAGGTGGTGCCGGCCCATTTTAAGTTTGGCCACTGGGCAGCCATATGAGCATATCCCTATGAGCATACCTCTACCTCCTTCCCACGACGCTGTCTTCATCGATTGGCCGCCTTTTCTGATTCCGTAAATCATTTGTGAATGAGAAAGCGGTGTGCTGCGGAAAGCGCACAGGTTTTGCAAATCGACGAGCCTAAACACGCGGGGCCATCAGCAATGGAACCTGGCGTAGGTTGTCCTGAAGTCTGGGGACGCTGAGGGTTCTGTGGAGGGATGCGGTGCACAAACCGTCAACCATTCTCAAGATCAAAGTGATGAGCAACAGCCAAACACTCTCATCCAAGGCACACGTGACCGCAAAGCGTTGCAGTCAATGGGGATGAGGAGTCTTGATGGTGTTTGGGTACGTACAAAGCGGAATCAGCTGCGTGTGAGGGAGGGGCCCACTGACAGCGTTCCGGCCAGCAGGGAAAAAGAAGCAGCGGAACTCCTTATCGAGTTTTACTTCCGATGAGGGAAGCCAATCGGTGATTCAGCCTACACAGTAGTGGCTAGACCAATGTCTGTTGCTGGTCTCAAATCGTTATCTGAAGAGGATGGAGACGCATAGGACACTCTTGGCCTGATAAGATAGACGCGTGCGGATGTTACGAGCCGCTCAGAACAAAAGAAAGAAGCATAGAGAAGAGATCTCTTAGCAAAGGTCAAGCACCTCTCTCTTTCCGCTCTAGTCGGCCGCCATATTTGGAGATACAATTATTACGTAATATCGACACCCCCCTTGGCGTCGACCCACTCAATGGCCCTCTTGGGCTCGCTGTCGTTGTTGAAGGCGGCGTCATTGAGCCCGGTCATTCCTACAGCGGTGACGTGTAGATTGTGTGCGGGCCAGGAACCCACCTGGTGAGGAAATCGGCATGTTGGTCGCCGGTAGCGACGCGAGAATGGCCGGTCGAGTTACGACCACAGACGAGGTTGATCAAGACGACACCGAAGGACCAGACATCGGCGGTATGAGTAGAGTACGACGTCCCCGACGCCCTCCACTCAGGGAGACACTGGTGCTGCCACAGACAAACTCAAATGACGTCGATTCGGACGCCAAGGTCGACAGTACGCACCCGAGTTCCGTCCTGGCACAACACAATGTTCACAAGCTTGCCATTGCGGTGGGCGATACCTTGCTGATGCAAGCAGTTGACACCGTCGAGGATTTGGAGGAAGACGGAGCGAATAAGTCCATTGTCCCCTGTGTACTGCTGTAACGTTAGCAACTGTCCCACCAGTCTGTTCTGACGATCGAGTGTGGCGTTGGCTTGCACAAACCACATTGTAGTCGATCGACTCTGAATTGCGTACGCGTTGATTTTCATTGATCATACCAACATAGTGCATGGGTGTCCCGATGAGCGACGGTGAAGGAGAGTTCACGTTTCTAAAAAGGAAGCTGGGGTTTGGCCAATGCTGTGGCCACGCAACCGCTTAATTGCACGCTCAATGGGGCGTCCATAACGGTAGTCGAGTGCGTAAAAGACAACTCGCAATATCGCACATTTGCACATGTGCCGCCATGTGACAGCGTCATCCAGCATTGACCTTTGTAGAGGTGATCAGGAGAGGAGGAAGGAATGGTGGGCGATGAATGGAAATAGCGGCTCAGCTGTTGACTTGTTGTTTTGAAACTGGCCCGATAAAACGACGTGTAGATATATGTGTGCTCCGCAGATGTCGCCCGAATGTACCGTAACGTTTGGCGTCTCTTGCGTCGGGTCGGCCGAAGATCGTTATCAGATACTGCGTATTTAAGATTGTTTGCACATCACGACCGTGTCGCTTGCGAAGACAACCTTCGCTTAAGGCATACCAAATACCACTTTCTCGCCATGCTCACCGATCCGGGCGACCGTCTGTAACCGTTACATTCAACCCTGATCATCAAGCGCAGTACAACAGGTGCAAAACAGCCCTGTCACGTTGTCGGTCTTATTCCTTTTCGGCCGGCATTGTTTTCACTTTGCAGCTGCTACCCTGGGGACAGCAGCTTGCAATCGTGTAGGTCTCCAGGGTCTACTGCGGCAAGTGCAGCATGGCGGCTTGGCGCTGTGAAAGTGCCCTATCACACGTCTATCGCGGTAGTATCAAAACTTGCGCGTGATGTTGCCCAGTTTATGACCAAGCCTCGAGCCATTTAACATGGCTGCAGAGAAGCAGATGCACAGAGTCAGGCTCTAGATCGCATTTGCCCCGCCTCCGGTTAGAAAATCTACCTCATACAGCCAACAACCCCCAACCCGCGTCGACTGAAATCAGGATGCGTGCTACGAGTGAGGTACCTACCGAAAGGGTGGTTAGCGATACTCTGGATAACCCCCAAACCGTTCGCTACGCAGAAGATGAGGACCGAGAAAGCTGGGAACTGCAACAGTGACGGGCCGATGAACGGCGTTGTGCTCCCCCTTGCAGGCGATCCTGAAGACAGCGACGCTCTATGCGACGATGCTTCGTTCGACCGGGCCCAGATTCCGCAGCGGTATCGCATCTGCGCATTTCTCATGATTATTCTATTCTCCACGGGTAGCAGTTACGCTGAAAACGTCATCACCCCACTGAAGACCCGCATCCTCAAGGAGCTTAAGATCACCAGTGCGTTAGCGAACGATACGCCATGGCAGGAAGGGCAAGCCGGAATACGCGACGTGCTGACTAAGTACAGACGCCCAGTTTGGTGCGGTCGCGAGTGCGAGCTCGCTCGTAAACTCTATCCTCCCGATCATCGGCGGTATAGGTATGGACTATTGGGGAGCTACCTAGTAAGTATTGCCGAGGTTCATGAGCGCCATTTGATCCTGACACGAAAGCGCTGCAATCCTCTCGAGCGTATTCATCCTAATCGGCGCTGTAGTGTCTGGCTGTGTGAGTGTGAACGCACAATCCACAGGCCTGTTACCCCGATCTGACTATCCTAGTCTGCTCAAACCAACAACTACGGTCTCCTGGTTGGCGGGCAGATCGTCATGGGACTGGGTTCGACTATTATCGAGTCTACCCAGAACAAACTCTACGCCCACTGGTTCTCTGGCTCAACACTGGCGTTTGTCTACGGCATAGACATTGCCTGGAACCGGATCGTCAGTATTGTTTGTCGTGCCACAGCCGTTCCCCTGAGTGAAATCAATGGTTTCTGGGGCTGGGCACTGTGGATCCCCGCAATACTGTGTGCACTCAATCTCGCTATCTGCATCTTGTACTGGACATACGAGCGCAGTCTACCTCGCGAATACCGCCCGGTACTCGGCAAGGATGCTCGAGTCAAGGAAGGGGCCCTCAAGAAGCGCATCAGGTTCAATATACTCTGGAAGCTGTGAGTCTGCGACCTCCTTCGCTGCTGACCATTTACCAGTCCAAAGTTTTTCTGGATCCTCTGTGGCACCCAGATGTTCCAAAACTCGGCCATTTCAGTTTACACGTCCAACCTGTCCGACATGCAGGTCAAGACTCGCCGAACGAAGACGCTGGCAGCGGGGTACAACTCGTCGTTACAGGGCGTGATCCCCATTGTTCTCACACCGCTCGCAGGGCTATTCTTTGACCGTGTGGGATGGCGGATGGTGTTTGGTGCGTGTGCTCCGTTTAACTGCCCAAGGCCGCCAATACACCCCCCAACGTTGCTAACACTTGAACAGTATCGTGGACAGCCATGCTCTACATTATTGTCTTTGCCCTGATCGGCCTGACCAAAGTCCACCCGCTTGGACCCATCCTGCTGTCATCCTTTGCTCTCTCCACCAACGCGCTGACGTTCACGGCTTCCATCCCTGTTCTCGTGGGAACCGACCGCCTTATTGGCACTGCGTTTGGCGTTTGGAAGTCATTCGTGAGCCGGATTAGCTGTTTATACAGGCGTCGCATAGTTAACCATCCTAGCAAAACACCAACACTCTCATCCTCGAGGTGGCTGCCGGCGCAATTCAGGACCGTACCCCGGGCCAGGCGTACGACAACGTCATTTATATCCTCATTGGCATTAAGTCTATCGAAATGTGCCTTGGACCGGTGTACGACTTCCTTGACGGACGCTGGCTCGGACATTCACTGCGGGCACCAGAAAAGCGCCGTCTCGAGATTTACCGAAACGCCGTCATCAACCACCTGGACTACAAGGGTTGGCGCATCAACAAGATCACAATGGTCATTGTAGCGACGCAGCTCACTTGCATGATCATCACTGGCTGGGCTGTGAGTCGCGGCGATGGTACAGCAGTTATGGTACGACACTAACTATCAAGCTATATATTATTTACTCCCTCGGGACGTAAGCTGTTTCGTTTAATGAGGTCTTTGGGATCTTGCAGGTGAAAATCCTCCTCTTTCCGGCTGGGGTGGCGACTATGCAGGCTGAAAAACTCAGGTCGAAGTAGTTGCACATTGTCATGGCCCCAATCCATCACCTCTGGACTCCGTCCACTGCAAGAACGTCGCCACCCAGTCACGTGATTTCCCGTCACGTGATCTGCACGTGACCCGTCGCACTCATGCGCAACCAGTCGGATCCCAAGGCTAATCCTGAGCCCCATGCATGTTAGTATGTAGATATCGTACGTCTGTCCTGTAGCCTTGTTGATTCAATTATGCTGTGTTCTCCACACTTCCGACGCATTAATCTCGCCCTTACTCCATAGAACTTCGTCTACCATGTCCGACCCAACTCCGGGGCCATCAAACCTACTGACTTCCTCTCCCGGAACTAAACGACTGGGGAGAACCCGAGGGTTACTTAACCCATGATCGTACATGATAGTGGTGGGATCCACGACCAAGTCCACACCCGTGGCGAACACCCCACTGTTCACGATGGGAGGGCACGATGTCTCTCACCTACTCCTTGCTCTCTGAGCATCGTTCACCCCTAAGGTATTGCGCCGCTGTCCCCCTTCGGCCATGGTTTGTCGTACACGACCTTTGAGTATGACGGCTTGGAGGCGGAGGCCACTGGGTCGACTGCCGACGAATGGTGTCGCAAGGCGAGTGTTTCGGTGAAAAACACCCGCAGAGTTTCGGCCGACCACTCGGTGCATTTTTACACGGCACCTCCACCCGAGACCGAGACGAACCTGGTGCACCCCGAAGTGTCGCTGCAGGCGTTCACTAAGGTCTACCAGTTGTCTCCTGGTGAGAGCCGTCGTGTGGAGGTGGAGATGGACAAGCACGCAATCTCTCACTGGGATGAGTACGCCGACACTTGGAAGGCCGAGGTTGGCGCGTGGACTGCGAAGATTGGCATCGATGCTCAGATGATGGTGGCTGCTGCCAAGTTCCAGGTAGACCACGCGATGGAGTGGAGGGGGCTGTAGGGCAACCTGACATCAGGTCTCTCTGAACTCGGATCACGGAAGCGGTCCGCTGGGAGGGCACTTCGATGGACATGCTCGGTATCCGGGAATGTGAGAAGGAGGAAGTGGACGTAGAAGTGGCCATCCTGAGAATCGTGAGTCGCAGCTCCAAGTTCATACAGAAGAAACTCGTCACATATCCTTGATGCCTAACCTTGTAGTACAGCGACCGGACTTAACGCGGTCGAACGCATGATGCAAGTCGTCCCTAAGAAACAAACCACAATACGTTAGGAACATCGGTCGTTCCTTATTCAACAGACTAAACGACTCTTGACATTGCCATCACACCGCGAGACTCTCTGCCATCCCGCCGCGTTCTGAACTCGTTCTGCAGGTACCTACCTACCTTGAAGGAAAGGTTGCTGCTTGATCCTGCCGCGTACATAATGATTTTCCATGCTACATTTGCTCCATCTGCACGGCCAGGCTCGGCGTGGGGCGCTGGGGCAATTGTCCTTCAGCGGCGAATAACGGGACCTAGGCACCTAAGATGTTGATTACAGAAGTAGATCCTTGTGTGTTGCTCTGACGTTGCCGTATGGCACGCGCTCATGACTTCTTCCCTTGAACCTTCACTTGCCAAACTGAACATGGCAAGGAGAGGTGAAGAGGCTAGGGCTTTCCTCAGTGAGGACTTCGAGGTCTCCTGGGATCCTATTCCCTTTAGGGCCTGCCGATCAAGGTTGTTTCCAAAAGGCGTTGCAAGATGCCTGGCAGGAATCAACGTAGTGTGGATCTACAGCCGGTAAAAAGCGTTGGACGGATTTGACTTTTTTGGGTGCTATTGGCAGCATGCTGTTGTCATTTCCTCTTAGTAGCCGTATGGAAGCCTGCCATGAAAGTGTGGTGCTAGATCAAGAAGGCTCGAGACAGGTGACGATGCACTTTGTGGATTCGGTGATGTAAGAGGGTTACTGTACGCATCTTCTCGGCTGCGCACCCGTTGCTTGCTACCTGACGCCTTGGACCTGAAGGCAAAATCTCTCTTACGCGGATGAATCTCTATGGCTGTACCCCACAGCCAAGATCTGCAAACGGCTCGCCATCACAAGAAAACTGAGTATGAGGAGTCCAAAACAGCTGACACGCGATTCGCGGGTGCCATCGGGCATTTCAGACTGTACATGACCCACACCGGCTAGATGGCACTTAGTTCAATAGCGTTGGCCAGGTGCCGAACCTGGCAGACCCGTGGAACTCAGACCATGCTCGTCGCGGCACCTAAACGGTCAAAGATCATGTGTACTGTCTTGCATCCAGACATGCCAATAAGATGATGGGGATGTGCTGCGGAGGTAGATGGGTTACGATGCGTCTGTTGGTTGCACCCTGGCTTCCAGTGGTTCTGAATAGGAACCAGCTGTATGTCAAGTTCGTCTTTAAGCAGGGTCACAATGGTCTGAAGATAAGACACCGCCACGTTCGGGTGTAGGTGCTGAAGCCTTGGCAGAGACCATCGCACTGGGAAATATCAGCAAGAAATATTGAGAACACGGGCACGAGGTACAGCTACACCGGACCCTTAACAGAACACCCCCCGGCATGAAAAGAATGTCGACCAAAATGTCGCCGTCAGTAGTATCATTGAAATACAAGGGTGCAATTCTTGTCCATTCCATCGACTGTACATCAGCGCGCGCGACTGATCGGCCCAAGATACATCTTGATACATCTTCAAAACGGTACGAGAGCGCTAACGGATGAGTTTCGGTTGTCTCTCGCTCTCAGGATCTGAACGACAAACTCACAGTTTGCGGAAACTTGTTCGCTGGACCCAGTGTCCCCAATACACCCTGAGCTTGCTTCCCGGCTGGTATCCTCCCAGATGCGGTTCGAGGGCGCTGAGACCGGAAGGTGCAGGGGTTCCTCCGCAGAGGGAGACGACGCGGGCCAGCCAGGCGATGATGTGGCAGTCGGCTATACTCTGTCGACATTAGCCGCGGCCAGTAGGTCGTCGACAACAAGGGTGTTTGCCACTCTCAGGTCACACCCCGGCTCTTGGGACGCGTTTGGTGCTTACCAAGTCGTCTCCCAATGCAAAAGGTCCAGTCATCATGGATTCGAGCTTGGACAATGCGGACGGGAGATGGACAGTCCACGCGGCTCTGCTAGCGTGATAAAACTCTCTTCGTCTTTCTTCGCCAGCGTCACCAGTATAAATGTCGAGAAGAGCGGTATTTGACGCCGACTTTTCCTCCAGAAACCGCAAGACGTGGTGATCCCATTCCAACGGGTTGCCATTCGAGCTGTGTGGCGACATCTCTTGGAGGAAATGCCTGAGCGCAAGTTTTCGAGTTTCCAGCATCAAGCCTTGTGGGCCTACCCGTTTAGACATCAGTTCAGCTAGATTCCGACAGGAAACATTCAAAAAGTTGGGGTCAACCAACGGCTGGCGAACGATCCGGATTAAGCGGTCCGACAGTGCCTTGTCTGCAAAAATATTGGTGAGCATAAATTCTCTAGACAAAACGAATGCTCGACCTTAGCCTCACCAGCATAGGAGATTGGCGACAGTGTGGGAGGAGGTTTCTGGGATGTGGGGCCCGAGGTGCTTGTCGTCAACGGTGTCCTTGACTGATCGATGAAGTCACAAATGCTCTGCGGGCATAAGCGGTGTAAATTCGAGGCGGAACCCGTCAGCTAATCCTACCGAGACATTTGTCAGTGTCTGGAATCCAGACTCTGATTTGCCAACCATCATGTCGAAGGTGGGTACGACGAGGGTAGGGATTGTTGCTGAAGGAGGTCAGTTGACCGAACCTGGTGCCACTATCATGGTGTGCCTCTACCTTTTAAGTTGACGCTGCTATGTTGTGAGCAATTGTTCTTTTGTGGTACACGATGTTCGCCACCGTGTTACTCAACAGACCGTAGGTAACGTGGGGAGAAGTTCTCACCCTGGGCTGGGAGAAACGGGTAAACTACTTGGAACAGTTTGTATCCAGGGATTGGCTCTGTACTCACTGATGTTGAGGTGGGAGAATACATACTCATCTTCGCTGTATCCCTTCTCAATAAGACAGATGGCCGGTACCATAGAGAGCACCGAAGTAGGCCAGCTGGAGGAATAAGCATTAGTAACCTAGACCGCTAGAGGAGCTGAAGCAAGTGAGTGCACCAACCACCATGTTAGTGGACGATAGACCAGGGACGCGAAGCTGGAATGCTAGTTCAAAGACAACTGGGAAGACCGGGGTACGTACCAGTAGAGGACAGCCGCCGGGGGGTCATCTATCACCTGCATGCAGGAGACGACGGTGCTGGTGAGTGTGCGATGGTAACTGGGGGAATGCACAAGTAGTAAAGGTGACAAGGATGTGCGACGGCGCAAGTGCACATGGGAGGTGAGGGTCGTGCGATGCGCTGACGAAGACAGTCGAACGTACGGGATATAGGGTGTCTTTCAGGGAACACCCGTTTGCCAGGATGTTTGGTGTGGACTACAACCCATTCTCTCCGTTTGGCCTGCGAATTTATCACAGGAGGCATCGTAAGGGTGCCGCGAGGCGCCAAAGGGGGCCCTGCCCTGTCGATTGCCAAGAGATTTTGAAATCTCATGGGGCCTTCAAGGGCAATTAGGTGTTCTGAGGAATGTGCGGATGCGCAATTCGTCCCCGCTAATCATTCATCATTTGTTGGCCATGGATGTACACGAGGGGTACCAATTTTGGAGGTTCACGTGAGACAACGCCAAACCCAGAAGTATGATCCCCACCCTCGCAAAGAAAGACACCACTCCCCGTTCCATGGTGAGTTTTATGGGTGGCAGTCGGTAAACTGAATACCCTCACCCTTCCATTCCGTCGAACATGGGACGCCTGCTTATTACAGGTGGGGCCCTCTGGTATGGGAATCGGGATGGTGAAAGGCAAAACAGGGTTTTGATGGTGAGTGAAGAGGAGGTCATATGGCCACTGGTTAGGATTTCGAGCTCCACAGCATGTGTCTCGCCATGAAAACTGTGAACCCCCTCTGCATTACTTTACCGTTCAAGCGGGGAACATGTCATCGTCCAGTTCCACCAAGGCAGCTTGCCATCAGCCCGAGTGGTGGCTGAACCAAACCCCAAGCACTTCTCCACTCCTGGCCTACTACTCCTCTGTCTTGTATCCTCCCTCTCTTATGGCTGGAGATCCTTTCTTGTGCCTGAGAGGCTCAGCAGTCCTGCGACCAAGTGGTAGTGGCACTGGATGTAACGGCAACCGCCCATGGGCCCCAAGAACCACCCAGGCCCTGTCCACACGGTACCTAAGCTGCTTCAGGGTTCTCGTATGCGGCACAGGCCCTTCCGCCCACACGGGTAGCTACCATGGCTGACGTGTGATCGAATTGACCCTGAAACAATGACAAGGCAGCCGCAAGGTTGCCATCAAGCCCAGCCGCCGGGTAGGCTTTCTGCCATATCCACCCAAGCCCGGACCGACGTTGAATGGGCGCTGGCAAGTAGTCTAGACGTGGAAGCAGTTTGACATACAAATCGCTTTGGCCGCCGTTACGATACGACATTGTTTCATTCTCGTAATCGTCTGGGACTCAGCCTCGCCTGCTTCCTCTTCGTCACCGTGCTGTACATCACCTTTCTCGAGAAACGCGGCAAACTACAGTTGTGGTGAACATCCAGGACGTCGGGAGTATCAGAGTCACAGTTGCCACGTAACAGAAACCATTACTCCCCTCCAGGCGGACAGTGCATCAGTTTAGCCAGCTGAGGACCCGAATAGACCACGTGCCAATGAGGAAGGCTAAGAACCAACCGGGAGCTCACGAAGGCCCTGGAGGCCGGATTGCAAGTCCTCGGCCCTGGTCGCACGATTTCGGACTGAATCGGTCTTGTTGATATCTCTGGTAGGAGATCTGGTCGGCGCCGGTTCATTCCCTGATAACCCTGTCCCTGTCTCAGGCGATAAGATGTGCTGTTTAGTGGTGTGTGGCGCATTGTGAGGCTAAGGACTGCATTCTATATGTTTTGTTTCATGTGGCAGCGAGCAACAGGTTTCGCGGCGCAGACATGCTGGCGATCTGTCGATTTCTGCTACGTGGAACTGGCTGGGGGGTGCACAGGGCCTGTGGCTGACCCCTAGGCTATTTATGGCCATCGCTTAGAACGTTGGCTCAGGTTGCTTTGGGAATGCTCAGAGAGGACGGTCTTCGATCCAATGTAGGGTCGATTTCACAGGCTGCACAGCCGCCATTGTATTGAAGCCCTCACGACTCAATTTTACCAAATGCTTAATAACAACAATCCTTGGGCAACCAGAAAAGACAGGCTGTCTTTGCAGGACCTGCAACTGAATGGCCCCCTGGCAGACCGAGGGGAATTCTTGAAATCGTCGCTTGGATAACAATGGTGGTGGACATAACACGTCCAGAAGAGGTCGTGATATGCACACAAAACGATGGACCGCTGACGCTAACCGCCGGTTGACGTTTGTTTTGTCTTACAGCGTTCTTGCTGTCTGACCTCGATATGAATTTCTTACGAGCTGGACCGAAGTCACTGCCCGGGAGTCATTGGGGACCACACTATGTTCTACGCGATGTCCACGAAATCTCAATTTATACTGTCGGAATGATGCACAAGTTAATCAGATCATGCGGCGCAACACCACGGTCTGAAACTCCCAAACCTACTACGAGCTCCAGCTCTGGGGATTTAACTCGACCTTCGAGCGCAGTCAGACACCATATAACTCGTCTACGTCGACGATGACTGCCTCCCGTTTTAGGTCACACCGACTCAAACAGGTCCACCCAGATCTGGACAACATTGTGCCCCACCAGCCCGTACGCATATCCACGTTGCAAGTCCTCTCACGCCTTTATTGTCCAGGCCCATTTCTTACCCCTACTCCCTCTTGGAACTGGAGCCTACTATACTCATATATCGCTTTTCCCGAACCCTTCAGCTTCTGCTGCCTGTGTGTGGTAAGGCCATCATCAAGGTCGAACAAAGACCGGAAAGAGGCCGGTGCTTCCCATTCAGGACCCCCTAACCTCCTTAGTTCTTGAAAATGGGTGCTTCCTCACTTTGGCAGCGCGCCTGTCTGAGTCGCTCTGCCCTCACCACCATTCAACTTCTGAGGAACATTGACGATGTGTCACTCACTGTTGCCGATGTCGACATTCCCGCCGCAACCGCCCACGTTGTCCACGGCCACTCATCCACAATCGAAACTCACCCAAATCATGTTCGAAACTCAAACTCGGATATCTCAAACACGTCATCTCCAACAGCTCTGCAGATCAAGCGGTGTGTTGACCAGTATCGCCAGCCAGTCACAACGTTACCCCCTCACATGAAGTCAGAAGCAGCTGGGCCCTACGTCCTTGCTCGTCAGATTCAGGGCTGGCGGATACGGGACATGTGGTCGACGCTGTACTGGCAAGTCCTGCTATCGGCCGTCTGGATAGAGTATCAGTCTGACGGGCGACTTCAATATGCGCCACATTGTCGAGTAGGTGGAAACAGTTGCGACTTCCCAGCGGATCTCCAAGCACATGTCAAGTGCTAGCGTTAGGGAAGCTCCAAGGGATCACGGGCTTTGCTGCCTCTTCTCCTGACTTGTAGCGTAAATGTGAATGATGCCCTGTCTACTGTGGTTTCCAGGCGGCCTTGGCTGTGTTGCTCTCCATCGTGTCAGAACCACGACACCCCTCCGCACCAGTGTGGGGCGAGGCGATTGTTTGAACCAGCACTGTGCCAGGCCGCTACGGTCATTCTATGCATGGAGTAAGAGCATTCTGGTTCAAATACTGGCCTGCAGTTGACATGATCGTATTCCCACACCATGGAGAACGTCTTGTCTGTCACAGCTGACCGGCATTTTGATAAGATGACAGCCGATTTAGTCGCGGCCACAGAGATGGAAAGCTGCCAACTTATTGATGCTGTCAGCGAACATCCGCACAATGGTGCTCACGTCAGTCATGTGTCTGTCTCGCGAGTCTTTGCTGACCAATTTAGGTACGCTCGTCGCAGGGGTGAGGATTCCATCTTGCCCTGGCAGGACAACTCCACATTCGAAAAGTGTATCCAGGCTCTGCAGTGGTGGAAACAAAACTTGCCACCAACGTTACGGCTGGAGGATCGACAACTGCCTCTGCCGCAATCGCAAGGTGATCTCACCCTCGTTCTCACGTCGCATTTGTGGCACGCTGTATCCTAGTAGGTTCTCCCGACAGACGGGAGTGGTCATTGACGCCTTACAAGCTGCGACCACGGTCGTCTGACCATCAACACGTTCGTGGAATCTGTGTCTACAGAGCTTCTGCGGACGATGCCTGAGGGTTACACCTGGTAGAGGCGCATCTGGGGTGATCGACTAATGCGTTAGGCCAACGGTGCAGTGTTACTCACAGTATCATCCAATGGAGGTGGTTGTGCCACTGCGATATCCTCCCAGCGCATTCCGTAGGGTCTGCCAACAGTGAGCGAGATCTGCCGGTCCATGAAATAGGTTGTAAACAAGACTCGTTGGGCCATAATCGTCTGAAAAGGTGTCTTGCTCCAGCGAGCCGAGTAGTTTAGGCCATGTTGTAAACAAAGCCGACAAGCACGTCCAATAGCGGCATAGGCTGATCCAAGTGACGGTCCTCGATACCATGGGTCAGGATCCAGACACGCCACAAACCATCCCCTTCAAGGCTTACATTGTGATTCTTCTCATGGGCATTGGGCTGTTCAACAACACATTCTTTGGCGTCGCCCCAGCTGCGAGCGCTTACACCATTGCCGCCGCCCTCGATGGCAACGACAAGAGGATGTGGATTGTCCAGGCTCAGGGTATTCCCTCCATCGCGTCTGGACCCATCGTTTCGATTATTGCCGACGTGTACGGTCGCAAAGCGACAATCATCCTCCTCGCCCTGCTCGCAGCCATTGCCAGCATCATCTGCATGACGACCAACAGCATGGACGTTCTGCTTTTGGGACAAGTCATGAACGGTATCGCAGGCGGTATCTCCGGTCTGTTGTACGCCATCCCGTCTGAGGTGGTCCCAAGCCGCTATCGTTCTATTGTTCAAGGCTTCCTCTCCATCATTTCTGGCGGCGGTGCGTATGCCGCTCTCCTGGGCATGGGTGCGGCGACCAGTGCGGACACCGTCAACGGCTGGCGCTGGGTTTGGCGCACTCAACTCGTGTGCAACGGTGTCTTGATCCTCGGGTTTGCAATCTTCTACAACCCTCCACCTCGAACCAAGTCCGATCTTACATTTTGGGGCCGCGTCAAGACACTGGACTGGATTGGCTACTTTCTCCTCACTAGTGGTCTCATTCCCATTCTCATGGGCTTCGCGTGGGCTGCCGACGCCAACTATGGCTGGTCTGATCTCCACGCGTATGCGTGTGTCGTCGCCGGCACCATCTCCTTTGTCCTCTGTCTCCTTTACGAGTGGAAGGGCACGTCCACTGGTTTCCTTCACCACGCTTTATTCCAAAATCGCAACTTTCCTCTCCTCATGTTCACCATGGCCGTCGAAGGACACATGTTTTACGCGGTCAACAACATGTATTCAGGGGAAGTCTACGGCCTGTGGTTCACAGATGTCTCGGCGATGAAGCAGTCGGCCGCTCTCCTGCCGTTCTTCGCCAGCGTCATGGTCGTCACACCTCTGGTCGCCTTTTGTGAGTGGCGAGGTTTTCTTTACCATCGCTGACTCCAAACTAGACTCTACCAAGTTTAAACAGCTGAAGTGGCCTGTTGTTTTCGGCATTTTGGCCTTTTTGGTGGCCACTATTGGCTGGGCGACATGCACGGCAGACTCGTGGATTCGCGCTCTTGTTTTCAGCGGAGTAGCTGGGCTGGGTTTCGCCTCCATTCTCATGCTGCTTGTTACGCTCGTTCAGCTGTCGACGCCGCCCCTCTACATCGGTGTGGCTTCCGCGCTCGCTATTTCAGCCCGCACCCTCGGCGGAACAGTGGGCTACGGCGTTAGCACGGTGATCTACAACAACCTGTACGACTCACGCATGGCCACCAAGATCGCTGCGGCAGTCGCTCCACTCGGATTTGACATGAGCAACGTCGGCTCATTGATTGGTGGCATCCTGAGCCACAATACCGCGGCGGTTCCGGGACTCACGCCTGACATCCTTGCCGCTGCCAATGCTGCCAACCGGGAGGCGAGTGAATACGCATACGCTCGCATCTGGTGGGCTACGATCCCGGCAGTCATTCTTGCCCTCTTTGGCATGACATTCATTCGTGATCCGTCCGATCGTATGGACTGGGTGGTGGATGCGCCTCTGGAGAAGATCAAGCACCAGGTTGAAGCGGGAAAAGTAGCCGAAGATGGGGGCGCTAAAGTGGTCGATGTCGACGAGGAGAAGTAGGTTTTGGGGATGTAGGATGTCATCGACATGCACAACGTGGACGTTTTGCACTCTGCTGGACGGTCTGACGGTCTGGACGTGGCCATGCTCGCAGATGAGCCGAGAATGCCCAGATTTCCAGCACCCGGGGGGGAGGGGGGGGGGCGCCCTTCTGGCTTGCGCCAGCAATCATGCTTTATTAGAAATTCCCCTTCTAATGCCTTTGGTTGGCGGTTTGAAACTTGTAAGCCACGTTGGCCACAATCGGAACGCATTGTCATCCGGAATAAAATGACCTCGCCCAATCTCATAGCGTCTTTTCCTTGCGACTTCGTGCGAGCCGGTGGTGATAACACCTGGCAATACATCTTGGA
>JAMYHL010000120.1:0-19195 GCA_025531455.1 Apiotrichum sp. Y4204 | reverse complement strand
ATGGTGGACAGCGTCATCGACCCTGAACCTGGACACCCCGGAATCATACGCGACTCGTCAGGACTGCCGGTCGACTTGGAAGCACCTCCAACTGGTGGAGATTTCTGGTTTGAGCACAGTGGTGAGTAATAATGCCTGCAGCAGAGCGTATGATGTGCGCATTCTTAATGAGGAGTCTCCGTGACAACGTCAACAACCCAGCGAACGCAGCTGACTGTTCTCCCTTGTCATTTCTCACTCCTTGTGGCATCTCTCCTTGCCTTTCGTCCCCATGTTCCATGTCGAAGGTCGCCTAGGGACCAGGAAGTGTAAATGCACTGACTTTCACGCGCGGTCCGGAGTACTTCACGCGTTTTCGACCCCCAAACCCCGAAGGCAGCTATTCCTCGAGATCCGACTCGAAACGGTCAAGTATCAATCAGGTCGGTGTCATGCCTGCCTCTTGTCTTGCAGAAAGTACTTGCGACTGTTTGCTCATCTCACACCACCCCAGAACAAGTTTCGCATCTCGCTCATCGCACGCGACTATGGATGCCTTGTCACGGATGTCCTGTATGACTACTGCACTGCGAGTCACATAGTCCCGTTCAGTCGGCCAGATGTGGGTACAACCACGTTTCCTGCATGCGCCAGGATGTCTCCAGACCATTACTAAACGCCACGCAGGTTTACGCGAGCCTGTTGAATTCCATTGGGCCCCCCCCTTTTTCTCGCCATCTGTGGGCCTCCTGTTACGAGACGACCTACACCATGCGTACGATCGATTGGAGTGGTCGCTGTACCTCAAAGTGAGTCACTTGGAGTCAACCGCGGTGTGCGGACAGGGTCTGCTAAATTTTTCCACGAACTGTTACTTGTTGAGCAAAGCTGACGCCGGCTAGGATGGAGCATACTACATTCACTTTTTTTGCTCTTCGGACGCCGGGCTCAAACATGCATGGTAAAGCCCTAACTGCAAGCCGATTTTCGCGGCCCTCAGAGTGATCGACCAGACCCGAGGCTAGTGAGGTGGCACTACAGTCAATGTGCCAAAGCCCATTTCAGAGGCTTCTCAGCGGGTATGGGCATTGGAGGCTCTGAACAGAGCTGATGAGTATGAGTGAGTCATCATGCTAATTCTACTATGTGATGCAGTGGTGTTGACTGATCCCTGAGTGACCACCATCTGTCTGGTAAACACAGTATGGAATACAGGCGGGTGCAGTGTCCATTGCCCGTCGCACAATGGCATGTCTTGATGATGTTAGGAGCCACGAATACAGCCATGGAAAGTAGACGCGCGGCTGATAGCTCACAAACGTCTTAGTTACTCCACCTCCTCAAACGTACTGTCCTCACTCTAAATTCCACGTAGTCCCCCTCCAAACAGTAAACTCAAGTCTGAACTACGAAAGATCACCCCTTCTCTACCTTTAAACAACGCCGTGAGAACATAAGGACGTGGACTCGATCAATCCCTTCCCGCTTGGCGGAAGTTCCTTCCTCGGCGCGGCCGTGTGATGTGGTTTAGACCTTGAAGAAGGGAGGATGACGGTCTGTCAGGATCAGTAGCAGTATTGTGATCTTCATTCCCATTCTGACACTTGTTGACCTAATTATATCCATGTGAAGACAGAAGAGCCGGGGACCAAATGATCAGTACGAGCTTTTTTACTCCTGACAGCCGACAACTAAAGAGGCCGGTGTGCCTCGGTGTGCTATTCGCTTTAGCTTATTGTCTCCTTATCACCGGTTACCGAAGTTGTGTCAAGACTAGAGATAGTTGCTTATATAACAAGTTACAGAAAGTGGCTCACAATAGCCCAGTAATACGTTTTCACAGTAGTGACTGTACCTGCAACTGTGCTCTTCAATTCCGTTTCATTATCTTACGCCCGACTGCATCGTTCAGCTTTTCGTCGAGGTTCTCGACACTCATGGTAAAAAGGCAAAGACGGCATCACTCGGTTCATTATTCTGCTAGTCCAGAGCCACTCGGACGATCGTGTACTGCCACATGCCTATGTTTGTAAACAGAATAGTATCGGAAGAGTTGTTCATCGAGATGATTCTATGGTGCTCATACTGCATTGCCCTGAGCATCAAGATGGTTCCATCACCCGTAGTAGTATCTGGTCTGATACAGAAAACCTGGTTTATGCACACGTTATCCACTGGGACATGTTGGTAGTGCTGACATATACGTAGAAACCGCTGGGCAACATTATACTGTATATCAAATGCAACGCTTTATAGCCTGAAGGGACGTATGAACCCCTTGTACTGTAATGTAAACCAGCAGACTTGTAATAGGAAATGGATAATAGGAAATGGATTACACGGTCATCAAGTTGTTCAGCAGTATAGCTTCAGAATGACAGCGGGCCGGGGACTGGGTGAAGGTGGGCACTGTACGGATGGCCTCCTGTAAAGGTCCTCACAGAAATTCCATGTTGGCAGGCTGGGACCTAACTCGTCTTACAATGTTCTGGACTACGAGCGATCGTATACCCTCCACGGGGAGGGAGGTTCCGCAGGTCTGTCAACTTCAAAGCATTCGGCCGGATGACTGAACCCTCAGGTGCGGCATGAACGACAATCGTCCCAAACCTCGATGAGCTTGCGAGGAGCCCAACTGATCTGGAGCGAGCCGTGATCAAAAGGCTCCAACGAGAGCCAGGTACGTAGGGGCTGCAGTTTGCGTAACAACCGGTGGATCCAGACTGCCGATAAGTTGTCTAATATATCTGACCATCGCAGGTAGCTGGTCATCAACATCCTGGACGTCGGCCACCGCTGGCCGAACGAGTTGGTGATTTTGGTGATTCAATAGAAGGAGACAAGTTGGTGCAGGCTTAGGATAATCGGTGCGGCATGTCCACAGTACATCTAAAGAAGCTAACTTTAATCATCCGTGTCGTCTCTTCCTTTGGTGATGAAGTTGTCACGCCTCACTGAAAGTAGGTGCCGACATCTTGCGCCCAACTCTAGTGATGCTCGCAACAAGGCACGGCCCGTTTGTCTGTTTACTGGCTGCCCCTTGGCCTTGACATAGCTATTATTGCAGCTCCGGGTCTTATTCTTCACATTGAAAACATGCGGATGACACTGCCATTTTGCATGTTTCATAAAATATTGCCCAACAATGCACTGACCGCTTTTTTGGCATTTGAGATCCTCCACTTTTTAAATAGCTCCGGTGAATGCACGCGTTCAACCATTGGCTGCTATTTCTTTATATTATCCTTTGGTCTCCATTACATGGCGACTGTGTTTCTCATATGTATGGAAGGTGTGAACACACAATTGTAGTGCAAATTGCCATTACCGCTGATCATGTCCGCTTTCATGGGAGCCCACCCCCAGGATAGAACCCCAGGTACCTACAGACTTACATCACCGCTGATTCAAACATGCCGCATCCTGATCTATCGGTATACAAGTATTGTGTTCTGCCAACACCTGGACCTTTATTGGTGCTATGTCAGTGTGGAAGGTTCTAAGGCGGCCGAACATGGGATAAAGATGTCACGGGCCTTCCAAAACCTCCAGCTTCGCAATTCGCCGAACCTTCAACTTTTCTTCACCAAACCGAACGAGTGGATGCTGCCACTTTCAAACAACCCACAAGACCCTTTGGACCTAGATGACCATGTCGATATCAGTCACTCTGAAATGGGACATAATGAGTGGCAGCTTGGGAGCCTAGTTCAGCCCCTTGTTCAGAATACGGATGTCCTGCTGTCATCTTCTAGGCCCTCATCAGACACACTTGACAGGTACAACGTGACCCAGCCTCTGCGTGTTCTTAAACGGGGTCGAATTAGTAAGTCTCCCAGACAACTGTGTCCATTGAACACGTCTTACCCCCAGTTCCGTTGCCATCAGGCGAGACAGAGAAAGCTGTGCATTCATCGTTGGTTCACACTTCAGCAGCCTATGCCTACCTATCAGCAGGCAACCAGCAGCCCAGTCCGAACGATCTCGCTCCAAGTTCAAGTACCTTACGGGACAACAGTAACAAGGGTTTGCTGTTTTACGCAGAGGACACGTGTACTCAAAACGCGGTGTGTGTTATCCCGTACCCACAAGCATCACAACCCGCCTCAAACCAGCTCCTGGTGAAGTCCAATCCTATCCGGGCCTTGTCAATGTCACCTCCTTCTCTACCCTTGGGACCCAAATGTTCCACAACCTCGGACGATGTGGATGAAAATCCTTGCCGAAGACAGACCATATGCAAGCCAAGGGATATTACTCGTCTATCCCAAACCTAACGCCTGTCGTCGCAGGTTATACCGGGGGGTACCTTAGCATTCAACCTCAACTCGAAGAGTCGTGGTGTGCAATAGATTCTCCGCCTCCAACCCCAAGTATGGTTGAGAAAGCTGCCCTCTTTGTGACTTATTTGAAGGCCACACTGTGGAGGACCACCACATGGCGAACTAAACAAACGTAGCTGCATACACACTCGTTGACTGGGGTCAAAGAAGAAAAGTGACATTACCCAAATTTAGATAATTCTCCCATTCACCCAGACATCGATCTATTCGCTTGGTATGGTTTTCGATGCACCTTGTGCATTCAAATTCCATTCAAGATTCTACCGCAAGCCGGAGAGAAGGCCATGTCTGCGGTGGGAGTGAGTAGATGGCCATGTTCTGTAATGGGACCATAGCCCTTGCTGAAAGACAAAGACTCAGGGCTACATGGCACCAGTAAGTGACCTGATGTTTTACGTCCTGACTTTGGCTGAACGTTCTTCAGGAGGTTTCTGTTGGAAGACCGTACGACACAAAAGCGGACATGCTCAGTGTAGGCTGTGTTTTGTACGAGCTGTGGGCTTTTCAGTACGTCCTCTCAGGAAGATAACTGGATGAACTCTAAGGAGCCTCCCAGTACTCAACCACAATAGCGTTCTTTGCGATGGTGAGTCGTTGACGCCTGCATCGTTATCCAGTGATACACAGAAGACAGCAACCGGCCTGCTCTCTCTGTTGGTAAGATGTAAGATGACTTCGTAAGGCCCCTTAGAACGTCCATCCGCCACATCAAGGGCATGTGGTTGTGTGAGTAGCCAAGCAAAACACACACACACACACTGTGTACATTACGCCATGGAGTTTGGCACTACTTGCCCAACAACGAAAAGACAGCATGTCTTTTCTGACCCTGACTACAAGTACAAACCTGTCTGGCCAAACAAGGATTACTTATAAAGCTTGGAGACAACCAAGGCAAGCATGCAAAAAGTAGGATTAACGTTCGTGAGGTGCTGGAGATAGCTGGCAGCTCACAGTTACATTTTGTCTTTATGGGGCAAAGTTTAGGTTACACCCACTGTCTGTCCAACACGTAGCAAACCGTCCAAACCAGTCTTGCACGCTCGACATCGTACGTCCTGTCGACATCGGGGCTGAGCTTGAGGGCGAGCATATCAATGTCGAGCCCGTAGGCACAGTGAATAGCCATGCCAATGAGCATCCATGCTTGGCGGTTCTCGATGTCATGCACGTCCTCGTCCAGCCCTTGAACGTGTACAGGGTAGGAGCTACTTTGCCGTGGGTCGCCGGAGAGAACAACGGGGCAAAGGTGACCGCTGGCGGCAGCCGGGTACGATAATGGGCATACGCAACGAATTCAGCCAGTGTGGGCGTCGGCGCATTGAGATGTTTTGTGATAGGAATATCCGGGCACTGAAAGAGGGTGCATATCTGGGGCACTGGTTAGAAGGGATATGCATAGCGAACGAGTCCGAGGACTCACAAAGCGTGCGCACAGCAGGGAAATTACCTTGTGACCGTAGAGGGGGTGGACGGCACCCGGAGAAGAAGCAACCCTAACCCCCTAACCCCCTGAGAAACTTCGATGTACGGTCCCATTGCGCAAAGTGCCAGTTGCCCCTATCGCCTCCTCCTTCCTTAGATACTAGTATATCGTACAGATACAACCCCTACCCCCTATCCTCTAATGCCTGCTCTGTGGGAATATACTCCCAGGCGGCTGCGTGCGCTCTGCGCACTGCGCACTACACTGCCCAGCGATGGTAGGCAGAGAGCGACAGCGACCAACCTCCGTCTCCTACCCTCCATGAATATCAAAATCAAACACTCTATGCCAAATACCCGACCCTTTTACGTAAGTCCACTTGGACAGTTTCCAGTGGTCAATCTCACCTTGTCAATCCAGTTTAACAGCTTCGTTCCTTGCCTTCCGTATTCCTCTGGATCTCCCCTGCCCAGCCAAACCATCGTCAATCATGTCAGAGGCCAAGAAAACCTGGTTCTCCGATCTGCCGGCTCCGACTTCGATTCCTACCGATATCTCAGTTTCCGAGCTCGGTACACTCATGGATGATCCAGGGCTCACCGCTGGCAAGGATTACATTATCATCGACGTGAGGAGGACCGATCTCGACGTGAGCATGACGATGATCTATTCAACAGATGGCAGTGCTGTTGGGACAGTCACTATGTGTACTAACCGTCGCAGGATGCTCCTGGCAACTCGGTGCACCCGGCTGCCGTGAACCTTCCTGCGCAGTCGTTCTACCACACACTTCCCATGATTTTCGCGCTCCTACACAGGTAAGTCAGGCTCCATCTTCCATGAGTCCATGGCTCCATGTCGGCTCCATCGGTGGAATCACGTGGATCTAGTGTTTCGAAAATTTGAGCCTCACCGGCTGATGTTCACGCACAGCGTTCCAAAGGTGGTATTTCACTGCTCGAGCTCCAAGGGACGTGGCCCTAGGTGTGCGGGATGGTACCAGGACTACTTGAACGAGCAGAGCTTCAAGACCTCTGCCGCTTATGTCCTTATTGGCGGCATTAAAGCCTGGAGCGAAGCGTACCCTGACAGGATCCGCCGTATTTGAGGCTTCTGGTGATGTGCTCGGTGAGCCTTATTGTCTTGATGCATACAACGCTGCACCACTGTGAACCCAATTCAGTCCCTACCATTTTGGACAAACAAGCGAGGCGCTGCCCGTCCGTAATCGGTGATTTCCGGAGAGTTCTGAGCCGGACGAGAGGAATGTCGAGGAGTTCAGTTCTCAAGTCAATCATACCCGAAGTGTCGGATCTGGTAGGCTAGTTCTATGAAGAGATGATTGACTGGGTGGCAAACAGCGATTCCAACAAAGATTGTGCGGAGAAACACCGGGAACAGCCGAGGGGAGGGTGGAGTCCACCCAACGACAGGTGACTGTTTTGAGTGTGTATACCCATGTTCCGAGTGTCTGGAATGCTTGACTAATTCTGACCAATGTCGTCGGATGGATTGACGCACAGTCATCGTACGTCTCAACATGAAGCGCGAAGCGTAGCCAGAAGCGTGAATATGATATTGATCGCCTGACGGGGAAGTCGAATTTGATGTCCTGGAATTTAAAAGCAAATTACCTTTTTGCCATCAGGCAGCAGGTTGGTAAAGGCCTACTGATTACTTCAGCAATCGAGTATTTAGGTGGTCCTGGAAGACGGGATAAGTGGGGAAGAATACCTTGATGCACCTGTGCCACAGCAAAGTTTCGACACCGTTCATCCATAGACTACCACACGCTTCAGCTAGAAAGCGATGGCCGATCGCCAATGTCGATGCCTCTTTACTTTTCCTCTGACACCATAAAAGGCCATCTGGAGATCGAAGTCGAGACTGAGATGAAGATCAAGGCCATGAAGCTGATGGTTCGTGTCCCATCCCGTTGGAGTTCTCCTTTCTTCCGTTTGATGAGGACGTTAGGCGCAATGGCGCCTTCAGGTCTCGTATGGCGACCGGTTGGTAAGCCTGATTCAGCAGGATGTACCCCTGTACATGAAAGGTAATGCCCCCCCCCCCCTCCCCAGCGTCACTGGTGTAACATATTCCAGTCCACTTGTGGCTCGGGGGTTCTCCTTACCATGCCAACTCAATTCTCTTCCAGAGACCCTCGCCCCGGGGCTATATGTTCTGTATGTTGTTACGAGCCTTCACTTGGGGTCAAAATGTTGCTGTCCACAGAAGGGAGGTTTATGGATTGGGAGCCATTCTCGTTGGTGTTCGGATATGGTTACACTGAGGTGAAAAACGAGCTCAAAGTGGGGGGTGCGGGCTGCACACCGACACAAGGCATTGTGGACGAGATGCAGAAGAGAGGACAGTGGCGAGGGGAATAACGAGGGCTTCACTCGTGGGTTGGCAAGTGATTGCAACATTAGAGGGGAGTGCCCAACTTTTTATCGTCAGACAAAACACCTACCTCAACAGGTGCAACACTTGAACATCAGTGGGATTCTGATGCGAATTTGATCAATTTCGTGATCGCTGACCAACTGCCAGCAGAAACTCTCGAAGGGGGTATCGGAGGCCACCGGAGTACAATTTGACGTACTTCGAGTTAATTTGATTTTCCATGTGGGTGATAAACGAGAGGCAAAGCAGGTGGCAATTATTCCATCTTATCCACCCATCAAACGTGTTCAAAACGAAATATCATGATCACATCCACGATTGGCCCACTTTCTCGCTCCTTGTCGTTACAAAGGATCACTACCTCGACAACTGCCATTCTCAGTTTGGGCCAGCCCCGATTGTCGCTTCCCGTGTGTATTGCTTGGCATGCTCGGAGCAATCTTGCCCGACGCCGATTGACCTTTCTACCCAGTGCCTTCCAACCTCTTTATGGCGCCACCGTCAGCTCTCAACCAGGGGTGGCGCTGAAGACCATACGCCCAGTTTGTCCAGTTTACCCACGCCTTCCGCTACTCCTTTGCATATGACCGTCAGGGAGCTCCAAGAGATTATGAACAACCCAGCTCTCGCTGCTGGCCAAGATTATCTCGTCATCGATGTCAGAAGGGACGACATGGACGTTTGTAGAATAACCTTTTTGCGTGCTGTTGCTCACTTTCTGCAGGCCGAACCCTTCAATGTTGTTCACCCTGCAGCAGTTAACCTCCCGGCCCAGTCTTTCTACCAAACCTTGCCCATGATATATTGCCTTTTGAATCGGTGAGTTTCGTGCCGACTATCCTCTTATCTGGTCGGTAATAATGGGACGCACAGGATACCCATGGTGATCTTCCACTGCGGGGGTTCGAAACAGCGAGGACCAAAGTGCGCCGGGTGGTACCAGGACTACCTGGATCAGTTGGGCTGCAAGACCTCCAGCGCATACGTCCTAGTCGGAGGGATCAAGGCCTGGTGGGGAGGTGGCCATTGTAGGGTCGTGATCGACTGACTGACCACTGAAACATTCGCAAACAATCCTCATTGTAAACAGACATTGCGGATGGATTTGATTGTGTTCAATCATGCATTTTTGTGTTAGAGGCTAGGGCCAACAACACCATTTAATTTAAGCCAAATGGTTGCGAAGATGTTCCAAGGGCGATGGAGTGGCCTCGTTCGCCTCATGGCCAGCTGCTGCTGCAGCCACCAATGACTCGATTGCCTTCTTGGCGGCTTCGCCATTATCCTTTTCCTTTTCGGCTTGAGTCAACAGCCTGCCTTTAATCTTCTTCTCTTCGCGTTCACTGAAGCGGTCGTTGAGCAAGTCAAGGTGGGGAAGGAGAACCGCAGATGTCTTGACCAGTTCTTCGCAGACGTCAACTAGACGATCCCGGTTGGAGGAGGGAATCAGGCGGCCGGCCGGGGTGAAGGATTTCCATGCGAGGGGAAGTGACGACTGGTGGGGTCAGTCCATGGTACGAAAGTGGGGCATGGAGAAATGACCCTGGCCTCACCTGGTTTGGAATGACAAACATCCTCATCCACCGTCCCAGGATACGCAGGGTGTTGACAGTGTTGAATGATTGACTCCCTCCGTTGACCTGCGCAAACGCCAAAGTGCGTCCCTGTGTGGGTCGCACACTTCCTGTCGACAACGGAATCCAATCAACTGTCACCAACCACATCAGTCGGATATCCACGTCTTGGGGGGTGGCAAGATTTGCGCAAGCGGGATACGTCGACGCACTTTGGTTCTTCATGACGGCAGTGATATTCCCATGCTGCTCAGGACTAGACCAAAATTGAGCGTCACTCCACAGACTCAACTGCCGAAGCTCTTCCACCTTGGGATGATCATGCTGGACATCATCCTTCACTGGCAGGCCGGTGGGGTCGAAAACCCGAACTTCACAGCCCATGTGATGCAAGATACGAGCGGCTTCGTACGCCATCAATCGCGAGTACGACCTGGCGTGTCAACGGTGGCCACTCGCGAGTCGCAGCAACAAACACTGCCCTATCTGATAGGAAGGCTTTTCACATACCTTTCTCTTAAACTTCCATAGAGCACCAACACGTTGAGCTTGTGATCTCCGAGCACGGCCTTCGCGAACTCGATCGTCGTCCCGAGGTCCAGCTTCCTTGTCCAGTCCAACTCGTCCACCGCTGGCGTGCCATTTTTTAGCTCAGCGCCAGGAATGGGTGAGAGAAGATAAGGGGTGTATGCCGACAGCTTTTCGTTCATGGTCGATGTGGTCTTACAATAGCGACCGTTGGGTGACGTCTTCTGAAGGCGGAACTTCGGTGAAAGACTTGGAGAGAACCAACTGGAGCCACCCACGACGGCATGCGAGGACCTCGGGGTAAAATGGGCAAGGAGCCTTACAACGCCGCGAAGCATGCACGTATGGGGAATGAAATGTTGGTAGAGATAACTGCACCAGACTAACTGCTGGAGACTATTCGTGACTTTTCTACCAACATCACATTCGAGTGGCAACCATCAAAATCGAACATCAGGCAGGGAGAGCAACTCCCCCCCCCCACTCCCCCAAGGCCCCCTTTCTTTCCCCTGTTACCTGTTTGGGACGACGGTCTGAGAAAAATAGGACGAGCAGAATTGGAAATGAAAACAGCACACGCGTGTTATCCCCTAAGTGGTCCTGAGTGGTCATGGGTGTCATGAGTGGCATAAGTCCACCCAGTTCTATGACGTGGCAACAACAGTCCCATTGCTGAACGACTTTCATCCAACAAGCCAACAGGGAAATGCCAGAACGCCAGAGCACTTGACGGCGGTGTCGGGTTGTAGACCAAAACAGCCAAAGCGACAGACAAAGACAATCTGACAGGGAGTCGTTGCCTCTCCAGGGCCAAGTATGATACCTTCAAGTAGGTATCACAGTGTAGGTGATGTTCGATTAAGGCAAAGAGGAGTGAGGTAAGGCTCTCCTCGTCCACATGACCACGAGGACCGATGGGGATTAGGGGGTTTCTTTTCTTCCAGCCCTAACTTCTGTTGCCCATTCCCGGTGCCGACCTCGCCCATGGCGTGCCTGCCTTGGGCGGGTCCGGCTGGACAGGCCAACTTGACGTGGGCACAGTATTGTCTTTCACAGCAGGTGTGGGACGACCATCCGCTGAAGATTATGGAATAGGCTGACCGTCCGACAGGTGGTATTCGCGGCTCATGGCCCATGAATGTGCTCGCATTCTCCAGCGCATGGGATGCGAGGTGCGGATATTTGATCCTAGCGGTCTGCAAGTCAAGAATGAAGTCAATGTCAACCATCCCCAGGTGCAGGAACTACGACAGCTGAGAAACTGTAGCGACGCACAGTCGGCCGCGGTTGTACGGATCATGCTTGGTGATATTTTGACCTCTGCACAGTAAACCCTCTTCGAACAGGGCTGAACAAGATCATCTGGGAACAACTTCGATGATGCCGAATAACATAAACCAGGACTAAATTTGATGATACATGGAATCAATCTCCGGTCAAATCCCCAGCTCCGCAACCTGATCCCGTTTTATCACGCACGTTTGTATCACGCACGTCGGCATTTACTCCCGTTATCAAATTCCCCTCAAAATCCTTCGAAATCCTTCAAAGCGCGGCTCCGGCCCTGGGCAGTGTTCATGAAATTGATCAAATTCGCAGGTCGATACTTCTGGAGCCGTTGGCAGTGCGTACGTGACGAGGTGGTAGACACGGGGATGGATGGCAGTACTAATAATACTCATGCAATCGTCCTGAGGGCCTGCTCCTTCGCAAGTGCTAGTCAATCCCATTACCTTCCCGACTCCCAGACCCCGCTCTTCACTTCTGTCCCCTTCCGGACTCATTCCACAATGCCTTGCATCGGTGTGCAGTCCCCGCCAGCAGCTTGGAGCTCATCATCGTCACCGGACTGGCCCTCTATAGAATCGAGTTCTAAAACGAAAGAGGCTGTCGCAGCCGATGGCTCTCAATCGGACCAGATCCCCGCAGGCTTTGCCCATGATCAGTTTTCATCCGGCCCAAGTGCAAGTACGAGTGAGTGCTGGGAAGCATCCGCTCATTGGCGCTACTGACAAGGCACTTTTAGCTGCGCTCCTAGCGGGACTGTCTTGGCTTGATAGACTTTTAGCGCCCTTTGTGCTTCTCGCCATGATCATAGGGGTCGTCATCGGTATGCGTTTCCGCCTTGATAGCAGGCCCAAGGCTGATCATGACAGGCAAGTTCGCCAAGAATGTGGAAGTCGTTCTCCAGGGCGCGTCTCTTAACGGTGTCTCGATTCGTGGGTATTGTAGCTGCAGGAGGACCATGCCGGACTTCCGTAATCTGATCATCGTTAGCCATCGTCGTCGGCCTGCTCGTCATGATGTGGCCCATTCTCACCAAAGGTGAGTGGCGAACAGCTCCACCTACAGATTCCTTTGCGCCAGCCCACATGTCTCATTTAACGTCTAGTTCAATATGAGCGCCTCCCACAAATGCTTCGCAAGGGACACATTTGGCGACAAGTAACCTTGTCGATCATCTTAAATTGGATTGTCGGCCCATTTGTAAGAAAAACAGCCATTGGCTGGACCTCCAGCGGCCACACTAATGCCTCAGATAATGCTTGCTGTGGCCTGGGCAACCCTTCCTGACCTGCCTACGTACCGGACTGGCGTTATCATGGTCGGCCTTGCCCGGTGAGCTGTGTTAGACAGTGTCTTTGGCTGGGGCGCCGCTCACCCGTTCAGCTGCATTGCCATGGTCATGATATGGAACCAGCTCGCCCAAGGAGACACTGACTACTGTGCTATCCTTGTCATCATAAACTCGGTACTCCAGATTATCCTCTACTCCCCCATGTCGCTGTTCTTCGTCAACGTCATCTCCCACGAGGACTCGCTTGCGCTCCAATACGGGCAGACCGCTCTGGCGGTGCTTATTTACCTTGGTATCCCTCTCGTCGCCGGAGTGATCACCCGTTTTAGTGTGATCGTGCTCATCGGAAAGTCCCGCTTCGAGAACGTTTTCTTGACGTACTTCGGTCCGCTCGCCCTGCTTGGACTGTTATATACGTAGGTCGCATCAAGTTAGGTAAACAAGAAGACCCGGTTGACCTGACTCAGGGTCGTCCTGATTTGCGCCGAGCAAGCTACCCGGATACTTGACAACATAGGCCAAGTATTTCGCGTTTTCGTCCCAATGATCCTCTACTTCATCGTCATGTGGACGGGAACCTTCTTCCTCGTTTTTTACCTTACGCGTCGCCCCGGTGGCTCGGAAAAATATGGATATCAGATGGCGGTAGTGCAGGTGAGTGGATAATCACTGCAATTGCAACGAGTCTTGACGCTCTTGAAGGCCTTCACCGCTGGCTCCAACAAGTAAGTGTTTAGCTGCAGTGGCAAGGAACGACGTCTGATGGTAACAGCTTTGAGCTCGCAATTGCTGTCTGCGTAGCCATTTATGGAGTCAACTCGGACCAAGCACTGGCTGCCACGATAGGCCCGTTGGTCGAGGTGCCGGTGCTTTTGGCGCTTACTTACTTGTCACTGTACTTCCGGAATAAACTGGACTGGAGACATTCGGAAGAACCAATCGTGTAGTCCATCCAGGTCCATACCATGTACATGTCGACTCTCTTCCCAGTAGCCGGTAGCGAAGCAACTTGAATTGCAATCCCACAGGTCTAGCAGATTCCCTGATTCACAACTCTGCATGGCGTAACTGAACGGAAAGCTAAAGCATTCTGATCCAGCCCATGACGGCAACAGGGCGACATTCTCACCCCAGGGTCGGACCGCAACGCGATGCATAAGCCCACCTCGACGGCGTGCCCAGAAATGTCATCCGACCACGTCTACTGCTGCTATGGTAAGGCATTTTGTGGTGCTATGGTAAGGCATTTTGTGGTGCTATGGTAAGGCATCG
Source organism: Apiotrichum sp. Y4204 (assembly GCA_025531455.1). Lineage (NCBI taxonomy): Eukaryota > Fungi > Basidiomycota > Tremellomycetes > Trichosporonales > Trichosporonaceae > Apiotrichum > Apiotrichum sp. Y4204. The sequence goes on along the minus strand of JAMYHL010000120.1, from coordinate 5,092 downwards.
TGTTGCTATGGTAAGGTATTGTTCTCAGCTTCCTACTCATGGCAGTAACAACACGTTTTGAATCCTTATACATGCAACTAGGTAAACGATCTGAGCGACCGTTTGGCACGAAAAGAACGACGCACCAGACTCAGTGGGACGAATATCTCGGCGGCTCACTGCGCTCATGTTTCGGGGGGAGGTGGCCCAGATCATGCCTCATGAGGATTTGAACCTGTGGGTGAAGTCGAGCTGGGTCTGTAACCAGTACGATCGGGACACTGAGGATTTCCGAGGGAGAGTGAGCCTCAGCAAGCATACGAACTACGATCCGATACTGTGAAGTATTGTAAGCGGATCTGCGGCTCACTGCGTTGACAAGCGCCTACATACTTCAAGCCGAACATCACTATTCGCAAAGCTGGGTTTCGCCGCGGCAAGTCTAAGTTCGAAGTCGAGCCATCTTTGTTCACGACGCACCTCTCGCTCCCCCACCAGTTCTGCTAGGCTGATGACATTGGTATGGGGACTGCGATAGGGAGGTCCACACACGATCAGTTGCTGCTCGAGGTGTATCGATATCGTAGCCGTCTGCCAAGTGACGGGAGAGATCCTAACTTGCAGCCGTACAGGTAGGTCGCGGGGATAACAGAGGGGTGATGGCAAGTGTAGCTGGATTGCAATTAGTCCAGAACGAGATGATTGTACTCACCCATAGTCTGTAGCCAGGCCATTCACGCATCATCGCTCCGAAGAAAATAGTCCACCCTTCCGGATCTTCATCGCTACCGGGAGCCTCCCTGCCTTCAGCAAAGCTGAGTGACCGTAGCAGCGAGGGAATTCTAGGCCTAGTTCGGGGGAGAAACGCAAATGTAGACCAATAGCTGGCAGGTCAATGACGTTTGCCAAAGGAACTAGTGGTAGGGATTGTGGACGCACCTGGACCCAAGGTGAAACTTCCCGCGATCCACTACAAGCCCAAGAGAATGCGAGATGTCGATTTGAGAGTACTGGGGGAAGAAGCTTGAGGGCGGAGGCATGGCACCGTCGGCGATGCAGCCATCGGATGTGTGATGATCTCGTTTTGGTTCGTAAAGAGTGAATGCAAAGAAACTCATCGCCTCAGCGAAATACATCCCAGTAGCTCACAGAACATATAACCCTGGGGCCATGGTCTCTGGAAGGACATTCAGGTGGCATGTTGAGGAGAACCCGCTGTCGACTCGTGGAGTCGAATAGGTAGCAACAGTAACGTTAGCAGAATCAGTACCTGCGGTGTACAGGGGCACATCCTGTCGATTTAAGCTGATCAACCGGTCGTCCTCGGGGATGTGAAGGTGGCATTGCGCCTGAACAAGTCGGTAAGCTGGCGAAGCCATACCTACAATAAGAGAGGACACACTAACCACCAGCTTCATTGCCTTGATCTTCACCTCATGCTTGACTTCAATCTCCAGTCGGCCTTTGACGGTGTCTGAGGAAAAGAAGAGGGGTATCGAAGTTGACGACCGGCTATGGCTATCTAGTTGGAGACGCGCTGTAACGGCGTTGGTGATTCTTCTGTGTCGCCACGTCAGCCCGGCGTGGATGCTTGATGTTGGCTCAGTCCCTCACATTATGACGGGAGAGTGGGACGTCTTGACAGTGTCAAGGTGTATGCCACATGAAGGGCACATGGTGAAGGGTTCATCCGCGCCGACAGCAAGAGGGTCAAAGTTCCCCAGAGCAGCAGTCGACGGCGGCTCTTGGCACTGTGACGGGACCGACACAACTCTTTGAAGGGGGTTGTGGTCCATGGTGAGGAAATGGTGTCGAAACGTTGCGACACAGGCGCATCTAGATGACAATGCCCACTTATACCTTTTGACGCGCCTAACACACCTTGCCACTCACTGGGATGACAATTATGAAACAGCCGACAGTCGCCAAGCAGCCTGTCGTGCATGTCCGATGAATTGTCTTTCAAATTCCTCCCAAAGACATCATTTTCGAATTTCCGATACACATAATATTCTCCTGAATTCTGGTATGCGCTTCTGACATAATCCAACAACGTTGCTCGCGCACACTGCTGATGCTCGTATCCTCAGATAGAGATTGTTTATTTGTAGCATGTATTGATATTCATATCCTGGTCGACAAATTGTGCAGCATCGCGTGGGCTTGGGTGCACACTGCCAGTTCGTTGTGGCTACTAAGGCTAATGTGTTCTCAGTCGTAGCTCCCCTAGTGGCGCTCAACGCCTTTACCGCTTTCAAAGAGGTAATAATTCAGGGTGACTTGTGGTCTTTCATGAACGTCGACTATGGCTGAAGGATCGGCAGGGCTTTCCCACGGCTGGCGACCGGAGGTCAACGTGTTGGGTGCTGAAAAAACTGCGTTTAGCAATGAACCCAAGCTCTCTGAGGCTACTTCAAGGGCAGGTTCGAGAAGGAAATATGGCGCGAAGATCACGGCGATCTCCGAGATCCGGGGACCAAGACTGCATCCAGCATTAAGGACCACTCCAAAAGGCACGTAAGCGTTCTCAGTGAAGGGTGCACCGGCACGGTCAAAGCCTCTTAGGGCTGGCTGGATCTTGGGGATATTAACGAAAGTTGGTCACACGAATGCACGGCAGATGAACCGGAATTATCAAACTATTCGGAAATAAGTGCGGACGATTGGCTGATAGCTGATAGTTTTGACATTGGCCGGCACTTGTGCATACACCCACAAGTGTACAAATTATAGTACTCGTCTCGAGACACCGCAGCCACCATAGCTGTAAGTGTTGTCTTGACAGGGCTGGTGGAGACATCTATGGGCAAGAGGTGCTGTCCCGCGTAATGCTGTCATCGTGCATGCATATGTACCTCTTGAGGCCTCTGACAGGGGGGAAACCTTGTCAACACCCAACGTTAACGAAAAGGGAGGCCGTTTCTCTTAAACCACAGGCCGTCTCTGAGCCTTAATTCTGACACCATACTCACTGCTATGCTTGGCAGTGCGTCGCGGTCAAGTGTAAGCGTGCATCAAGCGGGACAGGCGATGCCATTGGTCCTAATCCCTGTCTTACTCGTCCTCATTCCTGACGCGTGCACTCATACACGCTCTCACCAGTAGTTTGTCTGACATGGCATGTCTCATAATGTAGCATCTCCTCTCTTCCTTTTTGGGTCTCCGGTCACATCGCTCTCACAGATATACTCGCGTCATATCCTCCAGGCCCGCCACTCCTTCACCAACCTGACCTCCTTACCTCGGTCGCACACCTGGGGTCAACTGTGGACGACAGCCGTGCACACTCACCTCGCCAACCTGCCCCCTCTCCTTCCCAAGTCTCCCTGCTCCGTCCATCAGCTTAGGCCTCCGGACATGGCCCATACAAACTCCAACTTGACGACACCTTTTGTCACCACTCGCACTCTTTCCAATCTCCTCCTCACTACCGGCACCAGCTGTTTTCCTTCTTTCCCCGCACCTCACGCAGCAACAACCCCGACAGTGCTAGCAAGCTTTGATCCCCTCCGTGCCTCCAACCAAAAAGGCTTCATACTACAAGGAGATAGTCGTGGTCCAATACGTCTCATGTCCGGCCTTCCCCATAGCCTCCACTCACAGTGTCATTGTCACACACTCAGTGAACGATGGCTGAACTGCATCCACATAACCCCCAACATTCAACATTGGCTCACGGCTCATTGGGAGTCTAAGGGCATTCTGCTCGATTCGTACTCGCCCTAGGATTGAGGAGTGTGTTGGTGGAGGGTACTGCCGACACCAAACTCGCGCTTCTCACAGATCCGCCATGCCCAAGGTTACCGAGACACGGTATCGTCCTCCCTAACTCTGTGGAGGACAAACATGACTTGCAAAAACGTCGGCTACGTTGAGAGGCAAACGTCCAAGAAACAGCTCTAGGAAGAAAGAAGGAAGAAAGAATCTGGCCAATCGTACGATGCCGACGTCGCCAGTGTCGTCTAGATACGTTCTGAACGCGGAAGTCCCATTCAAGACGCCGTCACGGATATCGGCTCTGTCCCATTTTGGGATGTAATGCGGACAGCCGCGTGCTATCCTGGTAAGGTCGAGCTCGACATGGGCGCGCGGGTGCCCATCAGCATGCTTCGCGTCGTACGTCTACTGGATGGGCTGGTAGCTACTCTGTCGGAGCCGCATAGGGATATTGCCCCACCTGCTGGCGCAAGGCTGCCCGTACGCTTGTCGTCGATTAACCCGGCTGTTGTGGTGGCTGGACTGACACGGGTCGAACGACCACCGGTCTGCGTCGGGGAACGGCGCCGAAGCAGTGGCAACCGGCGCATCCGGCAGCGCGAGCCTCCGCCAGAACTCGTGAACCTTAGCACACATACAGGACGCCGAGTGGATGGACATTTGCTGTCGTCCCCTTTTGCGGCGGCCTCACTTTCGGTGTCCGTTTCATAGGACATAAAGGGGGTTGGGTTGGGTAGTTTCCATTCATCGTCGGTTGGATTTAGGAACATTTGATCAATTCTGCTCTTCTCTCTTGTCTCTTAGTCGGCACGGATCCTGGCAAGGAGGACACAGTGCTGGCCACCAGCACTGGGAGCGACCGAGTCGTACGGCCTGAGCTGCTTGGACCGCACGAGGGTGGGGGTCTCGGCCTCCTCCTCGGAGCCGAGGCCGAGCTGCGCACGGTTACCCAGACCCCAAGAGTACAGGTGGCCGCAGCGGGAGACGGCGAGGTTGTGGCGGGTTCCTGCGGCGAGCGCGGGCGATGGGGTTGACGGTGGGGGGGTCGGACCAGGCGCCGAGCTCGGGGACGACCTCGTACGACTCGGGGATGGGAGGGAAGGCAATGCGGACGGGCTCGGGGACCATGTCGTCGCCGGGAATGTTGACGCCAGCCTGGGCCTCCTCGATGTGAGAGTTGGGCCTGCTTTGCTACGTGGTCGTTCTCTGGGACGGCTCTCTTGACCGCACTCACAGAGACATTGAGTGATCGGTGGCGGTGGCGTGTATCTCATATATAGTTGCATGGGCCTATACATGTAGCTACAAGCTCCAGGCAAGATGTATCTTCCAGAAAAACCAATCCACACACATACACACCCACTGACAGACGTTTGCGTAGTCGCGTCCGGAGAGG
>JAMYHL010000012.1:694789-902526 GCA_025531455.1 Apiotrichum sp. Y4204 | reverse complement strand
GGCGGCAAGGGGGACGCGGCGTCGCCCTCGGGGTCACACTGCTCGTCGCCCTCAGACACGGGGACGGTGGCGGGTGACGGGCTGTTGATGACAGGCGAGGGGTTGGGGGTACCCGGGACGGTGGCCGGCCTGAGCGCGCCATCACCTGTCATGGGGGCCGGGGCGGTCTCGGGCCCTCCGTCCTCCGGATCGCACTGCTCGGGGCCGTCCGGGATGTTGTGGAGTGCCTGGGTGCCGGCGAGAGCGAGGCCTTTGCCTCCGTTGCCGCTCTTAGGGCCGGTCTGCGGGCCGGTCTGCGGGCCGTCCAGCGGCTGGCTGTTGACGGGCGGAGGCGGGGTTACGCCGCTGTTGGGCGGCGTCCCGGTGTTGGAAATGGGAGGCGGCCCGCCAATGACCGGGGGAAGCTGGGCGGGAGCAGTGTGGACGCCCCCGGTGGGCTTGCCCGGGAGGAGGCTTTGGATGGGCTTGGGCGCGTCGTGGATCTGCTGATTCTTGTGCTGGTTGCCGCCCTGGTCGATCTTGTGCTGGTTGTTGCTGCCGTCTTTGGCCTTGTCGCCCTTGGGCTGGCCATCATTGGGCTTGCCATCCTTTGCTTCGACATCCTTGGGCTTGTCCTTCTTTGGCGGCTCCGTCTTTGGCGCGTCGCCGCCGAAGCGGGCCACGAGCTTATCACCAAGACCCGCAATGGCTCCCTCGAACTCATTGGGGTCCTGGGTGTTCCACGGCGCGCTGGCGCCCGGCACCGCCTCTTCGCCCTTGAACGCGAGGTACAGCACGTCCATGTCTCCGTGCCCGCTGTTTCCGCTCATGCCGTCGTAGCACATTGACGCGAGGGAAATGGATGCCTCGCCTGTCGAGTTTTCGCCGTTCGTATCCGCCCACACGCCGTAGACGAGCTTGTCGCCACACACAACGGCGACCACCGAAAGCGGCTTGATCCCGTGGTCCTCGAGGTTAAAGTCCTTGTTCCCGAGCACGACGTAGGGAATGTGCTGCGCCGCAATGTCGTCCACGCCCTTGCCGTACTCCTTGATCGTGTCCTTGAACGCCGTCTGCGCCTGGTTTGACGGGTCGTTTCCGCACTGGCCCCCGCCTGTTGCTCCCGCGCCATCACAGTCCGTATCCATGTCCGCCAGCTTGTTCCCGTCGCCTGTAAGGTAGATTACACTCTTGTCATCCGCGTGGTCGGCGCAGTAGTCTGGAGAGGCGTCAGTCCGTGTCCGCAGTGAACCCTATTTCACTTACAGGTCTTCTCCGAGTTTCCGTCTCCGCCGGCACGCTCGTCCTTTAGCACCTTCTTGCACCCGCCCTGTGCGACAATGCTGTCCTTGAACGCCTTGAGTCCGGGGGGAACCGGGCGCCCGCCAGGGGCGACAGCGGCGACCAGCGACGCGAGCAGGGAGAAGAGCGTGAGGGTGGTGAGCGCACGCATGTTAGTAGGGTTAGGGCTGAGTGGGCGTGAGGGGTATGAGTGGGTGTATCCTGGCTCTGCCGATACCTGTGACAATCCAGCCGTGAGGAAAAAAAAAAAAAAAAGGAGTGAGAGGCGCGTCAAGCGTCGAAAGAGTGAGAGAATGAGAGAGAATGTGAGAGCTGGTCGCGTCAAGCGATAGCACTGTCTGAAATGAGAGTGGGGTCGCGTCAAGCGTGAGTAGATACAAGAAAAGAATGAGAGTCAAACGCTCCAGGCGTTGAGTGGTCGGGTAAGAGTGGGGGAATGATGGGGATATGGAGAGAAAGCGCGGGTCCCCTTTATATGGCCTGCGACCTCTGTGTCCCGCTGTCAGGCGCGTACATACTCTTTACTTCAACCGGCCGCTCGGAGGATGAGCCAGTGAGCATCGCGATCGCGTATCACCTCTGTCAGGTATCAAGCTGGTACCAGCCAACGACGGGGACATGTAGCACCGCTGTAGCGCACATTGCGCACGCGGGGTACAATCTGGACCCATTGGCGAGATCGTGGATCTCGGTGCGCGCAGAGACAGCGAACATCAGTGCTCGGCATTGCCCGGAATAGAACCAGACCCGAAGCCAAGTGTTGCAGGAAATGTGCCGGAGGAGAGATGTAGAGATGTGGACGAGATGTCCGCGGCGAAGCGGTGTATTGAGTGCTCGAAACGTCACATGTCCCTGGAGGTGCAGACGCCGTACCACGTATCAAGCTGGCCACCTACCGTCCCAAAACCAGAAGCTCCTCTGCATGCTCTGCGCTTCTATGCCGCATGCGCTACCCGTGCCGTTTCAAATGGTTTTGCAGCACAAGAGAGAGAGAGGCCGACAATGAACCAAAATAGACAACCAAGAACGAGGCGGTGAAATGACGGTTCCCGCCGTTCTCCTGGCAGCTGGATGATGGTTGTGTGGCAGTGCAACACGCAACACTCTCCTGTTCTCCGCCTCCAAAGGTAAACGAGACACCCGTCTTCTGTCTTCTTACCATGCATGATGGTCTGCGACGTCATCCTGTACTGCGATCAAGCAAATGTGCGTTTCAAGGATGTGGGGTCGAGATGCGTTCAAGCGAGTACCGGCCACAGCGTCGGGACTGTTGTGCGGTTGACCCAGACTCACCGAACTTTCAGGTTGTGTCTGACATTGCAGTTTGCAATGCAGACCAGCCAGATGGTGTGCTAGCGAGCTGGACTGGACAGGAGACACTGGAGTGTGCAGAGACCTGGAACAAGGAGCACAGTGGCTTGTACTTACTGCCCATAGCCGGCGCTGTTACCATAGCCGTGGAGATGCCACCATCCTGTAGTATGCGACTCGAGAAGCTCTGGTATAAGTGGCTGGGAAGCAAGACGCACCCAAGCCCTGGTCGAGGTCGCGGGCAGGATATCACAGAGGGCTTGGAGAGGATCCCGGACGGGACCCGGTGTGCTTCTTGAGGCCATCTTCACCGCGGTGTAGACTGAAGGACAATGTTAGTCGCTGCGCACACGGCACTTTGGCAATGTGTTCCAACACCATTTACGTCCCTTCGACAGCTCTCAGACCTCTCAGACGAGACCCCAGCATGATCCGACGCATGTATCCTCGCTTTCTCTCCCCGAGACGCATGCACGCATCCTGGGGGATGAACGCAGACGGTCTCTAGTTGCCCGTTTGGTTGCCGAACGCCATGATACGACTGTTGATTTACCCCACCTCCACTTCTTTCAATCTGTTTCATTCTCCGATGCATTCTCCGATTCCGAGCGCTTGTCGGCGCCACCATCGCCAGCGTCGAACACACAATAAATGATCAATGAATGATTCAATGAATCAAGCGCGCATGCCGCTAGCGCCATTAGATACAGATAGCCCATCTCGCATTGCTTCCCATCTCCCATCTCCCCGATCTATCTCATCTCCATCCAATCTTGCCATCGCTCCTCATCTCCAGCCTCAAGTATGCTCGTTCGCCGCGTGACGACCTCGGCGGCCCGCCGCCTCGACAGCGTCACCACCTGTTTCCCGCCCGGCGCCGCGCATCCACACCTCCCCATCCCCCCGGCCATCCCGCCGCCGCTGCCCGCCCGCTGCCGCCCCCCATCGGCGTTCACTCGCAAGGACATTGAGCAGGTGCGCTCCACGCTCCTTCCCGCGCCGAGGCTCCCCCTCTCCGCCCTCCCCCCACACACGTGCACGCTCAAGGACCGCACGCCCCGCGACGCCGCGATCCTCATCCCCCTCTGCAATATCGACGGACAGGCGAGCCTGCTCATGCAGATCCGCGCCGCCGCCATGCGCGTGCATGCCGGCGAGGCCGGGTGAGTGAAACAGAAGAGAAATGGAGCTGACGGCAGTTTTCCAGGCGGTAAATGCGAAGAGGTGAGGATTGAGGATTGTGGAATGTTCTGACCCCAGGACGACAAGACGCTCGTCGACTCGGCGCTCCGTGAGACGCAAGAGGAACTCGCCCTGCCCCCCTCGCACGTCGAGATCCTCGGCGGCCTGCCACCAGAGTACAGCCTGGGCAACAAGTCGCGCGTGTGGCCCGTGATTGTGAGTCGGGAGTTGTGAGCCGAGCCACAAGCCGCGAAGCCCCAAGACGTTCTTGCCTTCTTGCACAAGCGCTTCTTACCGGTATCCGGGTACCACCACAATATCACAATGTTTCACCCCGACTGACAGCAGGGCTTTGTGCACGCCGGCGAGCCTGCCGCCGAGCCAACAGGCGAGGAAGCGGCGCTGAATTCCCTCTCGCTCTCGAGTCTCCACCCGGAACGTGGCGAGGTGTCGGCCCTCCTCCCCCTGCCGCTGTCGGCGGTCGCGGACCCCGCCCGCCAGGTACCGCATTACTTTCGGCTGAACGGCCGCTGGCCATACTACAAGATCCGCGCCGATGACTATGTCGTCTGTCCGCCCGACTGCGAGCCGCCCAAGACGGACGGCCTCGAGGTCTGGGGCCTCTCGGCGTGGTTCCTCTCGCGCCTCTGTCTCCGTAATGGGTGGGCGGACACGCCGCCCGTCAGCCTCCCCACTGATGCCGAGCACGACTCGCGCTAGCCGCCGTAGCCTCGGTGATGGTCGCCGGCTGCCCGCCGCCACACCCAGGAATGCTAGTTGACTGCTTGCTGGCCTGCTGGACATTCTCCCGTTCTCCTTCTCCTGACTCTTGTTCATGGCTCTCTTGTACTAGACCGGTTACAAATCATGCATCACTGTACAGCTGCTCTAGATGACCATTTTGGGCTTTTTGCTTGTTAATCCTAAGTTTCTTATGCCTCACCGCCAAACATGTTGGCAATGGCCTGTGCGGCCTTGGACGTGTCGGCATCGAGGCCCTTGCGGATACCCTGCCCAACCTGCTTCCACCACGCGTCCTCCTCGGGGGAGATCTTGCCCTCCTCGTCCTCAATGTCGCCGATAAAGCGGTCAATGTCGCGCGGCATCAGCCGCCGCTCCCCGGACGGCACGCTGGTGACCGCGTCGACAATGCTCTGGGCGGCCACCTCGTACATCTCCTTGGTGCCGGCCTCCTTGAGGATTTCGCCCTGCATCGCGTAGAAGCACACACGCAGCGTCGTAAGCGGCACGTCGCGCGCAAGCATCTCCATGTCCCACCCCGCGGGGTGCGGCGGGTCGAGCGCCGGAGAGTAGAATGGCGTCATGCCCGTCTTGGACGACGGGAGGCGCGGGAAGTTCCATCCAAGCGCCTCGGACGCCTTGGCGCCGTACGCCGAGCAGTTGTCGAGGAGAGCCTGGGCGTTGCGCGCGGCCGTCTCATTGATTGGCGCGAGGCGCGCGCGGCTCAGAGTGTTCTTTAGCAGCTGGAGATAGCAGCTTGGGCGGAACTCCTTTGGCGTCGTGGCGGAGACGGGGATCTTGAGCGCACTGTTGTAGTTGCCCGCGGCGGCGGTGAGTTCGCGCCACGCGCCCTCGCCGTACTCCTGCGCAGGCTGGAACTTCTTCGCGAGCGCAATGTACCGCTGCGCGGCGCTCAGCTGCGTGTTGGCCATCGTGGCGAGAAGGTCCGCGCGCAGTGTCGGGTCGTCCTGCGACTGGCTGTCGAGGCTCTGCAGGATGCGCTGAAGCGCCTTGACGGCCACCTCGCCGTTGCGCTCAATCTTCATGCCGGGCTGCACCTGATCGCGGTAAATGTCCCACATGATCGAGTCAAAGGTGAGGAGGACCTTGGTCTCGGCGAGGTCGAGCTCGCCCTCGCGGTTCTCCGGAGCGAAGCTACGTGCCGTCTCGATCATCTCGCGGGTCGACTCCTGCTCGCTCTCGGACGGCGGCTGGGGAGGGGTAACCGAGTCCCAGAGGGTCGTGCCGAGGTCGACAAGGAGGAGCACGGTGTCGACGAGGGCGTCCGGGGTGGGTGCGTTCTCTGTGCTAACGGCAGACGGAGCCGCGGCCGACGACGATTCGCCGGCCTTGTCCTCACCATCTACCTCGATCTTCTCTCCCTCATCGGCCTTTTCCTCGACATCCATGCTCTCGTCTGCGGGGGCCGCAGCGGCAGCTGCCGGCGTCTCAGACGCGGCGGTCGCGGCCGCCGCTGCACCCTCGCCTCCCTCTCCCGCCGTGCCAGCAGCCTGCTGCTGCGCCTGACCCTGGAGCCACATCATCTGGGTAGCGAGCACGGGCCCGAGCATCTTGACGGCGGTCTGGCGGAACTCGCGGGACGCCTCAGCTCCCGACGCGCCCTCGAGCTCGTCGGTGACGTCTGCAAACGACGCAAGCGCCTGCGCAAGGTTGAACGCCGCCTCACCGCGCTGGAAGGGGTTGGTCGTCGCGCTCAGAGCCTGGTGGAAGAGAGACACGGCAGACGAGTACAAGTCCAGGTTGCTTGGTGGGAGGGCGAACTGCGTCGCCAGAATGAGCTGCACGCGCGCACTGCGGTCAGTGTCTGGTAGATGACCGTGTACTCAGTCCACCAGACTCACAGGTTGTACAGCGCGCCAAAGTCCTTGTCGTTGAACTGCATTGCCTTCTGGTACAGGTCGCGCGCCTGTTCGTAGAACTTTTGCGCCTGGGGATCAGCCTGGGCCAAAACGTATCGCCGGGAAAGTGCCGAGAAAGCGCGTTTGACCATCCAGATGTTGTCCTTGTTCTCCGCTCACGCACGTCCCCCCACCGGCTCATAAAATTTGAAACCCACCTTCTCGCCATCACGCCACCTCTCGGCCTTCTCCTCCATCTCGACGCCGCCCTCCATCGCGTCCTCGAGCGTGTCGTACGTGCGCTCCTCGGCCGCCTTCTTCGCGGGCCGCCCGGAGCCCTCGTCCTTTGTGCGGCGCTTGGATGGGAGTCGGGGTGGCATGTCTGGTATTATAGTATACGTTGCTTTGGTGTTGTAAAGGTTTGTGATGAGAAAGAAGAGAGATGGAGAGTGGAGAGATGTAGCACGTTGATGATATATGAGCTCGTTGTGAAGGGGGGGGGGAAGGTGCGAGATGGGAATCGAAGCATGTGGCACATTGGAGCACGAGGTGTGGAGCCCCACATCGTCATGGCCGCACGAGTCGGGTCCGAAGCCTCCAGCGTCGTGGACCACGCTCTCGCGAGGTCGACGAAAGCTCTGATCTTGATCCAGCGCAAGGATGCATACATGCAGCTCGACACGACAGCAGTGAACACTAAAAACACGATAAGACACATACTGCCCGGATGGAATAAGAGAAGGGTTTGCATTTGTTTTCGCCCCGCTACAACCTCACCCGCGGACACCACAGCACAACCCTCAACCTCATCTCCCGTTCGCCTAATTACCCCCCTGGAACACCTTACACCTCTCAAGCGTGGGCTCCCACTTTTCCATATTGCGCGCATAAATAACAATCTTGGGCTCGGGGATCGAGCCGGGCGGGAGCGTCCCTGCGATCAGTAACCGGCCCTAGGACGCACCCACCGCCGTGGAGGTACAGCATGTCCGGCTCGACCTCGCCGATATCGTACAGCGACCTAGGATGAGTATATAGTTCCAGGACTAGTGCGCTTCACGTACGATCCGCACGAGCCGCAGAAGAAACGCTCAAACTTTCGCCCGCTGTCCGCCTTCTTCTCCCATGCGCTCGGGAGGCCTGTGATTTTGACCTTGTCCTTTGGGAACGGGACGTACACCGCGCAGCTGGGATGAGCACCAGATAGTAAGAAGCGACAAATGTTGCTCACAGCGAGCCGGTGAAGCCGCGGCAGTCGGTGCAGTCTGCTGTTAGTGGGGTTCTGGGGCCGGAAAGGTGCACGCACGGCAGACGACGCCGTCGCCTGGCGTGGCGTCGGTCGTGATCTTGATGCTGCGGCAGTTGCAGTGTGCTTCAATCATCGTGAGTGTGATATGTACGAGTGTGAGGAAATGAAAGTGGGAAACTGGTCAATGGGGTCGTGGTATTTATCAGCAAACCGTGAGGACGCCTATATGACGTCGTGTATCTGTTGATGTCTAGCATGTTGTCCCATGACATCGTGATAAGCGAGGTTCAGCACATGGTAGCAATCAAGTCGTGAGTCTGTCAATCGCAGCTCGGCTGGGGGCGCGAATTCATGCACAGTGCTCGCCGCACATGATTGATTAGGTTATTAGTCAGCTCCGATGATCCCACTCTTCTGGGGCGGGATCCGCCGACAACTCGCCCAGCAACATAATCCTCCACCCACTTGACTACTCCCGTTCGCGCACTGGTACATGCATGGGGTATAACAGCATCCCAATGGGATGCGTGGTGCTGGGGTTATGGTTGCGCGATACGAGTACACGAAATGCTATGGGAGAGACAGCACGAAACAGCATCAGCATGCGGGGCACTGGGCTGAGGAGCTTAATACCGTCCGACAGACTCGCCGAGAGGCGACACGGACCAAGAGAAGCCTTCGCTGCGGGTTAGCGGATACAAAGTAGAACAACATGGGCTGACGCCTGGATGGAGAGAAAGGTGAGGTCCATCCAAGACCGCTTCTCTACTCACAACTGCTGCTGGACGGTCTGTGAGAGATGCGAGTCGGCGACGACGGAGTCCTGGGGCACTTCGGACGTAAACTCCTCGTCAAAGTTGCTCGTGTCGATTGCGCTTGCGACGGCGGGCTTGAACGGAGGCGGAATCTTCTTGGCGAGCAGCTTCTTGAAGTCGATGTGGCGCGCAAAGAAGGGGTGGTCCTTGATCTCCTGCGCCCCGTTGACACCCAATCGCCGCGATGGGTCACGGTCAAGAAGACGCGTGAGCAGCGAGCGTGCCTCCGAGCCGACCTCCTCGGGGAAGCGCAGAGGGTCAGAGAGAATCTTGCGGTACATTTCGTTGGTGTTCTCGTCATAGAACGGCGGGAGACCGGTGAGCTGCAATGAGTATATATCCAGGCCACATTTCCCAACGCAAGGCACTCACCATCTCGTACAGCAGCACACCCAGGGTCCACCAGTCGACGCACTTGGTGTAGCCGTGCCCGCTGAGCAGTTCCGGAGCAAGGTACTCGGGCGTTCCGCAGAAGGTGTTGGTTGTGTCATTTGCGCTCATATTGAGTTTGCAGAGACCAAAGTCGCACAGCGCAATGTGGCCTGTGTAGTCGAGCAGGATGTTCTCCGGCTTGAGGTCACGGTACACGACGTTGAAGCCGTGGAGATGCTCGAGTGCCAGCAGGAGCTCGGCGGCGTAGAAACGCGACCGCGTCTCGTTAAACTTGCCCTCGCGCTGGAGGTGGTGGAAAAGCTCCCCGCCATTGACGAACGCGAGCACCAGGTAGAGCTTCTCTTTGGACTGGAACGAAAACTTGAGCGGCACAATGAACGGGTTGTTGACCTGGGCGAGCACAGTCCGCTCCGCGAGCGTGTGTGTCACTTCTGAACGCGACACAATGTGTGCCTTGCGGATCGTCTTGAGAGCGTAGATTCGAGATGTGTCGCGCTTGCGGACCTGCATGACCTGATGGTGAGCATTGGGTGGGCGCAGAGTCCATCACCCACCTTTCCAAACGATCCCTTGCCAATGACCTTGAGGAGCTCAAACGAGTCGATTGTCAAGGGCTGTCCCTGGGCGGGCTTGAACGAGACCTGGACGTGGATCGCACCCGAGCCGCTTGTGATAGGGATCCACTCGTCCGTAAGCCGCATGCTCTCGAGGTCCGGGATGAAGCGGATACCGCCGAGGTTGAGGTCCGAGTTGCCCATGTCCGAGACGTCGCCGGAGCGGGGCGGTGTCGAACGCAGGTATGCGCTGATGGCAATCTCCGAGACACGGGACACGTCAAATGTCGCACTGTACATCCATACCGGGTTGTTCAGGTCGCCTCCGAGCGCATCGACAAGCACTTCGTTCTTGTCGAACTCGAGAACGACATATGGCAGCCACCAGAGCTGCTTGCGCTGCACACCATCACGCTGGACGGAACCATTCCGCTGGTGCTGGAGGACGCGCGGGGAAGACGAGAGCGACGAGCTGAGCGCTGACGTCGGGTGCTGTGCGAGCGCGTTCTGGACGCACGCGGGAACGGGAACTATATGCGTCAGCGGTGTCTGTGCGGTTGCATTGGACGCCGGTTGGAGCTGCCGACTGGTATGGAGCTCCGCAGCACCTCCGCAGCACAACTTACCACCCTGGGGGAGGCTGAGGCCCTTTCCGGCTGTCACACGGATGCGCAGGATACCGCTCCGCGCAACGGGGGGAACGACCGCCTCGGTAGATGCCGAGGCAGACTCTCCAGGCCGGGGGTTGCCCGGCGTGGGAGTGGTGGAGCGCGACTCGGAGGCGGGAGAAGCAGTGTGGCTTTTAGACGAGAGAAGGCCGCCCTCCTTGAACTCTGGGAGTGGGCGTAGGTGCGCGGTAAAGGGAGCGCGGCGACACGATGGTTTCGATGGTGTGGGAATGCATGGGGTGGAGCGACGTGGAGCGCGAGAAACGTTGAATTTGTGCGATGAAGACACGAGTGGGTTCACAAGAGGTTGAGTGTCGTTTGCAATGTGGAGACGACGCGGAAAGGAAGGTAGAACGAGAGGTTGTTGCGTCAGCATTGGTATCGAGGGCAAGGGTGTGCTTGTTGCGCGCGCCAAGATGCAAGCGCATGCACTCACTCTTTCCAATCTTCCAGGACGACATGATGAGGGGTTGTAAGACGAAGGGAAGGGGGTGGGAGGTGTTGTGGTGGACAGACGGACTTGATGCGATGGGACGGTGGAAAGCGGGAGCCGAGGCGGGGTGGTACGAGCCAAAACACTGGCAAGCTGTAAATGTGGAGGGAGAGTGACGGTGCGTGTGTGTGTGTGAAGGGGGAGACTGAGACGGGGGAACGAGAGACAGGGGTGAGATTTGTATGTGTGTTTGGTCTGTTGTGTGTGGGGGGGTGGCGAGGACAAGGAGGGTGGTGGTGAAGAGACTGATGTTGATGGTGGTGGTCCTTGTAATGATGATGATCGAGCAGTCCCAAGCCTCAGCACCACGCTGTTCTGGTTCCTGCGCACCTGTATAATGGCAATGGACCCGGGAGGAAGGGGCACATTGCACCACGCCGGTCCACTCAGCTACAGCTCTACAGTGTGTGTGCGCTGCGGCGCGTGCTTCCAACCGCCTTCCCTCCTCCCGAATCGTGCCTTCCCTCCCCCCTCTCGGCCTTCCTTCCCTCGGTTGCCTTCCCTCTCCCATTCTTCCTTCCTTCCTTCCCTCCTTCTCTCCTTCCCTCCGTTCCTTCGGGAGCACGGGCCCCCCTTTTTTTTGAACCAGTGCCCTGTTGATAATGCCACACTTGCCCCCCTTCACCCCACTCACTGATTATTTCTAATGGTGCATAAAAGGACTCCTAGTTGCTCTACTGACTCCATAAGACTTCCATTTAGCGGGACCAAAATGTTGGTGCCAGTCCAGGGACAGGCGACCAAGTATTAATGATGCATCTGAACAACCCCCCAAGACTCTCCCCCCCCCCCGTCCTCGGCACCCAACGACAAACAATCTTGCTCGTCCATGCCCGGTGAGCATTGCGTGTCGCAGTGGCAGCAGAAGCTGTAGAGCTCAGACTGACTTCCCCTCGCAACCACATCTAGCACATCTCATCAACTGCAATCCCATGGCATCCTCTAGTCACGGTATCTCTGTGCCCAGCTCTCGCGCCGCGGGGGCGGGCTTCGACTGCGGTTCCGTCCGACGTCAGGCGATGCGCGGCGCTCGCGTCGGTGCGGCGGGTCGGCACGCCAGCTGCCCTCCGGTGCGCGTGTTGGGCCGTCGCGGTCTTTCCACCCGTGAGACTGCCCGCGGCCCCAGCCCCGCGTGTGCGGCGGCGCATCGCGGTCGCCCACCGGCCCACTCATGCGGTCGCGGATCGACGCGCCGCGAATCGAAGTCGTACCTGCTGTTGCTGGCGGCGCGCGCGGCTCGGGAATCATGACCGCCACACTGAGCAGGTCGCCAATGACAAAGCCGTAGCCGTCGAGCGTCCTCTCCTCGACGTGCTTCCCGCGCCTGTCGACATCGTGCAGCTCGTGGTCCATGTCCATTCCGTTTTCGTGTGCCGATCCGACAGTCGCCATAAAGTCGCGTCCGGAAAAGTTGACAATGTCCTTGCTCTTGTACAGCCCGCGCTCGCTTGCGTCGACGTATACATGCCGAAAGGTGTAGCGTGCCGCCGAGGAGCGATACGGCGCGGGGAAGACAGAGTACAGCTGTTGAATCAGGGATGTCGGCGTCGAATGTTTCCTGGTGGGTCAGCAAAGAGATGAGTGATTCACCCACCATCCATACACCTGGAACTCGTCCGCGACAGGAAACCGCCCGTCGTCAAAGTCCATCAGCGGCGTGTGCTTTCCTTTGGTAACGAACACGCGGATGAGAAAGGGGCATGCCTGGGCGTTAGCTTCAAACCCATGATCGACGCACTTCTGCCTCGGGGTCCGGAGAGACGGTTCGGGAGCGGCTCCGCGAACGCGCGCGGTCCGGCGACGGAGAACGCGACATGGGGAGTGGAGATCGCTGCTTGTTGTTGTTGATGAGAGCTCGCGACGGAAGGCGACGAGGTCCACAATACGCGCCAGTCGTCCTTTTGAGATGGGTTTCTTTGTCGTCCGGAGAGAACAAGCGTCGGCACTGGGTCAGATAGCGACGGAGAAGAAGTTGATGGAGACAAGCTGTGACGACTGAACTCTGACTGTTGACTTTCAACATTCCATTCCACTTTCACTGTGCCAAGTTCGGTGGCCAACCTGGTCTCATTATGTAAAGCCACGCGGTCTTCATGCCTCGGCAAATCCGGGCCCGGGCGCCAAGAACGACGACAACAAAAAGTCAAGTGTGTGGGACATCGAGAGCATTCGGGGCATTCGGATGAGACAAGGCGACTGCCTTCACTTCTTCACCTGCATCTGCATTGCATCTCGACTCTATCCTCGTCGATTCGATCCTCGACATTCGACGCACGCGAACGGTGTCGCGCAGCTGGAAGCACGGACTGAGGAGCGGCTGCTATCCGCCCCGAGTTTCACCCATCTCTGCGCCTCTCCCGGTGGTCGTGTGACTTTCCCGCGCAATGTCCCTCCGCAGCGTACGCTCCCCCCCCGTAATCCCAACTGACTCCAGATAACCCTCCTTGCCCGCCCGAGGGTACGGACGGGGTATCTCCTCCTCCGCCCGCTCTCCACCTCGGGCCGACACCCGCCGTGGCTTGCCGGCCGCCCGACGACAACTGGCGAGCAGGAGGGGTACGCGCGCTTCCGCCCCGTCATTGATGCGTTCGACGCGCCGATAGATCTCGCGGTCGCGTATGGAAGCGGAGTCATTGCCCAGGCCAACAAGTCGGGGGTGAGTCATGGTGTGTGGTAAATCGCCGGCGCGGGTGGCATCTCGCAGCTGGCGGTTCGGGCCATCTCTCAACCGCACAGTATCTCGTCTGATCGCAGCCTCCGCCCCTCACGGACTTTATCATCGCGACGCCCTCGGCGGCAGCTTTCCATGCTGCAAACCTCCGGCAGTTTCCAAAACACTATCCGCTGTACGCGCGCGTTCTCGGCCCCAACGTCGTCGGGTGGATGACGGACCGCTTCGGCGCGGGCATGTGGTACGTCACCATGGTCAAGTTTGGGGATCTGGTGAGTGGCCTCAGCGTTGGTTATGCTGTAAACTTTTCTCGCACAGCATATCTTGCGACTCCTGAATGGCGCCAATTGCCATTCACAGCTGTCCTCCCACTGACGACCAGGAAGTCAAGTACGGCGTAATCTCGACGCCCGTCCTGCAGCGCGACCTCGAGAGATGGGACACGCTCTACGTCTCGGGGCGGCTACACAAGCCGGTACTCGGCCTCGCGTGTGTCGAGACTCTGCGCCCCGCACTCGGCGCCAACATCCGCTCAGCACTTACTCTCGCGCTCCTCCAGCTTCCTCCCACATTTACCGAGCTGCAGCTCTATGAGCAAATCGCGGGCATCAGCTACAGCGGCGACCCGCGAATGAGCGTTCCCGGCGCCGAGAACCCGGAAAAGGTGAAGAATATCGTGCGCGGACCAGGCGTCCTCGATGGATTCCGCAGGCTGTATGCCCCATACCTCGCCCCCGTCGGGATACGGTGGCACGGCGACCGGATGCGCGGGATCCGCGAGTGGCGCGGCGAGGGCGAGGTGCTCATGGAGGTGAGTCGAGTGCCGAGGCATAAGCGCCTATAGTACACGTTCTGACGGCAGCAACCGAGTACAGCCGATCACCACGCAACGCTCCTCTCCGCCCTGCCCGTCAAGCTGCGGCGCGCGCTCGCCGCGCGCTTCCGCCCAACAGTGGCTGGGTCGCTGGTAGACAAAGAGGTCGCAGCCGCGCGGAAGGAGGACGCGTCGCGCCGCCGCGAGGCCCGCGAGGCGGGCGAGCCGTGGGCGAGCTGGGACGACGCCGAGTTTTGGCGGCGCGTCGCGCGCAGCGAGGGGTGGCGCGAGAGTCTGGGCAACGAGGTGCGGAATATTATCCGTGGGCCCGCCCTCGCGCAGAGCTTCAAGGGCCTGGTCACTGCCGGCTTTGCCAAGAGCGTGGTGTACTCGTGGGCAAAGGTGCGCAAGTGGTGGGCCGGGCGGCAAAAGGCTGGCAAGAAGTGAGCGGTGCCGTTTATTAGTTGTGATTTTCTCTTCATCTCCCCCCCCTATTCCACCCCAACCACCAAGGTCTTCCATCTGCATCACTGTCTCTCATTCACCACCGCATAGTCCCTCCTTGCCGCACATGTAGATGCCATGCACCATGTATACAAATCTGTCTGACGAGAGGGGTAGACCGCCTCCCGTGATGCGCGCCGAATGCACAACCGCCACTGCTGACATGATCTTCCTCGTCCGCGCTTCATCCTCCTGCTCAGAGTCTCTACTTCAAGACGCGGTCAAACGTCTCGCCACGCACTGTTCCGCCCCGCATCGCCGTCTTGGCGTTGTTGGCAAACGCGTCGCGGTTGCGGCGCAGGTCCTCTGCCGCCTCTGTACAAGTCAGCGCTACTGCGTTCTCGGAGGCAGGGAGACGCAGTCTAGAGCTAAAGAAAGGTTCGACGCAGCTCAAACATCTCTCTGCACTCACCCTTGTTCAACGGGTCGTCTGGGTTTGGCTCGAGGAAGAGGTACTGGAGGCCGACCATGACGGATGAGAGGTTAAGTACCGGCTTCCAGTCTTCGCGAAGAATGTTCAGGCAGACATTGCCCTCGAGATCAAGGTTGGGGTGGTAGATCTGCCGTCAGTGGGTGAAAGACCTTTTGCTCACCCACCTTCTGGGTACAGCGGACCTTGGGCGGCTCGTGCGGGTAGTTCTGGTTGATGGCAAAGGTGAAGGGGAAGACACCGCCCTTGTAGATGCCTGCGTGTTAGTGATTAGATCAGTTTGGTCGAGGTGATTTCAGCGTCGACGTCTGACAGTAGGGGTATCATCACAGATGATGAGACAACCGTTGCTGACGAGCACCGACCACAACTCCCTCTCCGCCTTCTCGACAGCCGCTAATCACCGACCACTCCTACACCCCATACTCACCCTCGTCCGGGGTGATGGTGAGATTGAAGTTGAGCACGTCAGCCGGATCCGGGAACTTCATCTCCATGGTATCGGGCATCTCGAGCTCGGTAAGGTCTGAAGTCAGCCTTGTTATCGCCGTTTTCCGCGAATTGGGCCGGCGCGCAAGACGCAATGTGCTGATTCCTCGCATATAGCACAGCACGGCCTTGCACGCCTCCTGCCTCCCGCTAACTCACCCTTCTGCACGCGCAGCTGGGCGGCCGTCGTCTTCGGCTTCTTCTTGTTCGCCGCCTCCTGGTCCTTCTTGAGCGACCAGATCTGTTGGTGCGCAGATAATCAAGCGTTGGTTCCGGGTACGGGAAGGGCGGCACGCAGTCGGGTAATGATGGTAGTCGGGGGAGGAACGACGCGAAGACGAGACGGGTGGCGCGAAAGGGTGCAGCGGCGTGAGCGGACACGAGCGTCAGCATGGACTTGGTAACGGCAACGGGCCACATACCTTGATCATGGTGGGTGTGTTCCGAGCGCGCAGGTATTAATAGGTGGAAGTAGTGCCAGACGTGAGTCTGGTTGAGAGAACAACGACGATTCGAGAGAGAAAGAGAGAATGAGGAGGAGAAGGAAGAGAAATGTTGTTGATGAGCAAGAATCGTCGAGGGGATGGGTTTTGGGAAGAGGCGTCAATCGAGCTGGGTCGAGTCATTCCACGCGCGTGGCACACGAGAATCCAGCCAAATGTCTCGACGACGGATGGGACTTTTCAAAAGTCACCCCTCCAGTTCCCTCTCTATTTCGTCACTGATCTCTTCGTTCGTCATTCATTCCATCGCACTCTTTGCTGTCAACGCACAATGACCACGCCGGAGCTATCACATTCCCTGTACGTTTGCGAGGCGGGCGTAGCTGGGGGACGGGCTGCTCCTCGGTGTGTTTGCCACCCATGTTACAACCCCAGAACCGAAGCGTCTCTCCGCTCCCGACCGCACGCACTGACCCACAGCACGATCCGCATCCCGTTCTTCACCCCGGAACACGCCGCCATCGCGAAGCGCTCCCTTGATGTCGACCGCGAAGTGAACGCCAGCCTCGTGGACCGCGAGACGGTCGTGGAGGACAAGGAGGTCGTTGTGTGAGTGTGTCGCTGGCGCGTTTTGGCCAACACATAAGTCGCAGGTCGAGTGCAGACCGACCTGGCTTGGATGTCTCCGGCCGCGCTCTATGATGCTGCAATCCTCCCCCTGGACATTTACTGACCCCACAGTACCTTCCGGGCAGCCACGCTCCGCCTCCTCCGCCTAGCTTCCAATAGCTTCATCGCGTCTGCGGACCTGGTCCTGCGGACGATGGGCGAGTTTGCGCCCGACCCCGACGAGGTGTCCCCGAGCGACGCGGAGCTCGCGGCCGAAGCGGCCAAGGCGCACGACGAGATGGAGGCCACAAAGGGCATCGAGTTGCCTGGTCGGCCGGATGAACCGCGGCGGTGAGGGAATCAGAAGAGCAATCAGCATTCATAGACTTGTGCATTGTACTATATGGGACGTTTGGGGGCGCTGACTGACCTTGACACACTGACTCTGAGCATCCAGCATTCATGTTATGTCAAGGCCGCATGCGGATTGATTGGATATGGGGCCAAGTCTCGTTTCTGCTATTCTACTTTCTGTTTGTCTCAAGACCCCCACAAGCTAGGATCTTCACAAGCTGTTGCATTCACACTGCCATCTTGGCACTATCATTTTGACTACTACTCTCTCACTCTGGACTCTGAGCTTCCAACCGCTGTAGGCTGGACTACACACATACTATCACTCCCCGATCTAGATCTTGTACACGAGACGCTTGCCGCTGACGGTGTTCTCGCGCATCTCCTTGAATCCCTGGGGGATGTTCTCGAGGCCCTCGCGCAGCGAAATGGGCGGCGCGCGGAACCCAAAGTCGGTAATGTACGACGGCGTCTTGGCGCAGATCTCCTCAAAGAACTTCCTGTCCTCGGGAATGGCGGGGAGCTTCATATCGGGGCCGTTACGGGGACCAAAGTTGAAGGCCTGGGGTTAGTCTAGTTTCGCGGCTTGATCGCTTGGGGGCTTGGCGGCCTGGCGCTCACCTTTCCGTAGAGAGTGTACAGCAGCGTGCCCACAATCTTGACGTCGGGGCGCATCTTGGCAGCCTCCTTGTCCTCCTCGAGGATAATGTTGAGCTGGTGGCCCTTTTTGTCGTTGAAGCACTGGATCGCAATCGTCTGCGACTCGGCCTCGGACACGCAGTCAAAGGCAACCTCGACGCCGCCATCCGACACTGAGCGGACGTTCGAGACGCACTCGGCCGCGTTGTGGTAGTCGAACACCTCGTCCGCACCGTAGCTCTTCACCACCTCAAAGTTGCGCGGGGAGCACGCGGCGACCACCTTGTAGCCCAGCAGCTTGGCCAGCTGGACCGAGAAGAAGCCGACAGCGGTGGAACCGCCGTAGATGAGCGCCTGGGGTTAGTACGAGTCCGAGAGGGGGGTTGGGGATGTTGAGTGAGGTTGTGCGGCTCAACCTGCATGTAGCAAAACCAGCTGCACACACCATCACAGCCCAGACTCACCCATCCCTTGTTCTCCTGCGGGGGCCATCCGTGCTTCTGGCTGTGCACCAGCGCGTGGAACGCCGTAAAGTACGGCACGCCAAACGTCGCCGCCTCCTCGGGCTTCAACTTGTCGGGGACGACAAAGGTGCACTCGGCAGGAACCTTGAGGTACTGCGCAAACGAGCCGCGGTCCTCGAACAGGCCGCCGTGGACCCAGCCGGCGACGCGCTGGCCGACCTTTACGTGCTCGCGGCCCTTTGATGCCGCCGACTCGACGACGATGCCTGTGTAGTCGCAGCCGATGATCGCGCCCGGACGGGCGCGCGTGTCGACGTGCTTCCAGTCGGTGGGGTTCTAGGTGGGGAAAGTAGGAGAGTGAGTGGTGTTGTCATGGCGGAAGGACAGAGTCAGCACGGGTTCGAAATTTATAGCCAGTTTGAGGCAGGATGTACTATCCCGACACATGGCAGCACTCACGAGAGCGACATAGTCGACCTTGACCATCACCTCGCCCTCCTCGAGGGGCGGCACGGGGTGGTCGCGGACGCCGACTTGGTTTTCCTGGGCGTGAGCAGTCTGTCTATGCTGTCTAACGCTTCCAAAAAAGGCACGCGGCGGGCGCCATGGACACAAGGGGCGCCAGCCGGATGAGTGACTACCCCGGTGTATGTGGCGCAGGCGCGGGGCGGGGCGGACTCACATTGTCGAGCTGGACGAGAGCCTTCATCTGAGTTGGGAGCGACATGGTGTGTGTATTTTCTGGGGGATGTGGTTGCGAGTTTCGTGAGAACGTCCTGCAGCTTATGTAGCTTCTGGGATGTTGGGAGCTAATTGTGTAATCGTGCATTGTCTCCGTCTTGGCAACCGTCAGGCTGGCAAGCCCCCACTTCTCAGCTCCACAACGGTTACAAGCTGCCCATGACCTCGCATGCCGGCTTACCCAAGCGGAACGCGTTGTGTCAGGTAAACTGCGCTCATGATCTCATATCGGTCATGTAAGGGACCGAGACATGTCCGTCATACTCTTCGCAGCGGGGGAGGTGGACGCAACGTTCCGTAGCCACGGCTGCGAGTGACCTGCACCCACTGCACATCCACCCTCGCCGAGGGCCGACGGGCGCAAGACAAGCCGGTGGACCGGGTGCAGCCACCCGATGCAGCCACCCGACGCAGCCACCCGATTCGCAGGAATTCTCGACCCAGCAGGAGGAGGACTATTCTGGCACTTGGTGGACGGCTTTTCTGCACCTCACAGCATGTCGTTCCGCTGACCAATGTGCTGTTGCGCTGTTCCGAAGATAAGCTGAGAGTTGTGGGGGTAAGCGAGAGGAGCGAGGTGATAGCGAGGTCTGCAATAACGGGCTGGAGAGAGCACTACGTCATCCATCGTGAATAGGGTTGTGATGGCATGATGGATTGTTGCTCCACTACACAGTAAGTACACCAACTACTTGCCTTGGCCCAACTCCGAGATGCACCGGGCGTTGCGCTGTCTCCAGCGGAAATTGTCTTCCCGAGTCGGAGATGCTGGCATCTTCATATCAAAAGGGATACAAACCGTTTTGTGCGTTTGTGTTTTGCTGCTGATAAAGACGCCGATGCCGCATGTCTGATATGGGGTGTATCTCTACCCCTGTTGATCTGCCAATCCCAGCGATCTGCATGATCTGTGTGTGGAGGGGGGGCCGGAGCTACGGATCTACAAGGTCGTCGATCAGTGTGATCCAATCAGTCAATCATCCTCCAATGTCCAAAACTCGCCGACCTCGCCGACCTCTTTGATCTCTTTGATCCTTGCGTTCCGATACTGACAGTGCTGCTTATAAAGTATGCAAGGTTGTGTATAACTTCCGACGACGACGCCGCTCGGTGGGAACAGAGTGGGTTTCGCGCCTCGTAAGAATGCGAGTGGAGGACGTGTACGCGCAGTCTTTAGCCATTCGTGAAGTCTTCCATATGTCCTGGGGGGGTGTAGTGACTTGCTCTCAACCCTCTCAGCAGACTCCGTATGCCGCGATGCCGACCCATCACCGCCACCCACCTGTCCCCATCCACCTCCACAGAATATCCGCCGTCCTCTCCATCCCCAACAGCATTCAGCATCCACTCATCTTCGCCCCGTCACAGCACGCAGAGACGACCCTGTACTCTGTACAGTAAGCGACACGCGCAGCAAATCACACCATGCCGTCCAAGCGGGTCATCAAGGCCATTGTCTGGGCGTGCTTGTAAGTGGGCAGAGTGTGGCCACGTACTCACGCGTCCAGATCGTCTTGGTATTGTGCGTCTTGTGTTTGAGGGGTGCGCAGTGCGCGGAGAGAGTGTCTCGGCCGTTTGAATAGTCATGACGGGTCACCGCCCATTGACGCCGTGAAGCTGGATGGTCAGCCCGAGCTGCGAATTACGGTTTACAACTGCTGTGCCGTGCCGAACACCCTCTTCCTCGCTCGACTGACGTCAGATGGATACCACATCACCGAGCTCAACTACACCGTCAAGGGCCTGACATGCTACGCGACGCCCGAGGACAGCAACCGGCTGCTGCCGCCGTGCATTGGCCTCGACAAGACGCGCTACAGCATCGTCACGGCGCTGCTCACGGCCGGCGGTCTTGCAGGAAGTCTGTTTAGCGACCGCCTCGTCCGTGCCGAGGGCGTGTCGGGCGGAATCGCGTGGACCGGATGGCTTAATCTCGCCGCTGCGGCGCTCATGGCTGCCGCGCCGCACTGGATCGTCATGGCTCTCGGCCGGTGAGTGTCAAGGATGGACTGGTGGTGTTCAACGATTGCTGACCGCAGCGTCGTCGCCGGCATCGTGAGTGGACTTGCAGTGTGCCTTGTCCCTCCTTACCTCGCGGCACTTGCACGCGCGACCCCCGAGCTCGCCAACAAGACTGGTCAGATTGGCACGCTGCACCAGTTTGCGCTGGTTCTCGGCATCTGCTCGTCGCAGCTCGTCGGTCTCGCCCTCACTGGTCCAGTGAGTCCAGAGTAACATCCAGCCATCTGCTGACTCTCAGGAGGGCGACAAGCCTGGTAAATGGCGCTGGGTGTGCGCCTTCTCCGGTCTCGTTTCCATTCTCCAGATAATGACTGTGGAAGAGTTGCCCGCTCGCCACGAGCCTGTTGCCACCGACGAGGAGAACCAGAACCCCGATGAGGAGCGGGAACCCACTGGCGCGCTGACCCCAAGCCTGGAAGAATGTGGGTTAGCGGACAAGGACACACACTGATTGCAGCAGCTGCCGCGCCGCTCCTCCGCCCCAAGGTGGCCAACGACCAGCTCACTATCCGCGGCCTTCTGTCTACCCCGGCGCTCCGCGGCCCCGCCATCCTCGTCACTGCCATTCTGTGTTTCCAGCAACTTTCGGGCGTGAACGCTGTTCTCTACTACTCGACGGATGTCCTCAAGCCTCTCTTCCCCCAGGCGGGCGGCGCGGGTGTTCTCAGCGTTGGCATCACGATTGTCAACGCCCTCATGACAGTGCCCGCCATCTACCTCGTGGACAGGCTCGGCCGCCGGTCCCTCCTTCTCATGTCCACTGCCGGTATGGGCACCATGGCCATCCTTCTCGCGTACGGCCTCAACCTCCACATTGGGAACCTGAGTGGATTCGCCATTGTTGGCTTTATTGTGAGCTGGATGGAAAGAATAGAAAGTGTTGCCCAGCTGACATCAGGCGACATTCGCCGTCGGCCTCGGTCCCGTGCCCTTCCTCCTCGTCTCGGACATGGTGCCGCCTCACGCGGTTCCCGCGCTATCCTCGCTCGCCCTCTCCGCCTCGTGGGTCTCCAACTTTCTCATCGGCGCATTCTTCCTTCCGCTCCGGGACGCGCTCACCTACCCTGTCGACCCGCGCGACCCCGAGAGCCGCCGCGAGGGCGACGGCCGTGTCTTCTACGTCTTCGCGGGCATGCTCGCTCTCACGGCGATTGTCACCCTCCGCGGCGTGCCCAAGTGAATGAATGACGATCAGATGGGTCTGTGTGTAATCATCTGGGATAGGAGCCAGGACATTCGTGATATGCAGTTGGGAATTCTGAATCGCACTTTGGAGCCGGGAGCCGCGACTGCAGAATCTGGAGCTCTGTTATCTCCGCGACGCTGTTGACGCTGTCCAAGTGAATGGTGGACGGTGACGGACTGACTGGCCAGCTCGAGCTGTCGAGCTGTCGACGATGGGGTGGAGTTACTGACTCTTGCCCTACTCGGATACGGCTGTGGATGAGCAATCTAAACTGAGATCTCCACTAAGAATAGACTAGCACCAAAAGTCCTACCCGGAGAATTTTGTGCACTCACAACGACAATGCAAAGCACGTTTCTTGGCCATTGAGCGGCGCGCAACATCTACCGCCGGGAACGAAAGTCTCGAGTCAGCACGTCGCGCAGTTGCACAGTACAACGTGGTCTGTGACTAGGAACAACGGCCACGAGCGACCGCCGTGCGAGTGCGAGCAAGCAAGAGCGGTTGTCGCGGCGACATCGCCGAGATAAGGCGAAGCGGGAGATACTTGTACTAGTCTGTAGGTCTGTAGCGTCTACATGGGGTGGATTGACATTCCGCAATGTCCAAGTCAGGTCTGGACCCTCCATCTTGAAACGGCCATGATGAAGATTTTCTCTCTTCCTCTCATGACCACCAACAGCGCTCACAGCTCACAGCCCATCTCGCACGTGTGTCGAGAGTCGCGAGCCGTAATCGGCATCGCGGTGCGCTAGTCCCGGAAGATAACAAGATCTAAGGGCGCAAGGGATGGGTGTTGCGGAATGGGACCGAATGGAAATCGGGACCGGAACCGATGCAAATCTCTCTGCTTGAACTTGAAGCCTGGGTTCGAAGGCCACACGCGCGCAGCTTGGAGTGGAGCTTGAGCTTGGGCGCTTGGAGCTGAAGCTTGGCGGCGTAGCAAACCAACCGGTACACCAACGCGGGCCATGAAACTATCCAGGTTGGCAACACCTTATCGCCCGTTCTGTCCGTGCTCTTTTCTTATCTCGCAATCTCGGAATAGAACGCCGGGAACGACATCCGCCGCCGCACGCACGCACGTTCCATCGTGCACGTTTGCGATGCGCAGGTGCGCAGGTGCCTCGCTGCGGACGTGTGCGTCGGGGTCGGCGCGATGCAAGATAGAAGACGGAAGTGGACGGACGGGTCCCAGCTCGTGGTCGATGCTCGAACGCGACTGACGACTGATCGACTGAACACCGCGACACGCGACCATCTGCGTGTCGGACAAACGTCCGACATCTGCTAGTCCCGAACGCGTCGAGTTCCGGTGGCCGTCGGTGCCGGACAATAGCTCACGCGGGGCAGAGCACGTCCACCAGCGGGGGCTGAGTGGGGCGATACAGGGTCAGAGATGTCAGGATGCTCGTGTTGGTTGACTGGCAGCAAAACAAGGGCTGTGGCTGCGCCGGGTGGCAGAGGACAGAAGATGGATGAACATCAGTGGCCACATGACACACGTTCTATTGCGCTACACGACATGTCGATCAGGCCGTTCCTCGCGTACCTGTTAATGACGATGATGGGCGGCGTGTGTGCGTGTGCGCGAGTCGCGCGAGTCGAGGGCAAGCTCGCATTGTGTATCGTGCTCGTGTGCTCATAAAAGCCACAAACGTAGGAACAGGCCGAGCAAGGGGGGGCCGCGGCAATGATCTCTTTTGAATCCAGGGAATGGAGCAGTTAGTACCTGTTCCATGTGACTCCCCCTCTCTGGCTCCTAGGCTCTCCTAGCCCTTTCTAGCTCTCTCTTCTAGTTCCTCTGTTCCTGCCCGCGTGAGAGCGCCACACGGGGCAAAAGGGGGTAAACAGCCCTGTTCTAAATGCGGCACTGGCTCCCTCTTGGCCGCCCGCGCTCGACCATTCCGCCTCCATCTACTTTTATTTTCTGTTCGTCCCGCGTGGAGTGCCGCATTCGCGCATCTCCGGTCTCCTTTGGGCCGTTACCGGCTTTTTACGTTCACGGTGCCCCCCTCTCGGTACGGACCTGCCCGCTGGGGCCTGTCACGATCGGTGCGCGCCCTGCGGGGACCAGGGCAGTGTCCAACGCGAACCATCTGGTCGAGCTCCTCATCCTCGTCCCTCTTGCGGGTGGAGGGGTAAATATCTCGTACCGTCATGGATGGTCCATAAGTCTGATCATTCAGCTCTCTGTTCGCTGTGTGCTCCCCTTGCGTGGTCGAGCAACGATGTCAAGGTTATCTAGACTACCTAAGCGAAGCGGCACAGAAAGAGGGAGAATGAAGAAAACAAAAGCCGAGTCCACAGATCTCAATGTGTGCTCGTTAGCTTAGCGCACTCGGTGCCTGAAGAGGGAGGGGAACCGGGGAACATGGCTTTCATACGCCCACGCACACGAGCACGCGCAGAAAGCCCCGAGAGCCTGAGAACCCAGGACCGGACGGAGCGGGCAGCCCACCCGCGCGTGTGTCTCTGGCTGTCACTGCCCGCTGCCCGATAGCGAGTGATTGCCGGCCTGTGTGTGGTCACTAGCTCTGCGGGCGTGATGACAGCGGCAGGCCCGGGAAGCTCTGTGGAAACTTGGGGCCGGGGGCAAGGCCGCCGCAGAGGAGCGCCGCGCTTTCAGTCCCATGACTATCCAACTGCCTTGCCTACTTTCCTACTTATTTATACACGGACACATTGTTCTTATCTCCTTGCTCCCCGCGAGACCCCTCGAGAGCTGCGCAACTACCGACGACCAGCGAGCGACCATCACTCACTATACCAGTCACCATGCCTCTCTTCGGCAAACGCAACCGCGCCGCGGACGCCGCAGTGTCTGACACCGTGGACTCTCGCGACGTCGAGACCCAGCGGCCCAAGCGCAAGCTCGGCAACATTGGAACGTGAGTGTTTCTCTCTGCTTTGTTGTCCAGGCTGTGCTGACGGGCAGTATCTTCGCCGCCGTGAGTATAGATACAGATAAGGGATATCGCCGAGGAGATGGTACCCGAGAAATAATGCCTCACGGCCATCACTCGTGCCAAGAGCGCAGAAAGTGTGGCGGACACACCGAGGTACCCACATGCTACACTGCGTGATTATTCCACGGCGTCGGGCGTCCCAGCCTCATAGTACCAGCAGATACTGACCATCAGGGCTCGGCCATGTTCTGTGATGGCTACTCGAACGCGGCCATCAGTCCCGTCAAGACTATCCTCGCCAAGCTGTACCCGGACACGCTCGACAAGAAGAAGAACCACAACGCCGAGCTCATCGCGTCCATGGCGTTCATGGGCATGGTCATCGGCATGATCCGTGAGTACCGGCAGTGGGCGGCACACCGCGTCAAACTCTCTAACTCCCGGCAGTGTTCGGCTATGTCTCTGATAAGATTGGCCGCAAGATCGGCATGTACATCTGCACGACCATCATTTTTGTCTTCTCGTAGGTGCCACAACCAACGCCACTGCTCACACCCACAGGATCCTCTCGGCCACGTCCGGCGCCGGCGCGTCCCCGCAGGTCCAGGTCAACTGCCTCATCGCCTTCCGTACCATCCTGGGTGTCGGTATCGGTGGAGAGTACCGTGAGTAGTGGGCCGCAAGTGAAGGAATGTGAGAATACCGTGCTGACTTCAGCGTCCGGTTCGGTCACTGCTGCTGAGGTACGTTAAGCGAATGGCTGTGAGGACTGCTGCCAAGAAGCTGTCTTACCTGCTCACCTGCTCTTGGCCCCGTCCACGAGGTTGAGACACGGTCTCCTACATCACGTCTTGAGCTGCCACTGACTCCCAGGCGACTGAGAACACTGGCGTGAAAAAGAAGAGCCAGCAGCGTCTCTTTGTGTGGGCGACCAACACCATGCTCGACTTTGCGTTCCCCATCGCCTGGTTCGTGGCGTGGGTGCTGCTCCAGATCTTTGGCGGTGAGTGGGGGACAGATGTGGCAGTTCTCTGGTGCTGACATTCAGAGCACCACCTCCGCGCAGTCTGGCGTGGCACCCTCCTCCTCGGTGCCATCCCGCCTCTGATTCTCCTCGTCGCGCGTCTTTGGATGGTCGAGCCCGAGGTGTACCGCAAGAACAACATGCGCAAGGCGCCCATCCCCTACTGGCTCCTCATCAAGCGCTATTGGCTCCGCCTCCTTGGTCTTTCCATTGTTTGGTTCATCTACGACTGGATGTAAGTGTTGTCAAGTCTCCTGAACACCGCTGACCGCAGTGTCTACCCCTTTGGCATGTACGCCGACACGATCACCTCGCTCGCCGCGCCCAACGCCACCCTGTCCCAGTCGTTTGGCTGGGCCTGCCTGATCAATGCGTTCTACGTCCCGGGAACCGTGAGTTGCACACCGGGAAACCTCCAAGGGTATGCTCACACTCCAGATCGTCGGCTCGCTGATTGTTGACTACCTTGGCCCCAAGTACACGCTCATCTTTGGCTTCACCATGCAGGCCATCTTCGGCTTTGCCCTGTCCGGCGCCTACAACCATCTCGTCAAGCACGTCGCCGGCTTCGCCGTCATGTACGGTATCTTCCTTGGATTCGGTGAGGTCGGCCCGGGCAACAACCTCGGCCTCCTGGCTTCCAAGGCCATTTCGCCGACATGTGCCCGTGGTCAGCTGTACGGTGTCGCCGCCGCCATCGGCAAGGGTGAGTCCCCACGCGCAAATACCACCCCCGCGTCTGCTAACTCAAACGCAGTCGGCGCGTTCATCGGCAGCTACACGTTCCCGCAGATCATCGACTCGATGGCCAAGCGCTCAAAGTACCTCGAGAACACGGGTATTTTCTGGGTGGGCTCGGCGCTCGCCATCTTCGCGGCCCTCGTCGCGTTCCTCACCATCCCCAACATCGGCCCCGACTGGATGGTCGACGAGGAAGTCAAGTTCCGCGAGTACCTCCGGAGTCACGGGTACGACACTGCGCAGATTGGCGACGACGAGTCGATCGACGAGTTCAACTCGCCCGAGAAGAAGGACGAGGGCCGCGTCGCCGAGCACCCTGTGCATGACGACTTTCGTCAGTGAGCGAGCTCCTGGTTGGAGTGGATTGGAGCGTCTTTGTCACGTTTGAGAGTCGAGTTTCTTTAGTATTATCTTGCTGATGCGTAATCTTCGTAATGTCCGCGGTGGGCGGCCGCTTGGGTTGAGCTTTGTGTCGGTGAATGCAACCGAAATCACCCAGATGAGCGATTGTCTGATTAGCTTGCTAATGCTAGTGTCCGCACTGAAATCACAAGCCTGTCGGCGGAGCTCAATCCCGATTGTTCTGACCAGTGTCTAGTAAGACTCGTTCCACTTGAATGGGTCCAATACAATGCGTTCAAAAACGCTGCGACTGACCTTGACGGCTTTGCTGTCCCAGTCCTAAAGTGTGTTTGAGTAAAGCACTGAGCGACTGAGTGCTCGGCTTGAGACCCGCCTTTTGCCCGGCTGACAAACTACAATCACATCACTCCAACCAGTGTGTCGGCGCGATTCCTAGATCTCCAACTGAGCCCAAGCTTCTCCAAACATCTAGTCGATGAACACTCTCCCCCACAGGCTTAATGTATCTCACACAGAGGCTGAATAACATGAGTCACACACGGTCTCAGACACGCCAAAACGGTGTTGATTCATGTATCACTCTGCCACTGCCACCGAGCCACCACCGATGGCACATCCCGTCCGTGGAGAGCCTGCCGTTCATATGATCATATACTGTGCAGCTGCAAGTTCACGGTGCGGCTCACTGATTCCCAAGAACACCGGCCACCAGCCAGCCACGCTTCCCACGTCACACCGCACGCCTCTTTTTAACATACATATCCTCATTTCAGTCTGCAGTCTGTTTTTGTTTGTGGCACCACGCGAAACGCCACAGCCCCCAGGGCCGACTCGCCAGAACCACGCATGCCGGCGTGGCGGGTAGATGGCAGCGATGGGGGAACACTGGTGCGCACTGGGTACAGGGCGAGTGTGGTGCGTTCCGAGCAAGTGATTCCCAGAGTTCCCAGAGTTCCCAGAGTTCCCAGTTCCCAGCTGGCGGTACGCCTTGTTCAAACCATTATGGTCTAGGTGGGACAAGGTCGGGAGTCGCGCAATGTGCCGTGGCGCTCCATTGTACCATGGAGAAGTGCACCGCCCCGGCCCTGCGGATTCGCAGCCACGATTTATCGTGATAAGACCGTGTTTGCCGGATGTCCCGGGCGCGCGCCGGGGCTGCGTGTCCGTTGGGTGGGGTAGTGCTCTTCATGATTAGAATAGAAGGCAGGCGCTGTGGTGGTTTTGATGATTGTGGTGCTGTTATGGCGTTACGGCTCGCGCGTGTATCGTCGTTGCGTAGCCATATGCCACACCGTCTACCATGGACAAAAGTTCAACCGGCCTAAAACCTCCAACTCGACGCTACAGTACATGCTAGGCATGCTGAGCTCCTCTGGCCTCTGCCACCGGCACCCGGCTTCCGTGCTGCGGTACCGGGGAGTCTGGCATGTCGTCTGCCGCGGCGGTACGCGCTGTTGGGCGGTGAGATGGATGGGTTGTCATCATAGTTCCTCCTGCCGAGGTCAAACATCCCCTCCGGCACACTGCCTGGCATATGCTGGGATACCGCTCAGTGTTAGCATGGGCGCGTAAGTATGCTGTCAAGTCGTAAGCTGTCAAGTCTCCAGCCCCGTCGTCTGGATTGGCATCAGGAGTCCATCCTCGGATCAACCCCGCATCCGACTCAACACGCACCCATCCAGTCCCGGAATTGTTTCGTAGTACCACTGTTCCGTTGGCTATGACTGGAATACTATCAAGCGGCATCACAATCTGACCCGCAGCTGTCAGTATCACAGGCTGCAAGCCAATTCTCCACCATTTACCACGATCTACACTCGTGTACAGTTGCCACATACCGTACGCATGACGTCACCGATCGGACCAACCACCCAAGCTCTACTCGCGAATCTGAATTCTCGAGCTTGATCGTGATCGCGTCGAGCGCCAGCGGCCCCATTATCGCCGCGGCCTGAGCCTCGAGAGCCCCGAGCCCAACTCCTCCGGGGGCCGCCCCACATTCCGCGGCGCGACGGCGCGCTGGAGCGCGTCGGCTTGCTCGGCTGTGTCGGCGCAGGAGGATCTGTGACGTCGTGGTGGGGTGGGTGAGGAACGGAGGAACGGGGCAACGGGGAACGAGGGAACGCCAGGGGGAGGGACGCCGTCACCGCGGTGGAAATGGGGTGTACTGCGTGCTGGCCGTCGCCGAGCAACGGCAACAACCACTGGCGCGGCGCCAAGCCTCGGCGTGTCCCGGTGTGCGAGCGGCGCGCAGAGTGCAGAGTGCGGCGCGTGTTCCGAGAAACTGCAAAATTACAGCTGTGCAGGATTAATTCACGAGTATGGCGATTCTCCAATCCCGCCACGCCACCCCGTTTCCAGTGTGCGCTTGGCGCGCTCGGCGCTGCAAAGTGTGCTGAAACGGTCAAAAATCTGTATTCGAACGCATTTTGAACTCTATACTCCAAGCCCGGCGGCCGGCTGATTTGCCATGTGGCCCGCGCCAAGATGTCCAAGATCCAAGATGATGATGCAGAAATCGCGTCCCCTTACCCATAGAACCCACCGATACGTTTCGAATGTGTGAGAGCCTTGTTGGACCATGTTCTTGCGCAGACACTCGCATACCGCTGGCCACGAGATCCATATCGAGCTCCACAAAGCACACGCTGCGACGCTGTCATGCGGTGCATGTCCCCACAGCCCGGTAATCTATTCTCGGCGACGGCGAAATAATAAACAAGCAACGGCGGCGCGCGAGGAATTGAACAACAACGGCCACATCTTGCATCTTGAACATGTGGACTCGTGTGGTGTAGGTGTGGCCCGAGCGAAATGTCGTCAGACCTACTGTCCAACTATGCAATTCTACTATTCTAGTAGGGGTCGCAGTCGCGCACGCGATAAAGTTTGAGAGCACTGCGCAGAGTGGGTTCGGCACTGGTACGGCGATCTTGGCGGTGTGCGCGGACTTCAACTGGCAACCCGGCACTGGCAACCCACATCGCGCAATTGGTGACTGGCGTTCAACTTGGGCCTGTGTGATCTGCGCTACGGGAAACATGTCCGAGAACCGGCCCCAGTGCAGAACATACACAACAACTATCACACAACAACTACTGCATACAAACACAGCACACCATATGCAGGACATCTGCAACGGGTACCCGTCAGCCCCTTGACGACATGTTACGGCTGGGTTACGAGAACCGGGCGAGGCAGCTGGTGAGACATTGCATCAGCGGCCGCTGGACGCTGGCCGCTGGATCCCTGCCACGGACCACAGCCACGGCATCATACCCCGCGCCATGGGGGTAGGCAGACCACCGCATCCAGGAGATAGAATACTGTATCTACAAGCTCCCCAAGCCAGGCAGGCCAGCCTGTCTCACAGCATCAACTCTACCAAGTAGTGCCCAAGCCGCATTCCGCGCAACGTAAATGATGTACGAGCGGGCAGGGCATGCAGGGCAATTGGGCAGTCCCGCCACGCCCGCTGCGAATCAATCAAGTCCGAGGATCAGGTGGCTAGATGGCTGGTCCTAGTCGGAGAGCACGATTGTCGGAGCCAAGGCTCTGTCGAAGCGAACTTTATGCACGTTTCTGGGCACTCGGGCAACTCGGATATCGGGCAACGAGTCTGGCGTTGGCGGCCATGCCAGGCGTAGTGATAGCAAAGCTCTGGCGCTCTGGTGAGCTGGTGATCTGGTGGCGGCCAGGACGGCAGCGGTGCAGATGCATTAACTGATCATCGCTCGCGCTTCGCGGATTAGCGGATCAGCGCCGGTTCCTTGCACATTGGCTTCTAGCGCTGTGCATCGCCACCCCGCACGATCAACGCGATCAACGATCAACGCGGTCCGATCACTCTATTAGTGCCAGGACTTTGGAACGAGTGATCGCCGGGGCGCGGTATTGCACTCTACTGCACATATGCGCGGGGCGCGGCGCACGGAGCCTCTTGTAAATCCCGGATCCTACAGTGCGATGAACGCGATTTGCTGCAGACCAATGCCGATCGCGCGATCGCCTGCCATCCCGCCGCTGATTGTCCGTCTCGAGTTGCAAGGT
This sequence comes from Apiotrichum sp. Y4204, assembly GCA_025531455.1. NCBI lineage: Eukaryota > Fungi > Basidiomycota > Tremellomycetes > Trichosporonales > Trichosporonaceae > Apiotrichum > Apiotrichum sp. Y4204. Next base: position 871,527 of record JAMYHL010000012.1, on the reverse strand, counting down.
TATCAGCCTTATCCAGCCGCTATCGCTATCGCTGTGTAGCTGCACAGTGCACAGCACATTGTCACACATCGCCACATGCATATCAATCGCCTATCTATCGGCACGTAGCAGACACAAACCCATTATCGGCCGCAGCAATCTCCAACCAGTGGGATTCGGGCTCTGGGGCCCGACTCCGCCTCTCTTGCCCTGTACGGTACTGTTACAATTCTGTACACCTGGCCGCACCTACCCATCCCGCAGCCGAGTAATGCCCAGGCACGGACCAGGGGGTGGCCACGGGTGGCGAGGCGCCAGGAGGCCAGGCGGCCAGGCGGGGCGGCAGCGAAAGAAAAGTTGGTTGATCATGATTATATGGTTGGGAGTCTGGCCGCAGATGCCAAGAAAAAAAGGACCGACTGCGCCGCGGTGTGAGCCAGCGCATGCAGCGCGCTTCTTGTGCATTTCAAGAAGGAGTAGAGTCATAATGGGGTCACTGGCCAAGAAGAAGGGCTGTATGCCGTGCATGCATGTCTGCGTCTGGCGTCGGCGTCGGCGACGTCGGTGGCAGCGACGACTGCTGGTCTTGGGAGTCTTGATGCATGTCGGCGTCGGGTGAGATTGTGAGATGGGTGAGATGGTTCCAAGGCTTGGCCGAGTCTTGAGGGGATCGAGATCGGGAAGGAGGGCATGTCATCGCATCAACGGCAGTATAGCTAGTATAGCAAGTAAAGCTGCATTAGCATGGTGGTAGTAGGCAGATAGTCGTTGGTGTGCATGGGCTAGTAGCGTAAAGGTAGTAGCAAAAGGAAATAATGGGTTAGTGTGCCGCTTGTGTTGCGCCTTCCTTGGCCTTCCTCTGCTCTCCTGCCCTCGCCTTTTCCCCTTCTCTGCCTCTCGAGACTCAGGTACTCTGGCCCTAACATCGTCATCGCCCCCCAAGCCAGGCCAGCCAGCTCCTAAGCCCCGCGCGCCCCGGGCCAGCTAGCCAGCCAAATCCTCCTCCCTTCCCTTTTCTGCCTCTTCTTTCCACTCTGGAGATTAATTTTCCCTTGGGAGCTTGGGACCTCTCTGAATGCAGCAAGTAGCAGTAGCTCGGCCAAGCTTTTCCTCTTCCTTCCCCGCATAGCCCAGTTTTCTGAGCACTGTATTCTACATATCCCCTGGGGCATGCACCTACAGGGAAAAGGGGGCACCATCATCATCAGATCATCATCATCATCATCGCATTCGCACATCATTGCAACACTGCCTGCGCCCCTGGCTGCCCTGGCTGCCCCTGCCCCGCCCTGCTCTGCCCTGCGCCCCGCACCCCCATTGCCATCTCCATCGCCCTCGAGAACATCCAGCATCCCATTCCATCTCAATCTCCACATTTCGACCACATTACCGTCGTAGTCGCCTCCTACGCCGCCTCTCCACCTTCTGCTGTGCTCCCCATCACACAGTCTCGCATTCTCACTCTTCGTCTGTTCTTTGCCGGACAACTCGTTCAACTACGTCCATCTCCATCTCTCCCTCGCCATCGCGCATCACCCCGTTGCGATCTCTCTTCCCTCCCCCTCGACCCCTTTCGTGTCCAATTCTATATATTTTGTGATTTTTCATTATTTATATATTCATTATTTCCAGCCAGCCCGCCCCCTCGGTTCCCCCCTGTGTGCCCCCCCCAGCCTCCCCGCCCCTACCTCACCCCCGTGTGCGCTTCCCGTTCGCAGCACCAGCACACTGCAGTGTCGGGGCGTCGCCGCATCCCCGGACCTGTGCGTTACGACCGCCACCTCGCCCTCATCGACGCTTCTCGGACCCCTTCTCGGTCTCCTGTCAACCCCTTACCTTGCAGCTTGCATCGAACGGTCGCGGATCTCTGCGTTCTGCGATTTCAGCGCTTACACCCTCCCCCTCCTGCGACCGACCAGACAACCGCAGCAACAAAACAGCGGGTAGAATCCTATAGCTCAAGAGCAATATAGCAACTAGAAACAGCCTGACTGCGGCTACTCCGGCCAACTTGCCCCCCACCGACACGCACAGCCCCTCACCCTTTCGCGACCCGCCCCCACCCTCTCATCAGTGCACCTTCATCCACAACTGGTGTGACAAAGTGTCACTTTTCCTCTTTATCATAATCGCATACACCTGTGTTCTTGTGGTCCTTACAACACGTCCGACATTTGTTACCTGCAACACTCCTGAAACGGTCCGAACACTCCTGTCGAGCATCTCGCCCCGCAGTCCCGCAGCACCCCGGATCCCCCGATCCCCCGTCTGTTCGCGGCTTGGTCTTTGCTGCCTATCACGTCTCCCGCAGTAATCTCGCACCCCAACCCTCGAATACGGGTCTCGCAGTTCCCTCGGCTCCGCTAGTAGATACCTCGCGGGCTCCAGATTAGTTGCCGATTCATCCCACACCACCTTCCCTCGAACCGCAGCTTCACCCCAGATCCCGAAATCTCATTGCTTACAGTCGGCGCCCCACATACTGCCGACTCGCGCACTCTTCCCACGCCGTCGCCCACTGTTCGCCAACCCCCTTCTCTAGCCCACCTCTCGCTTCTCGTGCATCAGTCGTGGTTGCAGCTTGTTCGCCATGGCGACGTTTGAAGTATTCGCGGAACGCCAACCATGGGAGGAGGTGAGTCTTGTCTCGCACGATGATGACATCGTTGTGCTCCTGTGTGTGTGCTTGGACCGATTGCATCGCCCTGCAGTGTGTTCTGTGTCCGATCTCAGGAATGGACGCCTGGCCCTTGGAATGAGTGCCCTCGTCCCTTTTCCTATCACCACCACCCCCATGTTGTCTCCTCTCGACATTTCAAGACGACTTTGACAGATGGATTGGTGTGCATGTTGTAATGGGGGACGTCGTCGCCATGACGTTTGCATGTGGTCGATTTGCGGCGATTTAAGCCAAGCAAGTCTGCTACCCGTGAGCCAGGGAGGGCGATAGTGGCATTCTACAGTCACTCCCCTCAACTTGACCCTCGCACCTCCCCTGGATAAGGGGATTAACAACCCTGGCAACACCTTTGGACTGTGGAAAGAGAGGGGACAAAGGTGCTCTTGCACATCACCATTACTGTTGATCATCGTCATCATTGCATCTCAAGCCTGCCCCTTCTTTGCTCTCCCCTGTTCTTTTGATTCTCATCGGGCCCGGGAAGAACTCTCGTTGCTCTCTCTTATCCAATCCCATCCAAATCATCATGCACCCTTGCCTGTTAGAGTAGTCGGACTGGCCGGTCTGGCAACGGCACACATTCACGCCCTGGATGGACCGGCGGACGGGTCGAACCTGTCCCTGCCATTATCAGTGGATTAGTGGGCCCAGCCAGTGGCCAGTGGCCGTTAATCCTGTCCATTATCGGCACTGTTTCGAGTTGCGTGGGCCCTCTACTGGCGTGCCACATATAGCATCTCTTGAGATGCACAGGGCGCGCGATCGCAATCAAGGAAAACTGTGCCGAGTAGACCGAGTGTATGGCCGACGATGGGCTCTTCTGGTCTGTATACATGTGTGCATTGCATACATTGCATACACTGCTACCCAGGTGTCCTTGCGGAAGATCTATGGATCTTTCCCACTTGGACCTTGGAGCGCGACCGACCGATATAATACAAGATTGCTATTGCGAGCTATTGGTTGTGTGTGGGCTGTGCGGGACTAGTGGCAGTACAGTAGATTGCTACAGTCACTTTTTTTTTTTGTAATTGTACAGCCTTCCCCGTCCCCTCCAGTGGCCCTTCACGCGCTCTTCCTCCTCCTCTTCCTCTCCCTTTTCTCCCTTCCCTTCCCCTAACAAGCTCGCTGCCAAGCCTTCTGATTTTCTTGTCTTCCCTCATCACTCACCCACCCCTGGCCTTTCCTCTACTTTTTCCCCTGGCCCTTACCAGTCGACGATTTTTTCACCTTTTTTTCATTTTTTTTTTCTTCTCCTTGACCACCCACAACCCTGGTGATTTACTCCGTCGTTTCTGCGCGGCCGTGTTTTCGCCGTTGCCGCCGTGTGTGTATCTGCCAAGACACTACGACCACTGGTGGTGTGACAACAGTGACACCATTACTACCAACAACCACTGCCACTGCCATTACTACTAGGGCTACTAGCAGTAGTGCAGCAGTAGTCTGTGGTAATTGTGCGCATTACTACTACTCCACCCCACTCTTCACTGCAACTCTCCTTCCTGCCCCCCCCCTCCCCTGCCTCCTGCTGCCTGCCCCCCTCTGTCGCCGCCACCGCCGCCGCTGCTGTTACCGTTGTCGTCGTCGTCGTATTCACACTCTCCCACTCCCCGCACAATCCCCCGTCTCCCCCTCTCTTCACACCTTTGTTGGGCCGTGTCCATCATTTCTTCTTTCATTTCTTATCATCATTTACTCTCATCTCGCTGTCTCGTCTACACACACACCACAAATCCCACATTCCCCTCGCGCCCTCTCGCCCTCTTTGCTCTCTGTCTCGCGCCTCGATTCTGTTCTGTTCCTTCTGTCATCACGCACACACATTCGCACAAGCACACATACACACACGCTCTTTTTATACGACGTAACTGTTTAACTCACACCTTCCTCAGCAACAGGTCGAGTCGCCGACGGAGGAGACTTATGGCCCCTCACCGTTAGAATTGGCCCTCTCCCGAACACGCTCGCCCACTTCCCCCCCTCCCGTCCTACCGACATCACCCATCTCCCCCACCCGCTCGCGAAGGCTCTCTGGTGATCCAGGTTCTCCACCGCCTGCTTGGAAGCGTAGGACATCGGTCAGCCACAGAAGCACGTTGTCAAACAGCTCGAGCACGTCAGATCCATCGTCACCCCCACTCGCTGGGTCGCCACCATCGTTTACATCCCAGTCATCGTCACCACCCAATCATCCCCAGTACCAGCCATCATCACCGCCTTTCCCTAACCAACAGCAGCGCCGGCCTCCCCCAAATCTCGTCATGACCCGTGCAAGTGTCGCTCAGCGTCTCTTGCGTGAAAATGAACCGCCTCACCTCCGTGTCCCAACACGCAACGCCCCGGGGGCGTACCGTCGTCGCGCAGGCACCACCGGATCGAACCGCTCATCGCTTCACAGCCAAGACGGCGGTCTTACCAGCGAAGATCTGTGGAACGAGGACGAAACCCCAGACATGAGCAATCCGATGCGCCCCGCCTCTGAGCGGCCCCTTGATACCGTCAACCGCATGAGCCAGCGGTTTGATCAGCCCATCTTCCCTATGGGTGTCGAGAACCTTTGGCCCTCAGCTCCGCCCGAGGAGTACCAGCCACCCCCAAAAACCAAGTCGTTGACCAACATGTCGGCCATCAAGCGCCGCAGCGGAACTCTCAAGAAGCGCACGTCACACAATGGAACTATGAACGGGGACGGGCCTTACCCTGCCAGCATGACCCCTGCCCGTTCCAAGGATGCCCTTTCCTCAGCGCACTCGTCGACGACATCCTTGTCCATGCCCATGAACAAGTCTCAGGCATCACTCAGCAGCAACCGTCAGCCATCATACTCGTACTCGCTTGACCTGTTGAGCACATTGATGCCACGTGAAGGTGGTTATGCTCTGGCGGCCCAGATCGGCTATGGCAACAGTCCAGTAACCCCCGTCGACATCAACCGGGGCTCATATGGACCCAACCCGCCCAACAGCTACCGCGGCCCCCGTGGACCTGCCGCCAAGAGCTCTGGCATGCGATGGAGCATCGACCCGGACGAGTACCACAATCCTCAATCTCCGCAAGGACGGTCGTCCCCTGCAACTACCGTCTCGTCCCTGGGGGATGAGTACGACTTTTCGAACCCTGTCAGTCCTCAATACGTAACTGCTCCTTCCGCCCCCAGCCCCCTCAGCCAACAAACGTCTGCAGCTGAAATGTCCCACAACACGGCGCCTTCCGCTCCTCCGGCTACTTCTCAGGGTTCGTCGGCTCCTGCAGTCGCAGCGGGCGCAGTTGCCGGCGCTGCGGCCGCAGCGGCAGCTGCCGCTCCAGCCAGGAGCAAGACCAAGAAGGAGCGAAAGGCCGAGGAAAAGGCTGCCAAGGAGGCCGCAAAAGCGGAGGCCAAGCGAGCCGCACAGGAGAAGGCCGAGGCCGAGGCGCGTGCAAGGGTCGAGGCGAAGCGCGCCGCCGCCGACGCCGCACTTAAAGAGAAGGAGCTCAAGGCACAGGCCAAGGCCGAGGCTGCCAGGAAGAAAGAGGAAGAGAAGGCGGCCAGGTCAAGGACTCGTTCCGTCAAGCGTGTGCCTTCCTTCCATCGCCGCTCGCAGGTCTTTAGCTCGTCGGACCCGGTCCCCGATCTGCCCACCGCTGCCGCTACCGCGACGCCAGCACCTTCAACAGCCATGTCGAACGGTAACGCAGCAAACGGGCATGCGCATGGACACATGAATGGTAACGCTGCGGCCCATGCTCAGCCATCCGGTGTTCGGCCGGCTGCCGTTGCTGGAGCAGCTGCCGCCGCCGCCGCGGCAGTCCCTGCTCACATCGTTATTCCCCAGCGGTCAACGAGCGCTGCCCGTCCACTCGGGCCCACTGTCTCCCCCGCCGCACCGGCGCAACAGGCGCCAGTGCAGCCAGCATCAGCGCCGGCCCAGGCTCAAGCTCCCGCTCCTATGCCGCCTGCTTCGTCGGTTCCTGCGTCCAACACTGCGCCTGCTCCATCCTCGATGCCTCGGTTGGCAACGGCACCATCCACAGCCGTGCAGAACCCTGCCACTCCAGCCACTCAAGGTGTGACACCAAAGGCTCCCGTCCCTCCCACGACTGTGACTCCAACTGCACAGCCGCAGCACACCATTGTTCCTGTTGTGGCACCTGTGCCTGTTGCCGCTCCTACTGCTGCGGGGCCACCGATTCCGGCGGCCACTGCCTCCCCCGCACCGGCGCCGGCCCGCATGTCGCCCAATGGACCCCCTTCGCAGCCCATGTCCGCATCTCCGGTTCCACCGATGGCCGCCACACCGCCTGTTGCGCCTCGCTCGCCTTCCCGCCCTCCTGTTGTTGCTGCAGCTGCTGCTGTTCAGCCACCCATCGGTAAGCCTCCGGCCATGCTTGCCGCGCAGCCGCCCGCCTCCGGCTCCCCGGTTCAATCACCGCCTTCTCGCAGCCCTATGCAGACACCGGCCGCACCAACCTCAGCACCTCGTTCGCCCGTTCAGGCTCCGCCGACCCCACCTGTTGCACCTCGCTCCCCGGGGCAGGTTGTTCCGGGATCTACGGGTCGCCCACCCATGCCGGGACCTGCTCCCCACGCGACTCAGCCTCCTGCTCGTGGTCCAGCGCAGGGTCCTGTTCACGCACCGGTGCCTGTCCCCGCGGCTCGTGCACCTGTCCCTCAAGCGCCGGCTCCCACTCAGGCTCCTATCCCGCGTCGTCCGATGCAACAGCAGCCCGCGGACCCCGCCGTCCGTCCTCGCCAGCCGTCGACGGCTTCTCCGGCGCAGCCTCCTGCCATTGCAGTGACCCAGTCGCCCAGCCCGGTCTCGTCGCGTGACCCATCGAGGAAGGCCTCATCGCCGTCGATCACCAGCACAATCCGTGCCTCCAACTCGTCGCAGCAGTCCACTGCTCCTGCGCAGAAGAAGGGTCTCTTCTCATCGCTCAAGAAGCGCTTCTCCATTTCTGCCCTGGACTCGCCCCCAGCTCAGGCTCGCCCGGCGCGCCCGAGCTCAGCCGTGATTGCCCAGCCCACGCTCCAGGAGAAGGACTTGCCCAAGGTTCCCCCGGCTCCGGTGGTGGCTCCCCAGTCCCCTGCGAAGAGCCGTTCTGCTTCGCAGCCTGCGCCTCAGGCTCCTCAGCCTCCCAAGGGCCGTTCCGGTGCGCCAACTCAGGTCAACATTCCTCCTCCGATTGTTGTTCCTCCCCGCAACTCGTCACTGGCCACCCAGTCGCCGTTGTCGCCTGTTGTCGCCAGCCCCGACCCCAACCAGCTTGACCGCCAGCCCTCGCTGTCCAACCCCTCTTCGGTGGTCGTCACACCGACCGCTAGCATGGCTGCCACCTCTGCTGGGTCCCTTTTTGACATTCGCCGGCCCGTTGTGCGCGAGCGTTCCGACTCGGGAACCTCGGCGTCGGCGTCAAACGTTACCGACCACGAGGTCGACAAGTCCAATGTCCCCACTTATGAGCCACGCACTGAGCAGGTCCTCTCGACTGTCGTGGCGGCTCACTGAATGATGATTCCCGACGACGGTCATTTTTCCATCATCCGTGTTTGATTGATCTCTTTATGACCCGAGCACAATCGTAACCCAACACATCCAGCACCCACCCACGCCACCACAAAACGCACTCACACATACACCCACGCACCCGATTGTTTGAACTGTATTGCCATCCCCGATGGACGCTTTTTTCCAGCGCACTTGCCCCCATTCCCCTCGTTAATTTTGTTACTACTTTTACCTTTCGTCTCCACATTTCATTTTCATACACGTCGAGCAAGACCACCATCCCCAAAACGCCAGAAGCCAGAACACCTCCATTGCCAATTGTGCCACCATTTCAATGACCCATGAATGCATAGAGTAGCAACGAGAGTCGTGTGGACTGGCGATATGAATATGTAACCATTGGACTATGAAAACGTTGAAGAGCAGAGAATGGTGGCTGTAATAGTAGAGTGTTGCATGGTGCTCGTACAACTAGGGTTGATGGGTGTCGGAGGTCGTGGACTTGAGTGAAAATCCATTTGAGTTGCCACTGGCAGGTGCACCTGACAAGTTCCTCGCTGGCCGCCACTCAAAATCAAACCTCCACCATGGGAGTACCAAAAAAAAAAAAGTTCGTGTTGTCAACTCTTCAACACTCATCTAGCTCACGTCAAGTTTGCACCGCGAACCCGCCCAAATGTCCTCCCCGCCCCCCGCGGTCAGCACGATCACGAGCACGAACACCGCCGCCCCGCCCGCGCCGACGCCGAGCGCGCTCTCGACAGCCACGAGTACGCGCACGGGCACACCCTCTGGGTTTGACGACCGCCGCGACATTGACGACGGGTACGTCGCGCCCAAGATGTTCCCGAACGGCGCGCACCCCATGCTCCGGTACTGCCGCCCGTACTGGTGGCCGTACAAGACGTTTGTCAAGCAGAGGTAAGATTGGAGATTGGGGGAGCTTGCTCACTTCAGGTGGATCGGGCGCCAGCTCCTCGAGGTCATCTCGACAGAGTTCCGTGATCGCAGCGTGGACTACTATGTGAGTCGCGAGCTACCCTCCGCGAATTGATAGCTGACCCTGCTCTCACTTTTTGAACCGTGTACATGTTTCTTGTCCTTCTTGCTATCTGTATACAGCGCCACGCACTCGAGAGCGGCGTGACGCGCGTTAATGGCGCGACGGCGTATCCCGAGCTGATCCTCCGTGACGGTGACCGGATCGAGTGAGTGCCGATTTCGCTGCTGCTATGGGCCTCTGACACTCCCAGCAACACCGTGCACCGGCACGAGCCGCCAGTAAGCAACGACCGAGTGCTGGTGCTGCACAAGGACGACGAGAAGCAGTTTGTCGTCGTCTCCAAGCCGGGGTCGTTGCCCGTCCACGCTGCGGGACGGTATTTCAAGCACACGCTGCTCGAGATTCTCAAGGCCGACCACGGGATTACTGCTTATGGTGGGTAGCACTGAAATAGGATCTTCTGACAGCAGCGGTGAACCGCCTCGACCGCCTGACTTCAGGACTCATGATTCTCGCGCTGAGCGGGCCCGCGTCGAACAAGCTCGCCAAGGAGTTCCAGGAGGGCCGAGTCGGCAAGGAGTATATCGCGCGCGTGCGCGGCTGCTTCCCCGAGGAAGAGGTCGTTGTTGACCAGCCGCTGCTTACTGTCGACAGGCAGATGGGCCTCGTGATCGTTGCGCCGCAGGGCAAGGTGGGTACTTCTCCGTCCGCCATCCCGTTCCACTGCTTACTGTTCAGGAAGCCAAGACGATCTTTACCCGCATGAGCTACGACGCGAAGCGCGACCAGAGCGTGGTTCACTGCCGTCCGATAACTGGCCGGAGTGAGTATTTTTTGCTTCTCCTCCAGGCAGAATGCTGACTCCCAGCGCATCAAATCCGCGTGCACCTCCAGTGGCTCGGGTACCCAATCGCCAATGACCCGCTGTATGCGCTCTCGTCGGTGTGGGGCGAGGAGTGCGGCAAGGGCGGCGTCGACCTTGTGGACCAGGGCGAGGGCGTCTCGCACCAGCTCAAGGCCATCGCTGCGCGCGTTGCCGAAGCGAAGCGGCCAAAGCAGACCCCGCCGCGGCGCGGCGGCTCACCTCCACCAATTCCCGATGACTCGGCCCGCCTGGCTGGTAAGGAGGCATTGCCGGAGGGCGAGGTCCAGTCCAAGAGCGGGCCGTCAGCGCGGGAGCTCTCGAACGTGGATGTCACCTCTCCGATTCTCCTCTCGGCACAGGCCCGTAACGTGATCGCGCGTTTGCGCCAGCGCCGCGACGAGGCCGAGGACTGGGTCAAGTGGAAGGAGGTGGTGTTTGCGACGAAGAAGGTGCAGGACGAGCTGGACTCGACCGAAGCGGACGATGGCAAGAAGAAGAAGTACCCGTCCATTCCGCACCCGCGAGTGAACCACGGCGTGAAGCGGAGCAAGGCCGTCGAGCGCGAGATTATGGAGACGCTCGACGACAATGCCACGCCACTCGCGCCGCCCGTGCACGTCCCCGAGGGCTTCTGCCCGCAGTGCTACACCCCGGTCCCCGACGACCCGGACCCCGAGAGCCTGTTCATCTACCTCCACGCGCGGCGGTACACTACCGAGGGGCTCGGCACGTGGGAGACGCCGCTGCCCCGCTGGGCGGGCGAGGACTGGGATGGCGACTGGCGCGGGTGGGACGGCGAGGCGCCCGTCAGCGTCGTTGCGGACGAGGCGCTGCACCACGAGCCTGGGGAGGTGAGGAAGGACAAGGGGAAGGAGACGGAGGAGACGATGAAGGTTAAGTCGGCTGAGCTCCCGAGCGACCTTGAGGCCAGCCCTAAGGCGTCGGCGGGTTACATTCCCGCCGACATCTCCGCTCCTGAACAGCGCGCGGAGAGCACATTGTAGACATAGAGCGATGGATAGATCTAGGAATGTGTCCCGAGCGTCAAGGGCCCAGATGTCAGCTTGTCCATGTCAGGCGTATATCAGGATCCCCCCAGAAGCAAAATGTACATGCACGCGGACGTCTAGTGCCCGTCCCAATGTCCAGTCTATACGGCCACCGAGCGGCGTGCCGATCGTATTCTATCCCAGATCCAATACTCAAAACGTCTGCTGTGATCCGTCTATATTCGCTAGCGCAGCGGAATCGCCGCGCTGAGGTCGTACCATTCGAATCCGGGGCCGCCGCTGCCGTCCTTGACTGCAAAGATGCTGCTGTCAGAGAGGAACCAGAGGGGGGATGAGGAGTGCAGGGGGGTGGAGGGTGCGAGGGCGGAGGATCGGAGGACCAGAGGATGAGGTTGATAGGAATGTCAGGAGAAGGATGGCTGCGCACAGACCCCCCTTCTGGGGCCAGACGAACACCATCCCTGGGCCAGACGCGAGGATCTGCGGACCCCAATCGATCGTGATCGTCGCTGACGCTCGGACCGCTTCTGATTCTTCGGTGCCGAGCATGCTGATGTTTTGGTTCGTCTTGTGCGCTTCCGCCCTCTGCCCTTGGCTCCTCCACTGCTCTGCCCCCCTGTCTCCAGCTCCATTCCTTCTTCACACTCACAACTCTGTTCCGCGGGGATACGCGCTGAGCTCGGGGACGCTCCACTCAATCTCCTGCGCAGTGGTGTTCTTCTCAATCGACACAAACTAGGGACACCGTCAACACTGCCCAACTAACCCTCTGCGACTCACGCTGTACTGCAGTTGTCCAGGCCAGCGGGGGACGTAGTACACCTCGTAGCCGCGCTCGTCGCCGCCGTGCCACGCGAGCGTGAGCGTGCTCCCGGCCGCGACGGCGTCTCCGAACCGTGTGCGCCATTTGAGCGGGAGGCGGGGGAGCGCGGGGGCCTCAGAGTCAGATACCGCTGCGGGAGGTGGAGAGGCCGGGATGTCGTCTACCGCCGCCGGTGCCGGTGCTGGGCCCGGGGCCGGGGCGGGCGCGGCAAAAGCGAAGGTGAAGAGGAAGAGGACGAGGGTGAAAAGGCGTATCATGCTTGTAACTGGCGATCTGGATTTGTCGCGATATCAGTAGAAGTCGAGATGTAAGTGAAGTATTTCTAGTTACTCGCGATGTACGATAGCCCACATCGGGATCGCGTCGAGCCGTGCCATGAAACCATACACATGCACACATGTCTCTAACTGGCGCGGATCCATCCTGTCCTTCCCCAAGAAGGCAACCCAGAAGGCCAGAAGCAATTTTCCCTCCTTCCTATTCTCATCTTCCCCCTTCTCCCCGTTCGCTCGCTGTTCGCTACTGACCCGCGGCGGAAAGGATCGTCAGGAAGCAGACAGTGAATGTCGATTTTGGGCATCAGGCCAGAGGCGCCAAACACAACTGGACGCGCTGGGGGCCCTGATTCCTGCCTGGAATCCTACAGGATCCCAATTGTGCATCCTTTATATCCTTTCCTTCCTTGGCTTCTCTTCTCGCGCTTCTCGTGCTTCTCGCTTCTTTTGGGTCACTGCGCGTCGCGCCAGTCTGTGCGTTGATCGGCCGACGCCACACACACTAAAATCGCCAGGTCTGGGGGTGGGGGACAGAATTGAAAAGTGAATATGCAGGTGGAAGAATTGGGTGGTGTGAAGGTGCACAGGTGGTGCAGGTGGTGGGGACCTACATGGAGAGTGGGTGAATTGCGCTAGGCGTTGGACAGAGTCTCAAACCTGGTCCAAGGTGCACCTTGCGCGGTCGGGATGCGCAAAGAGGCAGGATGAGGACAAGGCCGGAGGGACAGCACACCAATTCACCAAGCTCATCACCGTGGCGCGCGGCGCGACTTTCGCACATCGAGAGGGCGTGCAAGCCATGGCAGTCAGGACGTGCAGAATCAATCTCTGAAAGAACGAGCTGGTCGGAGGCGAATTTAACCCACAGCCAGCACTGGGCGACCCTAGACCCGTTCCTCCCCCTCGCCATAGCGGTGCGCTCAAAGTCGATGGGCCGACAGTAGCTCCAGTGTCTTTGAACGCCCTGTGCACGCCCAGGGTGCCGCGGCCACGGAGCGAACCATTCTGCACCCCACAGTCGCCCAGAATAAACGGTCACATCCTAGCTCCCGACTATATAGTGGGCAGTACTTAAATACGGATTCGGAAGCAGCGGCACATGCTGCATGGCGTGTGTTCAGTAGGGGGCTGGTGGTGTAGTCGATTCGGGTGTAGTCGATTCGGATACATCCCACCCTCCTGTCCCACGTTTATGTCTGGACCCGAGATCGCGGAGAACGCAGCGCCCTACAGTACAGCAGTACACCTAGTACAGCTCACCCCAGCGCGCGCACACATCCATTCCGAACTCGTGCCGAGATAAGTGACTGGACGCCGATACCCCAGTCTGACCCCCGGCCGGTCGTCAAGCGGTATCAACAGCATCCCGCATGTCCCTTGTTCCGTCACTCTGATCGCTACCATCAACAGGCTCCATTGGAGGCCAAGTGGGCGCAACCCGCGAGCACACCATTCTGACGGATATCGCGTCAGATGTAATGGACCTTATCTTCCCGTGTCGCGAGCCGAACAGTGATGGAGCGGCGGTCTGGTATCTCGCCACCATCAGCACTTGTTGGCCAGCTCGCATCGCAGCATAAGGCGCTGCACACAATCATGCACGACACGGCTGCACGGCTGGCCGCCACGCCACGCACCCACCACGCAGAGCCCAGACCGCCGCCTCGGCGACGCCCGACGTCCCGCGCAACCATATCATATCGCCACGCCCAGCCGCCACTGCCACTCCGAATAGTGGCCAAGCAACGTAACGCGCCAGCATATTTCGGGAGCGCGGCGCACCACCATTTCGGATCTCCCCGCCCACTCCCTGTGCTCTCCACATACTCTTATACTCTTGCTGCTTGTTGCTATGCATCACCTTTACTGCGACGCGAACTGTGCGTGCTGCAACGATCGTCTGTGCGACCAGAGCTGGAGGACAGTATAAAGAGACAGAGAGAGCGAGATGGCCAGCCACCCACTCTAGAGGAAGCGCCACTCGCACCATCCAGCTTTCTGATCCAGAGCTCCAGACATACCCAGATCCCAGATCCCAGACCTCCACCAGCTCAACAGGGACACCACACCACGATGTCATCGACTCTTGTCCATCCTCCGCACCCAACACAACCGCAGACCGACGTTGCGGACATGCGCATTGCATCGGCCCTCCGCTCCCCCGTGCGCAGCATGACCTCCCGCGCCCCCCTCCTCCTCTCGCCGGACGAGTACATGCGTCTCAAGGTGAGTGCACTGCGATGGGAAACGGCGACCAGGCGTAGCCCGTAGATCCTCTCCACCCGGAAGGAAGTAAGAAACGCCTCTGCGAGAGACAATCCCAACTTCCATGGTGCAAGCGCACATACTCACCCACACAGGGCAAGGTCGTCCCCCTCGACGTGTCATGGCACATGCCGACGTCCCCGCGCAACGCCGACGAAGAGTTCAACTCTGGCCCGCGTATCGTGAATGCCCGCCGCTTCGACCTCGACAAGGTCGCCGAGACGCGCCCAGAGCACAACCCGCTCGGCCTCACGCACATGATGCCGACGGCTGACGTGTTCCGCGCCGCTACCAGTGAGTGTAGTCGACATTGAATCGGATTGTCTCGTACGGCCGCTGGCCGCTTATCGTGCTGTTGCCAGTCATTTCCTCGCTTCGCATAGTAGGGCCCAGCCCGCCTGCCGCCTGCCGGAATCTCCGACTCCACCGCGGTCGCCAGAGTAGTCGTGCCAAACACAAGGTTTCGTGGGAACGGCGGGAGCGGCTCTGTAGCTCCTAGCTCTGTCGCCATCTCGCGCTTCCCACGACGAATTTCCACAGATTTCGTCCCCCCACCCCTGCCAACCTCGGCATTCTGTCCTTATCTGATTTCCCGCGCGACGTCACTCCCTGCTCTCCTGCTTCTTTTCCATCGTCCCGCTGCGCAC
Organism: Apiotrichum sp. Y4204; assembly: GCA_025531455.1. NCBI lineage: Eukaryota > Fungi > Basidiomycota > Tremellomycetes > Trichosporonales > Trichosporonaceae > Apiotrichum > Apiotrichum sp. Y4204. The sequence goes on along the minus strand of JAMYHL010000012.1, from coordinate 856,491 downwards.
AGTTACTCACCCCCCGCAGAGAAGCTTGGCATCACGCCCGACACGCACGTCGTGCTGTACGATGCCGTCGGCATCTTCTCCGCCCCCCGCGGCGCATTTACCTTCAAGCGTGCGTGCCTCGCGACGCCGGGACGCCGGGACAGCCGGGAGCTCGGATGCTGCTCCTCGTCCCGTTTCTCGGATGCGAAAGCTGACTTGCAGTGTTTGGCCACGACAAGGTTTCGGTGCTTGATGGCGGACTGCCGCGCTGGATCGAGGCCGGCGGCGCTGTCGAGGACGGCCCCCTTGAGCCTCAGCCGGAGACGCTGGGTCTCCCCGCTGAGCAGCCCAACTCTGGCCTGATCAAGTGTGAGTCCTTTGTGTAGATAGAGTTGAGTCCGATCAGGGCTACTTATCCCATCTACTCCGTCAATCTGCCTGCGTTCCTCTTCTGACATCAGCGTACGATGAGATGGTCACGAACAGCGAGGCACCGGCCTCTTCCGCGGCGGTGGTGCTCGACGCACGCGCGCTGGGCCGCTACACCGGCGAGACACCCGAGCCCCGCCCAGGTCTCCCATCGGGCCACATCCCGCACTCGCTCCCGCTGCCGTTCACTGACCTGCTGACGGAGGCGACGGAGGACAAGCCGTACACGCAGTTCAAGCCCGTTCCGGAGCTGCGCCGCATTCTCGCGGACGCGGTCGGCGGGGCAACGGTGCTCGATGAGCTCTCGGCACCTGGCGGGCGCGGTATCACCTTCTCGTGCGGATCGGGCATGACGGCCGCAATACTCTGGTACGCCCAGCAGCTCGTGGCCGAGGCGGAGGGCAAGACGCCCCCTTCCAGCAGCATCTACGACGAGAGCTGGACCGGATACGCCCAGCGCAAGGAGAGCAAGGTCGAGACCGGCCAGCCGGAGAAGTAGAGGACGCACGCATATGCAGCGGATCAGTGCAAGTAATTGAATGTAGTTCAGATAGACAAAGTCCCGGTTGGGGCATGAACTTTTGTGAAGCAGCGCAGATTGAGGGAGGGCGTTGTGCGATAATGACAGCCGCAAGGTTAGACCCGTGCTGACAATGGCGCCAGCGGTTCAGACATGCAGACACTCCTTGACTTCCGTCTGGAAGCTCCTACATCGTTTTCATTAGCTGTTATCTTCATATCACAGGCAGTGCAGTTACTTTCCATTCATAAGAACTACAATGCATTCAGCGATGTCCTTACCTTTCGTCGATTCAGCTGCTGTCATCTTCCAACCTTGCCTGCTGCTACTGTGTCTCTGCCTTTGGCAGACGATGTCATAAACCCAAATCACTCGATTATGGTATTGCTATAATACCTGTATTATACTCCCGTTAATGTCCCCTTTCTAATCCCCCAACCTCCACTTCCTCCCTTCCCAGCCCTGGCGGCCTGGAGACTTTTTCCACTTCTTTCGGCAGTGGCTCCGACAGACCTGCAGCCCGACATCGCCGTCGGCATCGACATCGACACTGACATCAACACTCCTCTCCCACACCCCTCACCCACCCCGCGCCCCACAGCACAACATGTCGTTCCTCTTTGGTGGATGTGAGTATTGCGCGCAAAGTTGGGGTCAGGTCGCGTGCGCGGCCGGCGAAGAAAGTCGGGTATACGGGTTGTCTGGCGTTGTGGGATCGCCGTCGCCGAGCACCATCTCCGTCTCACTCCGCCGCCGCTTAATGGCACTTTTGGCATTCCTCCAGCTTGCTTTTATCTGTGCTGACCGCAGCCAACAACTCGGGCAACGTCGACCCGGCGAAGCTCGACATGGCGATGAACGAGCTCGACATGATCACTGACGTCTTGTGAGTGGACCAGGCGGCGACTGCGCTGGGTGCTGATATCGTGTTTCTTCCGATGTGCCCCCATCGATCCGATCACATCTGTGCTTTTGTTTGTTGAATCCCAAATCCGAACCCGAACCCAATCGCGCGCTTCTTTCCTCGCGTTTTGCATCTCATCTCCCACACACGACTCGTCTTCACCCCCCGTTCCTTATCCCTCCCTCGTCGCGGCTCTCGCCTCATTCCCACTCTTACCCTCCGCCGCGCGCTTCACCCTATAGCAACCGCCTCGTCAACTCGTGCCACGCAAAGTGCATCCAGCCGGACCCGATGTCGCACCGGTACGCCGAGCCCGAGCTGCTCAAGGGCGAGGCGGTGTGCATTGACAGGTGTACGGCCAAGTTTTTTGAGGTGAACAAGAAGATTGGCGAGCGCATGCAGAGCATGGGTGCCGCGGCGCAGGGCACCGGCTCGTTTGGCATGTGAGAAGAGAGAGTAGTATAGAATGGAGATTGATGGAGACGGATATGGAGATCGGGTGGCGTGACGCCGACGCCGCTGGCGCGCCGCTCGAGCAGACAATTGTTGTGCAGATCTGCGCATGCTCAGCTGTAGCTGTGATGTATCTTCTCGCGACCCAAGATGCCGAGTTGTGGGAATGCCTGAGATGGGGGAGATGTGTGGGTTGACATACTGGACATTGCCTTGCCGTCACCGGTGGCGACTGGCGTACATTACATCTGGACATCTAGTAACCACAAACGCACGACACTAACACAAACTGCTAACCCTGCTGTTATCCAACTCCGCCGTCCCGGCCGTTCGTATCGCTTGCGCCGGGGTTGCCGTTCTCTGCTGCCCCGTTCGTCTCGTTCTCGGGGATACCTCGCAACCCGTCAGGCTTGTCCTCCTTTTTCTCTTTCCCTTCCTTATCCTTATGCTTCTCCTTCCCCTCCATCCCCTCCTTCTCTTTCTCCTTTTCCTTCCCCTCCTTATCCTTCTTCTTGTCCTTCTTCTTCTTCTCCTTCGGTGGCGGATCCGCTTCGATCCAGTCGTCATCCACCTCGTCGCTCCCTGGTGCACTCCACCAGTTCGGAAGACACGCCGGTGGCGGCAGGTTGATGATGTCCGGATCGAAAAGCTGCTGTCAGACATAGAAACAAACAAGAGCATTCCCCGCTCTCTGGGTATACGCCTTCGGGAAACGCCTGAAGACCTGCCATCACCGGCAGCTACTCACCTCTATATATGTCTCGTCCGCGTAGCGATGCTTATTCGGCCCCGAGTGCGACCGGTACTCGCTGAGCGCGCTCGCAAAGTTCCACCCCTGCATTATCCGCAGACATCCGAACACGACGCCTGTCTGGTGGATCCCGACCCTTGATGTCAGTATTTGCTCTCAGGATTAAAACACACGGGTCAACAACCAGCACCGGATGTGAGCGCACATCCAGAATAAGCTCGAGCGACGCCTTGACGATCTCGTCGCTCAGCGGCTTCCAGTCCGTCACCGGCTGGAAGAGACTGTTGCCGAGGTGGATCTGGGATCAGCTACACACAACACAGCGAATTCATAAACGAATTGGGCTGAACTCGTTCCCATCAAACCCAGGAGCGACTCACAAACTCGACGCCAGACGCGCGCGCGTAGCTGAGCAGCTCCCGCGTGGGATGCTCCGTCGTAAGCGACACAATGGTGCGTAACCCCAGCGATGCGAGAAACGGTACCTGTTATATGAGCGGTGTACAAGGCAGACCAACGGCGCGCTGGAGCAGCGACCTCCGGACAGCCGGGCCACATCTCCGTCTATCGGGACGACTCACCTGCGCAGCGGTGGGAGAGGCGGCGCGGTACACGCCTGCCTCGACAACGCTGAAGCGCGCGGGCACATTGATGAGTGCCGCGGCGGGCTGCTTCGACGCCATGTGGGAGTGGGTCTCAGAGAAACAGTGACGGAGACTGTTGTCGGAGCTGGACCTCGGAGTGTCGATAGGGCCAGACGGTCAGCTCCGAGCCGACACGGGACTGATATGGGCTTCGGCCCACGCCTAGACGAAGGTGGGGCGGGGAATCAAAGGCGGGGGTCGGTGCGAAGGCCGAAAGCACAGGTCGAAGCGTAGGATGTTTGAACGCAGTGTTGGTGTGGGTCGTGTCTTTGGTTATTTGTGCATCGTGTGTCGAGGTGGTCATCATTCTTTTGGTGTAGTCTGCAACCTGTAACCCAGCATCGAGCACCAGCTGGACCCCCGCGCTTTGCCGCATCGCCGATCGCCGCCCCAGGGCTAAGCCACGCACAAACCACGTGATCATGAGCCAAACCGCAAAGGCCGCAACGTCGCAACCGCGGATCCACGGATCGGCGGAACGCTTCGACCTACCTGCCCCCCTTTGTGCATCATCGTCAACACCCGACCCGCTCTGATGTTCGTTTCTCCTCTCCCGTCTCATTGTCATTCCATTCCATTACATTTCATTCTTCAACAAACACTCTCTCACCCCCACACACCTCACTCCCCCATCGACGATATTTACGATGGCGAGCGCAGGCCTGCAGGGCTCGCCGCTGACGGCCGAGAAGAGCTCGCTCCGCAGCGCGACCAACCTCCGCACCGTGTCGCGTAACGACCCCGCCGTCTCTGAGATTCTCGACACGAGCACGTACTCGGTCATCTACCACTATGACGCGGATGCGGGAAAGTGGCAGAAGCAGAAGCAGGAGGGCTCGCTTTTTGTTGTGCGCAGGTGAGTGGAGAAGGTCGAGGCGGCCGGAGGAGTGGGGAGTACCATGAGGCATGAGCGGCCATGAGCGGACGATAGTCACCCCAGGGAGCGAGTAATGCACTCCGCTATGGAGGCCCGTGTCACGCTGGCCTTCCATTGTCATGTTTCCGTGCTTGGCAACATTTTCTCTTTGTTCAAGCCAGCTGCTTGCTTCTCGTGACATCAGTGCGCGCATTCCCTCTCTTCACCCTGACTCGTGGAACACAGACATCTCCCACATGACTGACATACAGAACGAAGGCACCGGAATATGCGCTCTTCATGCTTAACCGAGTGACGGTCAAGAATGTGACCATTCCGCTAATTCCGGGCGAGATGAAGGCGACGGCCATCGATGCGAGCATGCTCCAGGTCGCGCGCAGAGGAGAGAGTGCGTATTGAGTAGAGGAAGAGACAACGGCGGTGCAGAGAAGTGCCGCCGAGAAGCGGTTCAAACCTTGGCACAGACGGCGGCGACGTTGCCGCCACTATGTGTCCCCTCACAATCGCCTGCGACCAGTCGCCCGGCTCGATGACTGACACTTCAGAAATCAAGTATGGCATCTGGTTCACGGAGGGCACGGAAGGCGTACAGCGTTTCCGTGATACCATTGTTCGGTATGTCAGATGAATGGATCCGATGATCTGACGCGCAGCGTTTGTGGAGAGCCGTCCAAGACAGCGGCAACAGGCGGTAGCACGACAGCACCATCTGCGACTCCGGCGTCCAACACTCCATCCTCTGCTCCGGCGGCAGGGCCGGCCGATGATCTGAGCCGTTTGTTCGCTGGCCTTGGCACGGTACCGGCGCGCTCAGGCACTCAGACCTCCCCGCAGCCCCCTCAGTCCCAAGCAGCACCACGATCAGCTCCGCTTCAGACCCATCATCAATCGGCTCCTTCCTCGCACCCCGGTGGCCCACCTCCAGCGGCATACCCGGCCGCTCTGCCTTCCGCACCACCCGCACCGTCTGCACCTTTACAGCAACAACAGCAACAGCCTCCAGCCCCGTCTCAATACCAGCCTGGCGAGACCGTTGATGACCTTCTCATGAGCATCCTCGGCCCGCCTGTCGCACCACCTCCTGCACCCATGCAGCTTGGCCTTGGCTATCAGAACCCAACTCCGAACCCCCCCGTGGGTCTTGGTCATCCGCCACCTATGGGAGGATCCCCGGCTCCCCACATCATCTCCGGCCCATGTGCCCCTGCTCCAGCTCCCGTCTCCAACTATTGCGCGCCGCATCCTGGGTTCCCCGGGCCCCCTCCCATGCCCCCTCCCAATCAGCGAATGCCCTCTATGGGCCCTTCGTACAGTCCTCCGAACGGGATACCACATGCGGATCCAGCACTGCGCGACGCCGTCGCGCATTCGATTCCCAGCTCCACTTCCTCCTCTCCCACTCCGGCCGGCCCCGCGCCGCCCGACTTCCGCGCCTTCCTCGCCGACCTCGTCAACGCACCGCACAACGCTTGGTTCGTCGACCAGGTGTTCGCCGCATACACTCATAATATTGAGCGCAACGCGCAGCGTCATCAGCAGCAACAGCAACAACAGCAGCAGCAGCATCAACAACCCAGCCAGCAAAACCAGGCTCACGATCAAAGCCCAGCGCCCCAGCGCGGCCAGGGCTCACAGAAACGTGGCGGCTCTAACAAGCAGTCGCAGCCGAACAACAACCACAACCAGAATCACCCGCCGGGTCCCCAGGGCCAGGGTGCCGATCAGACGTCCGGTAATCAGCGGCGTGGCGGCAACCGCCCTTCGCGTGGCCGCCAACAGCAGCAGCAGCAGCAGCAGGCTCAGCGGCAGTAGAGCCGATCTATCCATCTCGCGCAGGTACATCTTGATATGCATACGTGCTCGAGCTACCGATGAGCTGCTGACCGTGTCCCCGATTCTAACAGGCTTACGCTCCATCGCGCCAGGCGGGACGCGCTGCTGACGTGACTAACATCGGTCGTCCTGCCGTCGTTATGGACAACTGTTCAATCAACATGCCGAACTGCCGGCACTTAGTAGAAAGTTATAGCGCCAGGAGTGACAAGATGGGTACCGGACATGGATCGTGAATGAGAACCATGCCTCACCTCATCACGTTGAGCACCGCTGAGAGCCATTTGACATGTCTGCATTCACCGCGCCAAAACCTGAAAACCACAACACTGCACGAATGCTCATCCGTTCCTCGTTTTATCTTTGCTACAATGTACCTCTTCTTCCTTTGCGCATTACGATCTACTCGCAGTTACCCTTCAAATTCCGCCTCGACCTCCTTTACGCTCTGCACAAAGATGCGGACCATCTCGGACGCCTCCTGTGGCGAGACGACGTACGCGGGCGCAAGCATGATCGAGTCGCCCTTGTCCCCATCAATGCCGCCCGTGATAGGGAGGACGAGAAGGCCGTTCTCAAAGCAGCGATCCTTTACGCGGTTCGCGAGGCGGGGGTTGAGCCCATCGGGCGCGTTAAACTCGATGCCGATGAACAGGCCCTTGCCGCGGATATCGAAAATGTACTTGTCGTCTTTGAGCGCGGCGCGCAGCTCGTCCTGGATCTGCGCCCCGCGCGCATTCACATTCGCGAGGAGATTGTTCTTCTCAATCTTGGCAAGCACCGCGAGCGCAACGGCACAGTTGATGGGATGGTTCTGGTACGTGTGCGAGTTTTTCCAGCGCCCGCTCGCCCGCAAAGGGTCGACGATGCGCGGCGCAATCACCACGCCCGAAATGGCCGCGTACCCCGCCCCGAGGTTTTTGGCGATGGACACAATGTCGGGCCGCACGCCCTCCCCGACCGCCTGCCACGCGTACAGCGTCCCAGAGCGCCCCGTGCCGCACATGACCTCGTCCATTGCGAGCAGGATGCCGTGTTTGTCGAGCACGCGCTTGATCGCCGGGAAATACCCCTTTGGCGGGGTCACGCAGCCGATGGAAGAGCCGTTGACAGGCTCGGCGATGAATGCCGCGACGTTCTCCGGGCCGAGTTCCTGGATCTTGGTCTCCAGCTCGGCCGCGCACCGCTCAGAGTAGGCCTCCTCGCTCTCGCCCTCCTTCGCGAAGCGCTTGTACTGCGGCGAGGTGACGTGTTGGAACGCATCCGAGATCATTGGGAGGTAAAGGTCGCGGCGGAAAGGCTGGTTGCCGGCCTGGGAGTCAGTACGGAAAGTAGACTGCAGCAGTGGTCTTGCTCAAAGATTGTGCCAGCGGCAAATCAATACTCACACCAAGGGCACCGAGCGTGTTACCGTGGTACGAGGGGGACCGGGCAATAATGTACCGCCTCTTGGGCTCGGGGTTCTCCTTTTCGAGATAGTACTGGCGCGCAATCTTGATGATCGCCTCGATAGCCTCGCTTCCAGAGCTCATGAACGCCGCGGCGGAGAACGCGCCGTCGGAGCGATCAACAAGGAACTGCGCGAGCTCCTCGCCCGGCAGGTTCCCGTACGACTGGTGGTACGCGTAGGGCATGTGGGCGGCCTGCGCTGTCATGACCTCTACGAGGTCGGGGTTCGAGCTGCCCAGGCACGCGACGGCCGCACCGCCGCTCACGCCGTCGAGAATCGCCCGCCCGTCCTTCAGCCGCATGTACACGCCCGAACCGGCCGTCGCCTTTGGCGGCGGCGTGATCCCCACATGGAGGAGTTTGCCGGGGCCCGCGGGTTGCGCAGGGGGAGCAGAATGGGCGGGCGGTGGGGGGGCAGCAGCTGCGGCGGCGACGGCGGCGGCGGCAAGCGCGCGCGCGCTGGTGCTCACTGCGCGGCGGGGCACTGCCGTCAGCGGGAATGAGAGTGGAGACATACCGTAGCGGCCCGCGATACGGAGGGGAGTCATGCTGAGTGCGTAGAGTGTTGGGATGGATGTACAATGCCAATTGCGGAGAACATATGTGAGCGCGACATGGAATGCCTGGTCATGCTGGCCACTGGATGTGTGTAAGCTGTCCCGTGAGAACGCGCCTGACTCGATGACATCTTGGCGTGTCGGAGTGCGTATAAACGACCGGTTCGGTTCGGCGCGGTTGCTATCGGCTGCCCACCTCCTGACTGGAACATGTCCAGGAATACGAGTCCTGGTCCATGTGCCATGCCGGGGGTACCTGCTAGCTGCTGGCCTGCTGGATCGCTCGATGTGGGACCTTGACGCGATGTGTGGCGGCAAGTAGCCGATCAGGGCTGGCGAGATAAGCGGGCGGCAAGCGCCACTGGAAGCACGAACCTGCAGGGATGGCGTGTCGAGTTGCAAGCAGCGCTTGGGCCCACCACCTATGATAAGAAGAAAGATTATGTTACTGTAAATCCATGCATTTGCTAATATTACATTCATTCAAGATGCTCAGCGATGGAAAGCGGTTTGAGGTAGGCAGGTGAACCTCACTGATCACCTTTGACCGTAAGGCACGCACCGCCGCCTCGCGCTCCGGAGAGTGGCCCATCCCCGCCGTCTCCATCTTCCAGCCAACTGCGGCGAAACCCGATCAATCTGTGGTGGCTGACAATCTCGAGAAACGATAAAACTAATGTCTCGATCAATCTGCTGAGTATATCCGACGAAAATGTAACATTCCGGCAACAATTGCCCGTCGCATATCGAGATCCTCGCGCCATCATCAAGATCCTCGCGCCATCGCGTCGCAGTTCGCATGACAGCGTAGCGCCTGAATCTAAAGGCGCAGCACGAAACTTGAGAGGGATTACCCAACTGGACTCAACATCGAGCAAGACACGTGAATTCCAATGATGGCAGGTAATTCTGGAAAAGAGGGAACCGGGGAAGTGTCTGCATGTCAATATTGCACCACAGCGTCTTGCGATGAGCAACGAGAGCCGATATTCGGCCCAGAACAGGCGACTGGACGTTCTTGTGGAGATATGGCGGCGACCTCTCGAAGAACACTGTAAAGAGCGGGCCAAACCGGGCTCCGGAAATCGGGGCCGTGTCTTGGCATCGATAATACTTAGGCGCAAGTCAATGAGGCCCATTTTTAGGCCCACTATCAGACCGGCTAGGTGCGAGTATCGTCGTTGACATCGATGCGGGTCCAGGCCGGCCGGGAGTCGAAAAGTCTTGGCATGGAAGCTCTGGTGAACAGGGACAGAAAGAACGCCGACTGCTGACGGATGATAGTCATCAAACAAACATCCACAGCGGATAGGATCAACAAAAACCCCGTCACTGACTCGCGGGGACTTCTTGCGGCAACTCACCACTCGGGCAACTTACAACCCGGGCAACTCACACCGGGCAACTAACATGTTGGAGCTCACAGTATATGGAGCCCCCTCGCACGGCGTGGAGCTAAGCACCTCGCACATGGGGGGCGATCCCTGATGGTCCAGGCTATCACTTATCACGGTCAGTGGCTTGAAGTCATGCCGCTGACGTCGGCCCGTCCACACAGGTTCCGGACTCGGCACCACGCACGGGGTTCCCGCCATGCCAACCGCACGGCGAATGGAAGTGCCGCGGGCGAAACGTGAGCGATAAACACAGGCCCAAGACCTTATCATCGCTGGTGGCGCTTTCTTATTTTCTGTTCTGCTTTTGTTCTGGACTTTGTTTTTTATTTTGTTTTTTCCGTTCTTTTTGGTATCCTTTCTCCATTAGCTTTTCCTCCTGGAATCAACAATTTTACACTTCAGACCTTCCACTCATATTCGAAAGTCTCCTATCATGGACAGACGAGATCCGTCTTTGAGCTTTTCTCCGAGATCTGTGAGAAAGCTGTGAATCTGCCGCAAGGATCCTCCGCTCCACAGAACCCGAGGCAAGCTTCCCAGTAGAACAATCAACAATCAGCTTGGCACGTATTGAGGAGTTAGAACTGCCGCTGTAACCGGCATTCGGTAAGGAGAGCTTGAACACAATAGTCACGCTGCACGGTTCCAAAACATTTGACAGGTTTGGAAGGCGTAAGAGCACGTCACTCAACCTTGTGGAGATGACTAGGAATGGTCCGGACAAGGAATGATCCGAGATGAGATGAGGTGATTCACCTTTGTCATGGGTGATTAACCTCTCATCCTCTTCTGGATCCTCGAAAATTGTTCCAGTGCTTGACCGTTCTTTTGCCGACACCGCGCCGAGACAGTGGAACAGCCACCAGTTCCACACCAAACGAGCCAGTTTGCCAAGCATGAGTGCTCGCAGTGATGTTGACCATGAGTGCTCAGGAGATAGCATCTTACGGCAGAATGGCAATCCGCAATGTTTTGGGGATCCATCTGGCATCATGCGGTTCAAGGGATTCCTTTTGCACCCGACACTTTGATGCCTTGTGTTCCAGCCTGTCCATTCCATCACAATTGTTTCAGTTTGCAGTGGGATGGAGATACGTCTGCCCCGAAGAGCATCTACGGACCGGTGGTTTCACTCCAGGCATCATCCCGGATGCCGGCCCGGAGATCCGTCCCACGCATATTCCAGGGTTGGTTGACAAGTGAAGTTGAGGTGGACGTACGGGACAGGTCCGGGCGTGCACTAACCAGTGTTCCCTGATGACCTGGTCCGACATTGGAGTCCGCTCGGCATCGGTGCGGCATCTACATACGACGATGTTCCCGCCGGTCCCACTCTGCTTCAGGTGTTGGAAAGTCCTCGGTACCTGGCAGAAGCTTGGTCCGAGGGTGAAACTTTGTGTTTGGTGGCGAGAAAAGTGACGACCTCGGACCTCGCCTCGTCCGCCAGCTGTAGAAGACATGATTTACGGTTCGGCGCTGTTATAGTGTAGGTTATGACACTAAACATCGGATGCTATCACGGCAATTATCCGTTATCGCGGTTTGCCCTGGTTGCTGGCGTGATGGCGGCATCGTCGTCGGGGATCTACCGGATTCAGAACCTTGTGATGCCTTGTGGGTGATGAGTTCAGAGTTCGAGTAACCTGGTCAACACGCCTTCCACAGACCTGGATGCGCGGGAAGCTTACTTAGTATCAACGTGCGGATCATAGAGCCGAAGGTGTTGTACCGAAAGACATATAAAAGGCTGCGTCTTCATCGATAGCTGTCCCCATCAACAACAACACCTCTCCTCTCAATACAGCCAAACACTAGTTACTACCTCTCACTCCCACCTTCTCCCTCCATTCCCAACATTACAATGAAGTTCACCACCGTACTCCTCGCCCTCTCCACTCTCGGCGCCGTTTCGGCGGCTACTTGCTCGTCCACTGGCTTTACCGGGCAGGCCCCGCTCGGCGACATCGACGCGGCGATCAACATCTTCTGCGGAGGCGCCGGCCAGGACGGCGACATTGACTTTGTCTCGGGAACCGACGGCTACTCGCTCGTCACCTTTGGCAGCAACAACATCAAGATCTTTGCGACCCGCACCAGCGCTGCCAACTGCAAGGAGATGTTCAACAGCATCAAGGACACGTGCACCGGCAAGGGCCTCAAGTACGGGCGCACCTGGGCAGGCCGCGACTACTACGCCATCTCCGTTTACCCTGCCGGACAGGGCAGCTTCTGGCCTTAAAAGCCCGAACCCGAATTCGACGTTCCGCCTTAGACCCTCTAGGCCTCCAGGCCAGGCGGCCACAACACGCCGTTGTATTATCGCTCTTCATATTTTCAGGACGTTGCCGACGACATGACGCCATTGTATGCATTGAAGTTCAAACAACGATACGGTTCTGGCTCTGAAGTGCTGATTGGCCCATAAAAGCTAATGACTCACAAACTCTATGCCGAAGGCAGTCACAATTTCTTAACTGTAATCGTCAGGTGAAGACGCCGCTGAGATTGAAGTTGCAGTACAGCACAAGGCAGGAAATGAGGGAGGAGCCAGGGGGTTGTGAAGTCGACCGCCAGTGAGACACATCTGTTGGCCTAATTTCAAGTTGGACGGGAATGTAAGCGAGTCGGGCCGCGGCCTACGCGCGATCGACATAAAATATAGTGACTCTGGAACAAATGGTGAATCGCTAAAGGACAAACGGCAGAAGGCGACTCGGTCAGCAAATCATCATCTGGATCGTAGTGACTTTTGTGATCCAATGTGACTGAAATAGCACTCTCATCGGGCTCAACTCCCCTCGCTTATCGTCTTTACGGTTCCAGAGCGCTGACGCGGTTCAAGAAGGCGGTGGGAAGTGCAGTGATTTAGAACACTTGTTTGTCCCTGAAGATCTTGATGGCTTTTGGATGATCAGCCGTGCGTGGGTGGCTTGCGATCGACAGCCCTCGGATTCTCGGGCCTCGCACCACGCCACAGCCTCAGAAGATTAGAATCAGACAAGCAGTCGATATGAATGGCAGAAGCAGTGTCTGTTAGCTGTCGTCTTCCAAGGGCTTGGGGTAGGAATCAAACGTCCAGTAGTAGTTCGTAGCAAATTAACAGACGATTCTCAGTTCGGACTGTCAAGACACGCAAGCCATGCAAGTCAGACATTAGGCCTTTAGGCAACAGGCCTTCGGGCCTGCGTATTGACCGTCCTGGATCCTGGATCGTCGTGTACAAATGCCCTGTCAATCAAACCCGTTGCGAATCAGCAGCTGAGCTGCTGAGCTGCTTATTTGCAGATGGCCAGCTGATCGCCAGCTCGCCAGATCGCCAGCTCGCCAGATCGCTAGCATGATCAACAGAACCCCAGGTGATCGGATCGTCGGATTGGATCGCGGACCGTCCATCGACTCACTGCCCACATGACCATCGAAGCCGACACGTTCGGCGCTGAGAGGTTGACGACAGATTGACGAGGTATCATGTTGACCCACCAAGTGACTCACAAAAGCGCAGAGCGTCGCTGTGCTGGTGATTTATACAGACGGGGCTTGGAATGGAAGCGTATGCCCGTTTGTCTTTTGTGCGTATTACGACGCTTTTCATTGGCCCTGCTGCGGTCTTATCGCCAGAGATTTAAATTGATGTTTACATCTGTGCTGTGCAATTTCTGCTTTGCGAGTGACTGTACCGGGTCCCCCCGCACTCCCCGGTACACGGTTTATCAGGGTAACAGTTGTCAGGAGAGTGCCGGATCAGAGTCGAAGCGCAGGAGAGGTCCTAGATCCTCGGAATGTGTGCAGGTCTTCAATTGATCTCAGCCATTGAACTCCACACGCACTGTGCGCACTGAGACTGCCGCCGGCCTCCGGGAAGGATGAATCAGCCGATCAGCCGGAATCGGCGGCTGTCTGCGATTCTGCGATCCTGCGATCCTGCGAGATGCGCGAAATGTGCAGCATGCGGCATTGAGCAATTGAGCACCGTGCGCAAGGGTCGCCCGACCTTCTGAGCGCGACTGCTGAATGGCAATGACTCATTGATATGCATTGATTCTTTCACAGGCAATTCACGGGAATTTATCAGGGTTCTAGATGGGTCAAGCGCGTCAACTGACAAGATGCAGGCACAGAGTGACACAGAGCGGCCCAGAGTGGACGTGTTCGTCTAGGGTGAGTGGACGAGGGGGGGGGGGGGGGGTAGGCGAGGGGGACGCAGGATGACGAAATGCGCATCAGCCAGATTCTCATCCCGTGTACCGATCAACCTGGTCCGCATTATCTCAATGTTACTGTACTATGTATGTACGACGCGACCAGGAATGCGTGGGCGCAAGGGGACACCGCAGAGTGGCCGAGTGCGAGAGAAGCAAGCTGGTAGCAGTAATAAGGCACCTCATTCGTTCTCCCCCAGATCCCCCAGATCCAGGTTCCACAAACACGTACGTACACCAATCGGGACTGTGGCCCGAAAGCCATCGGATCTGAAACTAGCGCGTTCACTCATCAATTCGGCGTTGCTATCAGTGATCAATGTCACAATATCAGTGAATGGCAGAATCTATTTGGGGTGCAGACAGTCTACGGTATGGAATATCTGCTGCTTCCATGCTGCTTTGATACTCCGAAGTCGCTGAGGCTACGCGTTTGCTGACAGTGAGACAGATGTACAGTAAACAACATTGAGTCTCTGGAAACTACGTTCGCGAAAGGTTGAGAAGTTGATAACCTGGAGCACTCCGGATGTCTAAAACCGCCGGTAATGCTGATGGCTGGCCGGGTTCAGATTCCAACTGGGCACGGAACAACAGGAAAGCGCTCGCGCGACTTGGCGACTCAAGCTTCTCACTCCCAGCTCCCCTATACTGTACCGTTCGCGACTTCACGTCTTCATACCAGGTACCGCAGGACAGCGACGCAAACCCGTCAGTGCAATGCTCGGGAGTCTGGGGCAAACTAGTGGCCAGTCATTGGGATAAAGCAACGCCCCACGAAGGCGAAATACTACTAGCGACTGAGCGCGTAGCACACGTGAAGCCGAACGATTGTACGACAGTTCGACACAACTGCCAAGCTGCCCAGAGCACAGTTGATATCATTCCGGCGGACCTGAGGTTGGTCAAGAGTGTGACAAGTGGGGTGATCCGCCCCACTTTACATAGTGTTAGCTCCTCTCCAGTGGAATGTATGACAAGAGAGTGAATACCGCCCTTTTGAAGGCAACAGGAGCCTCTTGTGGTCTTGGCATCATTGGCATGTAAACCTTAAAGTTGGGGTTGGAGGCGGACAACTGTTAGCTCGAGGCATCAGGAGGAGTTGTAAAGAAGCCAAGACGTGTTCTTATTGTGCCACTATCACCTCGCTTGTAAGAGGGTGACTAGCGTCATAGATCAGAGGTCCGTCATCAAAGAGGCTGATAGGGGTTTGCTTTAATGGGAACAGGATTCGGGGCATTTGCAGAATCCGGAAAGCCTTGACTGTTTCCTGGAATTGTCGGAGGAATGCGCGGGATCTCGAGCCGGAGCGCCAGATGTACCGCGCACCCCAGCGCCAAGCTCGTTTCTTTCCGGCGGCCTGCCGGCTGCCTGCCAACTGCCTTCCTGAATTACTATATCCCCCTGTGGGACAGACATCGGGGGGTTGAGGAATGTGCCGAGTTACCGGCCTGGGCATTCAGTGGTACTGACAACATGGTCATTGTGCCGGAGGAATGGAACACACAGATGCATTCAATTCTGCCCGCTGCAGTCGATAACACTGTCAGAACCTCGTTACCGCCCCGGGTGCCAAACACCGAAGAGAATACCATCCGATGGTTATCGAGGTTGAATCCAGGCAGGTTGGTTCTTTCCAGGCTAAACAGCGGCTGGGCCTTTGAAAGCTTTGGATTTGAGCCTTGGGGCCAGCAGCATGGCTCCAGCATCATGGGTCAGACTCCTGCAAGTGGACGCGAACGCGTAGTGGGGTCTTTTGGAGAGGCGTCCTCCTTGGTGCTTTTGCCTGTGTGCAAGAGCCCTGTTACCGGTCACCTGTGGTTTTTCTCTCGCCTTGGGCCCCCCTGTCTTGTTGTAGTACTGTGAAAGCTAGCGGGTGCCGGACGTCTTTGCGTGAATTGTTGGCCACTCACTGCAGTCGCGCAGTTGTTTGCGTTCTTGTCCCACACTCCTTCCCCGACCTGTTCCCTTCTTCCCCTCTACTAGCTCTACTCCCCCTTCCCCCGCCTCTTGCCTTTCTGCCTTCCTCCCTCTATCCAGTTTCTCTTATAAACTCTGACCTGCTATCTTTTCTCTTCATTCTTCCCCATCCCCCTTTCCTCTCTTCATCTCTCGTCAACTGTCCCTCTTCTTCTTCTTCTTTTCACTTCTCACTGGTGACCGGTTCTTGTCCTTCCTTTATTGTCTTCCCCAAAAACCATTACCTTTACCATCTCCCTTCCCCGTGTCTTGTCTGCCTTCTCAAACCGCCCAACTTGTGTACAGCACCCTCTATCTACTTCTCTTCCACCATGCGCCCCGTCGCTCTTCTCCTGCTGGTTCTTCCCTTCCTGGGAGGCGTCAATGCTGTTTTCGCCGCTTGCGGCGTAGGTGGTGGTCTTGTCGCCGGATTGATCAGTGGTATCGTCACCTCTCTCAACTTCCTATCTCAACAATTGCTTATCGGAACGGATTGCCAGGTAGGCTTCTGTCACCGAAGGGTTTCAACGCCTTGTCACTGACATTGCAGGTCACCTGCAGGAACCAAGGTTACTCCTACGCATACTGGGCCGCCGGACTAGACGTTCGTAACCTTCTCAATATCGGCACCGCCCCCAACACTCCCCAAGGTCTTTTGGGCACCTGTTGGTGTGACAACGTTGGTCTTCCCCCCAACCAGGTTCGCGTTGGTGAGTCACACCGGCATGCTCCAAATGCCCCTACAGTTCGAAATTTGACTCTTCCAAGGTCTCGACTCGGCCGGCACCTGTGCTTCAAGCATTACAAACCTCATCGGCCTCCGTGTTGACTACGTCCAGCCCACGCCTGTTGTTTTTGACCAGTGCTACTCCAACGGTGGAACCGCCAACACGCCCACTATTTTCCCCGCTGGACCTGGCACCGCTACTTTCACGACCACCGATGCTCACGCCTGTTGGGCGGATGCTCGTTGTGCCAACATGCAGTATGCCGCCATTCGGTCGGTCAACGTTCGCGCCCCTACCACCATCATTGGCGGTTTGTTCACCCTGCTTATCGGCCGCCTTGGCGGCACCTGGCAGTGCTCATGCTCCAACACCCCGCCCGCGACTGCCCCCAGGCTCTGCGAGGACACCACTCGTGACCAGCTCATTATCACTGCTTTCAGCCACGAGTACGACTACGGTTGGGCCAACTACATCAAGCCTCTCGCCACTGCTGGACTCCGTCGTCGCACCCAGATCCCTCTCTTGCCCAACCAGAAGTACTGCCCTCGCGACCTGATCCCCTGCCGCGTTCCCGACTCCGAGGACTACGAATGCCTTGACACTCAGAAGGAGCTTGGTGAGTCTTAAGTTGAAATCTCCACACCAGATAAACTGATCTTTTCAGAGTCGTGTGGTGGCTGCGTCTCAGGGGTCTATGACAACTTGAACCAGACCGCCACCGTTGGCGTCGAGTAAGTGATGCGCTAGTGCTCAAACCTCGTCCTTCACTGACAACTAGTTGCACACGCATTCCCGGCATCGCCCCAAACAGTGTCTCATGCATTCGCGGAGAGTGCAAGGCTACCAAGTGCAACCGCGGATGGACCCTGCAGAAGGGTGTCTGCGTCCCCCGCATGCACTAGACAACCACCTCCGTCAACAGAGCCACCCAGAACAATGATGACCCCCCTTTTTCACCCTCTCTTTTCCAGCATTATGCCCTTCTGTTCGTTGTCCGCACCGCTAATATTGGGTAGTAGTTTATTCCACCCGTAGAGACATTCATTCCCCTGTTAATGGGACTCACTGAAATGAATAATATATGTGTACCTCGTCGGGTCTGCCCAGTCTGCAGTTGACACGGGGCACCAGCCTCATTCGTTAATCAAGTGCCACACTGCCACAGACTGGAGTCCTTCTCGACACAAAGTTTCTCCGAGGATTTCCCGAGACGTGGAGGATCTCCAAGGTCGTGTGACACCGGACTGACCGAATTGGAGTGTCCAGTGGGCTCACAAGATGCGCATCGGCTTCATGGAGTCTCTTCGAGATGCATACACAAGCTGCATACTCTCACCAAGCTGCATACTTTACAAGGCGATGTGCGTGTATAAGGTAATTAGGGTAACAATAAGCCTTTGAGGCAATCAATGTAGCGCAATGCACGGCGATTCATGACCGTGGAACTGTTGGGGGTTGGGAAGGATGACGTTGTGTTGGTGTGTTGAGTGTGTGAAGGTGGACTGAAGGGACTGAAGCAAGATCACAGAGGACGTAATAGTCCTGAATCGTATGTGTGTGTGTGTGTAATACATCGTGTCTCCCGTGTGTGTGAGTTTGCGTGTGTGTGAGTTCGCAAGTGTGTGAGGGCTGGAGCGACGCGTCGTGTTTCGGCGGTAGACTGTTTGAGCTATCAAGGAGCATAGAAGGGTGCAGACGGCGATGGGTCGAACGAGACCGAGTGAGCGGGGCGCATTCCCTAACGAACACCGGTTTGCCGTCCGTGTACAGCACACCAACGCCAACGATCTCCTCGCCTTGACTACTTTTCGGACTCGAGCAGGGCACGGCCGTTCTGGGGATGGCTGCTTGCAGTGTTGTTGTCCGATTCCAGAACGTATCCAGAACTGGCAGACGAAGTCGTTGCAGTACTGTTCTCCGTTTGGCGGTTGGACTGCGCTTCGGCGGTCTCACGGGCAATGATCGTCGCTTCGCGGTCACGGTCCTCGTTCTCGCGCGCCTGGGCCGTCTCAAGGGCGATCGTGCGCTCTTTGCGCTCACGCTCTTCCCGCTCACGCTGCTCCCTCGCCGCGCGCTCCGTCCCCGTCTCGGCAACATGGATACCGCCAAGAGGCGCGGCGGCAGAGTACGGCCCGGTGCAGGTGGGCGTGTCGGCCGTCATGTCGCCGTCCTTCTCCACATCCTTCTCAGCGGGCGGCACATACTCCTCGGTAGGCGTGTACTTTGCGACGCGGCGCTTCTTCCTCCACGCGCGGATAAAGATGAAGAGAACGACGAGGAGCACGATGCCGAGAACGACGCCGAGGACGATTCCCAGGATCTTGGCCTGCTTGTGCGTGAGCTTGACCGTCTTCCCGCCCTTCTTGATCGTCACCGTCGGCTTCCGGACCGTCGTGACGGGGCTACGGGCCTTGGTCACGGCATCGGCGACTTTTGTAACGACGCCGCCGGCCTTGGTCCGTGGAGCTGGGACGCCGCCGCCGCCGCCTCCGCCGCCGGTCTTGGTCGCCATGGTTTACGCTGAAACTCGGGGGTGTGCTTGGCAGGTGTGTGTCGGGCCGCGCGACTGTGTTTGTTTTGAGTGTGTGCGCCAGTGTTGGTGGGTAGCAATCGGAAGTGGAAAGGAGGGGAAGAAATGTCGAATCCACCCATTCTCAGGCTTTAATCTGTCCGAGAAATGACATGCACGGGTACCGCACTGCAGGAAAGACGGCTCGATCGGGTGTCCGGAGACATGGTCTTTGTCTGTCAGGTGAGGCGCTGCGTCGAGCCAGTCACGTCGTCTGTGGTCGAGCACTGATCGCATTAAAGCACACTGACCCTGTCCCACAACAGTTAATCTCACTTTGACGCACCTTGCGCCCACGGCTCCATGGCCCAGGCGACCCAAGCCCCATCTCCTGAAGGTGGGTTCCAAACCGGGCTGTGCAGACAATCAGCGATCATCCGGGCCCTGCCAAGCAACTCGGGAACCAAAAGCCAAAAGTCCAGAACCACAGAGGGCGCCAGAATAGCAGAATTAGATGTATGTGGAACAGGTGTCGAAAGGTAGAAGCTCCGGATGGAAGACTCGAAGGATCCTGGATCCTGGGCGCCACACGGGCAGTGCGGGGGCGAATCGGAACAAGCTCTGGCCCAGCTGGCACGCTGCAGAGAAGAGCGGCATTGACCGCAGCTGGTGGCGCTGAGCGAGGTCAGCAGACCCCACTCCCAAGTGCTTCCGCACAGCGGAGGGAACAAGCATGTCACACTTCTTGTAACTATTGCACCTTCCCATTTGCTTGATCCGGTGCTCTGCTGTGCCTCTCCGCTCTGTCCACTCTGTGCTGCCCTACACGAAGTGGACTTGCGCAGCTCGGTCGATCGGATGTTATTGACAGCGGTTCCAGCCACAAATGCCTCAAGCTGCCATACAGAGTACATCTTCATCGCAAACTCATCGGCCTCTCAATCCGTCTACACTGCCTTTATAGCTTTTATGCTTTTGCTGTTGTCGGCATGTAATCGTACACTGCGATGTCAGCGTCATCATCATGTTTACGGTGTCGTTATCCATCCAACTCTCGTCTCTCCAGAAAAATCGCGCACCGTGCCCTTATACGAGCACTGCAGAAAAACTCTTTTGCAGAGGTTCAATGTCCCATCGCGATATCCTCGCCATCGGCTCCCTCTTCCATTGACTCACCATGCACAAGGGCATACCCTCCGATCCAGAACAGCATGAACCCAAGCAGATTCTCCACCCCGAGACCCATCACGCCGATCCACCCACGCCACGTCGCGACGTGCGCCGCGCCCTGCGGCCCTGCGCCCGCATGCGCGGCCGGGACATACTTGCCGACATTGCCGTTGCACTTCACGAAGCCGACCACCAAGCCGTTCAGCAGCGCCGTCCCGAGGTACAGCGCGAAGCCGGTGAGATTCGTCAGGCCAAGGATTCCCGCCACGAGGCCCGAGAAACAAGACGTGAGCTGCTGTCAGTGTTGTTCGAAGAGAGGCGCAGAAAGCCGGAGGACGATGGACCTACTGTCGCGATCGAGTCGAGCACGCGCGTGTTGTGCTGCACGCTCGCTGGATGCAGTGCGCTCGCCCGCGGGGAGAACTGGGACTGGGAGAGCGGCGCTACTGCCTCGCCGGGGTTCATGGTGTGCGGGGTTTGTCTTGGCGACGGAGTAAGAGTGTGGAAGGAGGCGAGATGTAGTCGTTGTTGAAAGAGCTGGCGAAGTGCGTCACCGACGACTTGCTCGGTGTCGACTTTGTTGCACTGGTGCGCTGGCCGTAGGCGCACAGGCGCGCAGGCGCGTTCGTCATGAGCTTCACGTGATCGTTACGTATACGCACGTGGAAACTTGGGAGGATGTACGGAAATATCCAAATCACGCGAGCAATGTACGGGCATTTGTGGCATTACCGACGACTCTGACTGTATCCCAAGACGGGCTACGATCTGCAAGTGTTGAAATCTACAGGCATCTGTATCTGGAGAGGAGGACTGGAGTGGTCTAAGATCTAACAGTAAGGCGCAAGGCCAGGTGGGCACGACGAGAGGTTTCTTGATGGGGAACCTATTGCGTCCTGACACCCTCTGCGGCCAGACCCTGTAGTCCTTCCGAATACATACCGTTAGGTCTGGTCGCAAAGATGACAGCAGCCGGGACCGTGGATAATGGCAAATGACCAAGAGAAAAGCCTTGGCCCTCTTCCCGGGTTGTGGCACAACGTCAGAGAACAAGAGGAAAACGTGCCAAACGTGCTGGAAAGATGAGATCGGATACATGCCCTCTATGTTACATTATATGGTGTCTGGGCGACCGACGCCTGTCTCTATGAAGCCCACCGGATATTCGCCTGTACAAAGGCGAAATTTTTATGAATAGATAGCAAAATGAACGATAAATGAGAGTGGAAATAGGGGGGAGTTGTATATTAGGCACCTCCGATGGCGCAGAACGTGCCAGAGGTCGATTCAAGCTGTCCATACAGGATCCCACTTTAGTTCTTGAAGTGGGGAGCGTTGAGGAGGATGCCCATGAGGAGACCAGCGAGGGTTCCGGCAATGGGGATGGTCATGACCCAGGAGAAGGCAAGGAGACCAACACGCTGGAAGTTGACGGCCTTGAGGGTACCGTTGCAGAGACCGACACCGACGGTGGCACCGGTGATGCACATCGAGGTGGAGACAGGGAGCGAGTACTGCGAGAAGATGAGGACGGTAAGGGCAGCACCCATCTCCATGGAGCAGCCACGCGAGGGCGAGTGGTAGGTGATCTTGTTGCCCATGACCTTCATAATGTTGTAGCCGTAGGTGACGAGACCGACCGAGATGGTGGCCGAGAGCCAGACAAGCTGCCAGATGGGAACGGGGGCCTTGGAGGCGGCGGCGTTTCCAGTCTTCCAGGTGGTGTAGATGACAGCCCAGGGGCCGGCGGCGTTACCAATGTCGTTGGCACCGTGGGCGAACGAGGCAGTGCAGGCGGTGAGAATCTGGACGAACGAGTAGGTGTGCTCGACCTCGTTGGAGTACTTGGGAGCGTGGGCGTAAACGCGGTCCATACGGTCACCCTCAGGAGTACCCGAGACACCGGACTGAGCGGCGTGGATGTCGTAGTTGAGACCGTAGAGAAGACCGCAGACAGCCATGGCGGGGATACGCTTGGCGAGCTTGACCATGTTGTGGCGCTCGTAGATCTCACCGGGGCCGAGCTGGTTCTCGTGGAGAGTGCGCATAGCCCAGCCAAGAGGACCACGGCGCTGACGGAGCTTGGCGTGGAAGCGCTCCTGGTTCTGCTCCATGATCTGCTTGTAGGTGAGCTTGCCCTCGGTGCCGTTGATAAGGGTGGCCGGGGTGTTGGGGTACGAGAGGGCGGCGGGGGGAAGCGACTTGAACTCGTCGGGCGAGCCGTTCATGTCGTTGATCTTCTCCTGCTCAACGGGGCTCTCCTCAGCCTCGTCGTGCTGGACGACAGCGTAGTTGGGGATACGGTTACGCTCGCCGCTCTCGGGGTAGGGGCGCTTGAAGAGGAGAGGGCCCTGGAACATGTGGTACCAGCGGAGGGTGGGGTCACGCTTGATGATCATGCAGTGAAGGTAGGGGACGAAGAAGAAGGCAGCGAGGGCGGCGACACCAAAGCCGACACCGAGGGTGACGGAGGCAATGTACCATCCGGGCTTCTTGTTGAGCTTGAGGTTGGGCGAGCCCTTGTAGACGATCGAGAGAGTACAGATGGTAGCGGCGACGAGGAACCAGAGGGGAGCGGTCCAGACGGCCCAGATCGCGGGGTTCTTGCGGACGTGGACGACGAACTTGATCAAGGAGAAGATAATGGCACCGAAGCAAGCAGCGCAGGCAGGGGCCATGCCGAGACCGGCGAAAATGGCACCAAGACCCTTACCCTTGTTCCAGCCCCACTGGACCTTGCTGGCGCCGACAGTGGCAACTCCGACACCGGCAACGGCCGAGATGAGCGAGTAGGTCGAGGAGACGTGAGCCGAGTGGCGGGTGCACCACATAACCCAGGACGAAGCGGCAGCAAGAGCACAAGTGAAGGCAAGCATCTGGACGGCGGCGTCACCACGGAAGGCGTTGTTGGGGATGATACCGTTCTTGATGGTGTCGGCGGTACGGGCACCGACAGTAATAGCACCCAGCATCTCAAAGATGGTACCGAGGATCATCGCCTGACGGTACGAGATCGAACGGGACGAGACCGAAGTAGCCCAAGCGTTGGCAACATCGTCTGAATTCGGTCAGATGTGCCACTTTCACCAACGACATCGCGATCGCTTCCACTTACTGGCACCGTTGTTGTATGCATCGAGCACGGCGAAGAAGGTGCCGATGGCCAAAATGTAGCTGTATTCGTGCAGCGTCGGCATCGTGGAGACGATGTGTGCTTGAGGAAGTGTTGTTGGAAGAAGAGAAGGTGGGATGGGGGTGAAGAAGTGGTGGTGTGGCGGAATAAATACCGGTCGGTGGACTCACAGTGTAGCCGCTTGATGACCGTCCGGGCCGCACTTTTTTTCGGGCGTTTCTGCCTTCCTTCTCCTCTTGATGTGCAGAGTAGTGGGCATCTTGCGCTCTTGCGTTCCGTGTCGAGGTCAGTACCGGCGTGTGTGCCCGCCCTCATCAGCCAGTCGGGGGATGGGCAGCCTGAATGCCTGGCGATGATTCGCCTTGTCAGTCACACGAGGGCGGACAATGCGAAATGTTCTGCGCACGCCCGCAGCTGTCTGAGGCGCGATGCCAAGGCACACGAGAGACGAAAATACAACAGAACGTCGGTCAGACGCAAGGACAAGTCAGTACCTGGTACGAGAGCTGAGCAGTCGTCGTCTGAGCTCCGGGCTCCGGGAACCGGTCAAACGAGTGAGAAATGGGTTCCACCATTTGTGGCATGCACTCCACTCCTGTACCCCGAACAGGGGTAAGAGCCCGGGCAATGGCCATGAGGCCCCTCCGTAGCGAGAAAGTCTTGGCATCTGTGTGGTGCGCGTAGCCCTGCCAAGCCCCGAACGGTGTAGAAATGTTACCGGCATCACGCACGTTTCTTGCAGATTCGCACGTTTTTCAACCGCCACTCGGAATCTGCAGTCAGCGGAGTCCCCAATGAGCCCTTTTTGAGTCCCCAGAGTCGTCCAACTTCACCGATTGATATCACGACGACGAGGAGATGTCAAGACACGAAGAGCGATGCGTTGATAAGACTAGATATCAGATAACCACGAGAGCGACGTCGTCGGCGATCGCTATAGTGCTGCGCGCACACGACCGAGCTGAAAAAAGAACAAAGTGGGGGTTTGGTGGTGGGATCGAGGATTGTGGATTGTGGACGCGTCGCGAGGCAAAGTGCTGATTTGGAAGAGTTACGCACGTTCGTGGACATGAGCACCAAAATCGCACCCCTTGGTTGGCTGAAACAGGCGATCTGAAGTGCGGGGCTCCAGGATATGCCAGGGTCCGAGGATCATTTTTAGCATTTTTAAGCAATTTAGACTTTGTTATTTATCGCACGTGCGTCCCTCGATTCATCAAATTCATCTATCTATGGCACCTCCATTCGCGGCCATCGCGTCAGTAGTGGCACAGTGGCCCGTCAACCGACACATCTAGGCTCCACAAAACGTCTATCCGCTTCATGAAGGCACGGCGTGTGTCACTACTCCCGACTTCTTCCCCCCCGGCGATCATATCAGTGTGTATTTCTGGACCAGATAACGCCTTGGCATCTCGGTAACAGAGACATGCGTGAGACCGGGTTGAGCGCCGCCGATCCGCAGGCCCATAGACGAACACGGTTAGCACACGTTCTGCTGGCGCTAATAGCGAGAGAGTAAGGAGAGCAGAGCGGGCCAGAACATGCGGAATGGCGGCGGTTGAACTTTCCGGCGATCCGGTGTCCGTCTCTAGCTGCCACGCGATCCAGAGTAGGCGCTGCCGTGCGTCGGATTGCTGAATTGTTATTAGCGCAGGCGCCGTGCGCCGATAGCGTGTGCGAACCGGGCACAATTTTACGGCCAGTTAGCCCCCGTGGAAGGCGGAACAGAATGTCCAGACCTGCCTCCAAGCTGCACGGCCTCCACCTGCTCCACCTTACCGCCCATCGGAACGTGCCCATAGCGACTCATTCGTGAGGGGCGGCATGTTGTGGCCAATCTCACAATCGCCGACAGTCCAACTCTTCTCGGAAGCGCCAGATCTAACGACCACGCGTGACCTGTCAAGTGCCCGAAGGCGCTTCTCAATGTCTCGGATCTCATGATCAAAGATAAATTGTCGATCGGCGCACAGACATTGCTACAATACTGGCAACTCTGCAGCCGCCAGAATTCCGGTTGGTTGCGATCTACATCGTGCGTCCCTCGATATGTCATGCGCCCACCAACTCGTGCTCGACGGGAGCGTGGTGGGCGCCTCGTGACTGCCTCTTGTCAGCTGTGATAGCTGGGGTTGATAAAGACCTAAGGTCTTAAATGGGCCGGCGGGAGGTAAGCTTTCTGGTCAGGTGATAGGCACTCAAGGCTCCGGCATTCAGATCAGCAAACGTGGGTGTTCCCCTCCCATCCCACCCTTTGGTAAAGCGAATCGTGATGAGTGTAGTGCCCACTACCTTGGCGTAAGCCGCCGGCACGTGACGTTCTTAGTGCTGACCTGCGGCTGACCTGAGCGGCCAGAGGAGACATCGGACACTGAGGAACGGACATCAAACATTCCTTCAGCTCTCTAGTCCGAACTAACGAACGTGCCACCCCGGTTCCTAGGAATCAGCACCTGGTTTAGCGGCTGGCGAGTGCCAAGCCGCCCTGATCGCCGGTCAGTGCCTTCCAAGCTCGGTCCGAACTTGGCGGCGTTGTGGTCGTGTGAGCGTGGCGGTGGTCGTGTGAGCTGGTCGAGACGGGAACAGCGCCGAACTTGGGCACGCTAATAATGTAGTCTATCGGCGCTACCGCCGCCTGTCGGTGAGACGGATCGGCGGCCACACTCAGCGCATAGGTGGCAGTCATATAGAGGCAGCTGGACAAAAATTTTGCGAGGATGGAGATGCTCGTCTGTCAACTTGTGTGTCCATGGTCGTGGAACTGCACTCATGAGCTTGCCCAATCTTCCCCTCGTTCCCAACTTGCCGTTCACCAACATGGCTGACCGAAGTGATGGTGGGAAACGAGGTCGGCCATCTCCGCTTTGTGTGGGGCTCCCTATGTGGAACTGGTGTTAATTGTGTTGACACTCACTTCACAGCCTGGGAATGTATCGGATCGACAAGATCTGCGGCCGGACGAGTTGCTGGCAGGGTCTTCACCTTTCATTTAGCTCCCCAGATTCGACATCATACGCACACTCTCCTTGCCCCTAGGTAATGGGTACCGGGACATGACTCACTCTCTGAACGACACGGCCTGAGAACGGCCAGCACGCACCTCCCATAAGACTCAGTCGAGCACGGCTCTTGCACTTACCTCCTAACCCATGATGACTTTCTTCTTCTTTCGCCGTCACCGCCGCAAGCCGCTCGCCGTCACGCTCCAGCTCCCGTCCCATCCCAAGCGGGCATCTCATGACCCGGCGCCAGTGCGCGCCCCAGCGCTCCCGGAGCGTGAGGTCGACCGCGACTCACTCGGCACCGCAGTGCTCACGACCGCCAACCCGCGCGCACCGGCAGGCTACTACGTTCTGCCCGAGAAGGAGTGGCCGCAGCGTCCGCATGACAAAGTCAAGCATAAGCTCACGATCCCAAAGATCAAGGTCACCCCGCCGTCTCTCCCGCCCCGCCGCCTCAAGCCAGAGCGGAAGCCGTGGGTCCCCGAAGTCTCCCACCCGGCCCCGCCGTGCCCGCCCGTACACCAGTCGGCACCCTCGCGAGCCTCACACTTCCCACCTTGTTCGCCGTGCGCCCCCTGTCAGGCCGTACCCGTGCTGTGTTCTGGGCCGAACGTGTGTATCTGGTGCTATTCGCCAGCTCGACGCCGCAAATCCAGCGAGAGGAAGCCTAGACCAAGCGACGCGCACCCCCGCTATGTCTCGGTGAGGCAGATACAGCACCACCACCTTCCTCGGTCGCACTGTCGTTGTCATTACCCGCCGCCATACTACCCACCACATGGCACTCCTCTCCACCGTGCGTGCCCGTATTGGAGGTGCGGAGTTTGCTGAAACGGACCGGACTTGTGCGTGCGTTCGTGCCCCAGCCTAGCACGAACGCGGGAGATGTGAGAACTGAGAGAGGGGCTCGTTAATGGGATGGGATGTGTTGGGTGGAGGACAATGTGTGTGTTCAGGTAAAGAGTGGAGTGTTTGTGTCATTGTATGATGGACAATGCGCGTCATGCGAAGTGCAGTATCTGCTCCGCAGGCTGTCAACTTTCCCACACTGGTGATCAACGCTGTCGCGACTTGGTGCACATCTGTCTGTTTGGCATGAGTGCCAGCCGGGTCATGCATGATGCATCATGCACCTCCCCTGGTCTCAGAGGCTGAGCCGTCTGGGGCACTGCATACATGCTTTGCTCTCCTGCATTAACACATGTGACCCCCCCAGCACTCACTGTTTAGGAGACTGTGCATAAAAATCAGCCACGTCTCACTGACCTCAGGGCCAACAGTATCCTCATCCCAAGACATCCTCATTCCAAGACCTTCCCTTATCGTCAACATTGCAAAGCGACAGTATCATCAGTCGAGCAGTCGCCAACACTGATGTGAGTACTCGATCCATGTCCAGAATCCAAACTCAGAGTACTCTGGCCAAAGATGAGCCGAACTCCGCCCGTCGTAGGCAGGCACATTTTGCCGAATGCCAAGAGGTTGGTTCACCTGCTTTTTTCCTCAACCAGCCCACTGACATTAGAACGCTTGAACACATATCCTCGGCTCCACCGAGCGACGATTTTAGGCACATCCGGACGACGGATTCCAGCCGCGACTGGAAACCCCATTGTAAACATTACAAAATCTAACGAAAGTGCATACATGCGCTTTTGGAGCAGCAATACTATAGGGTGACTAGGGATACACTACTCTGTCCGCTTAGAGGAGCGCGGCCATGGCGGCACCGAGAACGACGGCGAGCGACATGGTGGTGGAGCGCGAGCCGAAGCTGTTGGCGGCAGCGCCGCCCGCTCCACCGCCGTTGGTGCCGTTGCCACCGTTGGTGCCGTTACCGCCCGAGGTGACGTTGCCGAACTTGGGGTCGTGGCCGTGGGCGCGGCAGGCATCCTCAATCTTGTCCTGCTCGTCGTCAAAGTCGCCGGCGTCCTCGTCGTCGAGGCAGTCAACGCAGAGGTCGAAGAGACGCCACTCGAGGGGGTTGCAGACCTTCATGCAGTCGTCGCCAGTCACGTTCTGCGAGCAGGCAGAGGCAAACTTGGTGAAGCTGGGGCACATGACCTCGCACTTGGCGGGGATGGTGACGTTCTCGGGGATGGTGACGGTAGCGTTGGCGGTCGAGTTGGAGACAGGCTTGGGGTCCTTGCCGTTCATGCGGCAGATGAGCTCAAGCTTGTCCTCCTGGTCTCCAAAGTCCCAGTTCTTCTTAGAGGAGGTCTGGTTGCCGGCACCCTGCTGGTTGTCGTCGTCGTCGTTGTCATCGTCGTCGTCGTCGTCCGCCTTGTCAATGCACTTAACACACTGGTGGAACTGCATGAAGCTCTGGGGCTCGCAGACCGACATGCACTGCTCGCCCTGGGCGTCGGCGGTGCATGCCTCGGCAACCTGGGAGAAGTTGCCGCAGGACTGCTGGCAGCTCTGGGGGACGGTCATGTTGGACGGGAAGTGGACGGTGATGTTCGGGGTCTGGGTACCGGTCCAGCCCTCGGGGTTGACGCCCTTGCGGAGACAGAGGGCCTCGAGGACGTCCTGCTGGTCGTCGAGGTCGTCGGCGCCCTCGACGTCGGCGTCGTCGAGGCACTCGAGACACATGTCAAAGGTGCGCCACTGCTCGGGCTGGCAGACGGCGAGGCAGTCGTCGCCGGTCGCGTTCTGCGAGCACGTGGTGGCGACCTGGGTCCAGTTTGAGCAGTGCTGCTGGCACTGCTGGGGCACGTTCAGGTTCTGCGGGAGCATGACGGTCGCGTTGTTCGGCAGGCCGTACTCGAGCGGCTGGGTGTTGTTGCCGGTCTGGGTCTCGTTACCGTTCTGGGTCTGGTTGCCGTTGGTGGTAGTGTTGCCGGTCTGGCTGGGCATGACGGCCGAGCTGGCAGCGGAGCCCATAGACTGGGCGCCGCTGGTGGCGCCCGAAGCGGCAGACTGGGCACCGCTGGTGGCGGCAGTGGCGACCGACTGGGCACCGCTAGTAGCAGCGTTGCCGACCGAGGCGGCGCCGCTCGTGGCAGCGGAAGCGACCGACTCGACGGGGTTCTGGCGCGGCACAAGGGCCGCGACGAGGGAGGGAGCGATAAGGAGCGAAAAGGTGGAAGCGCGCATTGTAGCTCAAAGTTGGATGCTATGGGCTACAAGGGCAAGTGCGGCTTTCCTCTTTTATATAATACTGCCCGCCCAGACAGGCAGGCAGTGGTGAGAGACGCAGACATTTGGATACCAACAGGAGCGGGGGTACGGCGCACGACGCCCGCGACTGCGGACAGTCCCCACCCGACGTTGTGCATAGGGTTTCACTGGGTCGCCAAGCAAACGCGCCAAGATTGGAGAACAAGGGTTGTGGTTGTGCGGGTGTGGCAGTGTGTCGGGAATGGGGAGGAACAAGGCAACAACAAGCAGAAGAGAAAAAAAAAAATCAGTGCCACACTTGACGTCATGGCTAATGAGATGTCGTATACGGTGACTTCACTACCCCCCACAGCCATTGGCAAAGTCTCTATTACGTTGGCCCAGTATCGTATAGAATGCTCTCGAGCTCTCGAAATTATTATTGGGGCATGCCTTCCAGCTCTCCAACTTATCATCATCAAAAGAGTGGGTTTCGGAATCGTAAAGATGCGCAGCCGTTCCTGCCTGGTCCAGGAGCGCCCCACTCTTGCTGTCGGACCTGCGGTGTTCATGACTACAGTATGGAGTACGTTATTCCCGTCTCCCGTCCCCCGTTGTATCCAGGTAGCGGTGCAGTCCCGGATGGACCAGGTTGGCCAAGAGATACAGCTCGCCAATCTCCAGTACCGCAATGTCCAGATACCAGCATTCCGCAGCGGGCCTGAACAATCGCACTGATCGCCGCAGCATACCAAGACCCCGGGATCCGGCTAATCCTGCCCAATGGCCAATTGCCCACCACCTGTGTAACACCGCAGGTACCACAGGTCCGCTGACGGAGTATCCCGCTCGGAGTTGGTCGTCATCCCGCGGCTAGGTGCGGAGTGCGCCTCGGGGGCGGTGCCGACTGCTGCGGCGGGAGACGGACAAGACGAAGGCGTCGCCGCTGGGGGGATGAGCCGCTCCGCTTGACTTGTCCCGAGATTTTTTTCCCCGAGCTCAGCGTTCTCGGACCAGACTACTCGCTCGGACCATTGGGCGACCATGTGACGCAGCCGGACGTGTCCGCCAGAGCCTGGAATGTACCAGCAGGGTGGTCCTCCGCTCCACCACCCACGCAAGAGCGCCGAATAATGATGATGGATGACCCCGCGGCGACATCTAGTCGTTGCTGCCACAATCCCAGATCCCACACTAGAGTAGTAATTCCACACTAGAATAGTAGCCTTGGGGGGGCTCCACGGCGGGCAGATGCGATGCACGGCATCCTCGGAGCATGTGTTCGCGTGTTCGCCGTTGCTCTCGCGTTCTCCACAGCCAACGTCTCCCTGACGCTGTGAATAGAACAGCGACAAGCCAATGATCGCGCTCTGATCCCCTGATCCTCTGACGCTTGGTCCGATATGCCAATGTCGGCGCACGCACGGGTCATTCGCGGCGCCGGCTCCAACGTCATCATCTACCACCCTGAGCGGGGACAACTGCGAGATCCAGTGGCCAGTGTGCAAGTGCAAGGGACTGCTGTGCGCTGCATGCTGAATGCACACAAACCGGTGCACGCAGTCGAGTTTCGCAGCCGCCAAGCTTCGTAGATCGCGGGCACGGCGTAGATTCCAACTCAATTCGTGATCGCATTCCGAGCCCGACACTGAACCCACTCCTCTCGAGTCTGGAGCTCCGTACTTCTTTGCAATGGCCCACGACGACGAAGTCCACGCGCGCCGGGGCCTCGCGCATGCAGCGCACGAGGTCATCGAGGTGCACCACCATCCTGACCGTGTGTGGGCTGTGGTCTGACGTCCATGTTCCAGAGGCCCGGTCATTGCCATGATCACAGTAAGCACCATGGCCACGACAGGCACCACGAAGTCCATGACCCCCGCGAGTGCAGTGTCGACCACGCTCATGGTCACCGGAATGACAACACACACCGTTCATTTGGGACAGGCACATGCACTCCCAGCATCACGATCACATCAAGTTTCACGAGCACAAGCATAACGACCACAAGGCCCACGATCACAAATACGAGCAGGCAAGGACAGAATGACCACAAGCACATGGTGACCCACCACGGCCACCATGACCTCGCCCTCGCGCGCCATTTCCTCCACTGCAAGAAGTACGGTTCCGGCAAATCGGGGCACATTTCCGACTGCTTGGGTTTCTCATCCGACAGCTCTGGCCACTATCGTCCCACGGCTCGCGCGCTCGCGCTCGGTCGCTCTGGACACGCTTTCAGCCTCACGGAGCACCATTCAAAGCCACCCGGATAACCGCAGTCAGTCGAACAGCGGCCATTCGCACACCCACTCGCGCGAGCACCAGACACGATAGCCAGCCTGTGGCTCAAGCAACCTCAACCGCATTCATGAAGCATGACGAATAACGAATTCCGAACCCATCTCTTGTTAATGATGTAGATCGTCATGAGTGCGTATGTATGCGTGTGGAACTCGTGGGCACCATTTGTACTGTCTAGCTGCCTGTGCACGGAAGGGGATGTGTGGGGATGACGCGGGGCCGCGGGGCCATGTTCTCGTTGTACAGAAGCCAGAAGCTCAACCAGTTGTGCTGGAAGCGACGTTAAGGTGAATGTGCTACATTGTATGATTCCCCGACCTTGGGATTAAAGAGCCGAGATAGACCTCAGGCCGACTGGCTGCATGCAGATCAGGCAAAAGTTGTGCAATGGATTAGATATCAGATATGATAGAGTTTGTCTGTCTGTGGGATCGTGGAGATCTGATCTCCGATCATCCTTATCCAGCCCGGATCAGATCCAAAAGACAAGTCCCGCCCGACGCTGAACCACATGGTGCCTCAGTCCCCCTCGATTCATGCATTCACTCCTGCAGGGACGGATATCTCCGGCACTAACGACAGGCCACACTCATTTGCCACCCACCTGCTTGTGGCGGGACCGCGGCGCCCGGCACCGGCGGCACCGACTGGCCAGGAGTGGCAGGAGTGCCCTTTGGTGGCAATGCGATTGATGTCAACAATCCCAGCCAGCCAAGCCCTGTTGGGCCTTTGGGACTATTCAGACGACCACGGGGTTGCTCTCGAAGGTGGCGATGCAACGTCTGCTTCTCAATATCCCAAGTACCCAAGTGGTCCAGGTGCGAGCACACTTTCACATCTGCTCTTCTCGCCACCATCAGCGAATCTCGCATCTCGCGCACCGCGGAATCCAACTCGTCAACACCCACCACCCCCCGCCCACATACCCTCACCGTCACCGTGCCGTCCCCGCTTCTCGCCCTCGTCATGAGCCGCATTCAGTACGACCCCACGCCCGTGCACCCCGCCCACGACGACGTGTACTACCCCGAGGACGACCGCGCACCCAAGGAGGAGGATAAGGTGGAGGACAAGGAGGTCGTGTGAGTATCCCGATGGATGGACCTGGGGCCAGTGGGAATGGGAAATGCAGTTGGGCCAAAGGTGACACACGCGTTGTGGACGGCTGCACCGTGCGCGCGGATCATGTCCTAGCGGATCAGCGGATCCCCGGATAGCGACGCGCCTGTCACGGTCACGATCGGCCCCGCGCGGTGCAGGCC
Source organism: Apiotrichum sp. Y4204 (assembly GCA_025531455.1). Taxonomy (NCBI): domain Eukaryota; kingdom Fungi; phylum Basidiomycota; class Tremellomycetes; order Trichosporonales; family Trichosporonaceae; genus Apiotrichum; species Apiotrichum sp. Y4204. Next base: position 823,327 of record JAMYHL010000012.1, on the reverse strand, counting down.
GTGCAGGTGGAAAGGACCCAAAGGCCAAAGGCCAAAGAAGCGCCTCGCAAAGGAGAGGGCGATCAGGGATCAGGGCGATCAGTCGGGGTCCAATGGTAGCTAGCCAACGGATCAGCGCATCAGCGGATGGGGGCAATGTGCAGACGGATGATCCGCCCATCCGCCGAGTACTGACTACTGAACTGGAGTTCTGGCGGTCGCGTCGCGTGTCTGCCTTTCCCAGCTTCCCAGATCCCTACCGTCCCATTCCCACCCATCTGCAGCGCTAACCCCAGCCCCGCCGTGCCCGCCGAAGGCAAGGAGAACGTGCCCACCCCCGCCGCCGCCACCACCACCGCTGCTCCCGTGGGTGCGCGGTCGCGCGTGTACTAATCGCCAGAGCAAGGGCGCGGACGGCGCGGACGAGACGCGCGTGACCGTTCAGGTTGTGCGCTAAGGATCGAGGAACACTGAAGAACGAGACGACGACCGAACCCAAGAGCCGAAAGCGTTGCAGGACCGAAAGCAGCGCTTTGCAATCGCGCAATCGGCTCGGAATCCGGGTCTCCGCCGCTCATGACCAACAATGTCTGAAGTAATGGTACGATAACGATAGGCAATGTATGTATGTAATGGAGAAGCAGAAGCCCCAGAACAATGTGCATGAGCTACCAAAAATGTGAGATGCAGAGCACCTAGACGCCATCGACCAAGCCGCCATAGTAGGCGGTCACCGCCTTGAGCTTGTCGCCGACCCATTCCTCCTCAATCTCGACCCACTCGCGCATCCGGTTGCTCCCGTCAGCGGTATCGCTTGCCGGCGCGTCGAGATGCGAAGCAAGGTTGGAGAGCTGCTGGATATCCACATTACGCGGGAGGAAATACGCAATGTTCGGTGAGAGGGGCACCGTAAGCTGGAACAGCTCGTCGCCGGGGATCGGAAGGATCGCGCTTAGCGGGTACAACGGTGGCTGACCATCGAGAGCGTCCCCCATCGAGAGGTATTCGGGTCCACCTGGCATCAGCTGAACGTTTCTGTTTCAGTTGTTCCTGCAGATTCAGACTCACCCCAGGGTGGGGAAAGGAACACCACATCAATCCCTTCCTTGGCGGCGGCGCCCGCAGGACTACGCGCCCACTCAACATAGTCGGCGAGCACAAACTCGATGCGGTCCGCGACGCCGTGGTGCAGGGCATTGTGCCGTGCGAGGCGCAGGCGCGTAAGATCGTTATCCATCGCAATGACGTGCTCACACGTCTGTGCAAAAGCAATCGCGTTGCCGCCGACACCGCAGAAGGCGTCGAGGATCACGTCGCACCGGCACCGCTCGGCGATGTGTTCCGCAATGGCTGCCGGAGTGACGCTAAACCATCCCGTGTCGTCCATCAACAGCGGGAGGCGCGAGTACGCCGGCCAGAGCGAATGCCTCTGGAAGAAGTCTGCGGTCAGCCCTGCTTGGGACGAGAATAGCATGCACAACTGCGTTGCCTTGCCACAGCCGCAGTGCCTGTCTGCACTCACACTTTTTGAGATTCTTCGGAACTTGTGACACATCGGTGTACCGTGGCACCAGTCCGGTGCAATCCCAAGGATGTCCGTTGTGCTCGTTTTCCGTCGCGCGCTCCTTGCCCTTTCTGCGCTTCGAGCGGGGTGTGCCGCTGAGTGAGGCGGCGCGCTTGCGTGAGATTACTACAGAGGGGGCCATCTCGACGGTGGCGGCCACCCCACTTGAGTTTGGGGGAAGGGTTACGCTACTTGGTCCGGCGACATTGGATGCCAAGGAAGAGATCTTCTCCTCGCCTGCTTCGCCACCCTCCTCCTTGTCCTCGTCACTGTCATCGTCGGCAGGCTGGGTGGGCAAGAGGTCCTTCGGATCCACAACTCGCGTCTCCTCCACCTTCTCCTCCTCTACATCCGGACTGCTCTCCTTGCGCTGCCCTCGGAGCTGGTGCTTGAGTTGCGGCGGCAGCGCCGCAAAGAACGACAGCGACTTGGTCGAGCGTGACCTGCGTCCCATGCTGGGCGAATGGGGAAGGAGAAAGTCGGAAACGAGGTTTGCCAAGCGCTCGCTGTTGTTGTGGGCGTTGTTGTTACATGCTGCTCCGCGGACGTGAGCACTGGCGCGGTTCGGGACATGCTCTGGGTGGTGGACGCGGTATGACGCCAGAAGCGCCAGCCCAGGAAGACAAAATAAATGTCAAAGTCACGTGACTTTGTTCCTGACTGTTAAATGACTGCTTCGTTATCGGAAAATCCGGAGGTCCGCGCCGCGCCACACTTTTTTTTTTGGTTGAGAAAAAGTAGCACGGTGAGTTTTGAGTGAGATTTCGAGTCGGCGCCGCTCGGCAGTTAGTACGACTGGACTGGGGATGCTTGGGCTGGTGCTGGTCGCTGGCTGGCTGGTTGGGCCCTTGGCTGGGCACTCCAGGCAGAAGGCGCTCAGAGCCGCCCATCCAGTCCAAGCCCGGCCGAACCAGCCAGCCGCGCTCGACCGAGTCACTCCAGCCAGCCAGCCAGCCAGTTGCATCCGCATCTACCCGCAAAACCTCGACCTGTTATCAACCCCACCTCTCGTTCTTGTTTCCAAGACATCATCCGCATTCCCCCCCTCTCCAAAACAACAACAACAACACTTGTCAATCATCATCATGCCGGCTCAGACTGAGAAGAAGGGCAAGGTCCTCCTCGCCTACTCGGGTGGTCTTGGTGCGTGTCAATGATCCAGGTCGCAATGGGACTCGACTGGGACCAACTTTTTTTCATCCACCCTCCTCCAGCAGCTAACAACCAACAGACACCTCGTGCATCCTCGCGTGGCTCATCGACGAGGGCTACGATGTTGTTGCCTTCATGGCCGACGTTGGCCAGGAGGAGGACTTCGAGGCTGCCCGCACCAAGGCGCTCAACTGCGGTGCCGTCGCCTTCCACCTTGTTGTGAGTTTAAGAAGCGCGATCCGCACAGGTCGTCGTCATGTGCAACCAGTGTCTAACCCTTCAGGACCTCAAGCGCGAGTTCGTCGAGGAGCTCATCTACCGTGAGTACCTTGAGCACTTTGTTAATCTGCACACTCTAACGTGCAGCCGCCGTCCAGGTCAACGCCATCTACGAGGGTGTCTACCTCCTCGGCACTTCGCTTGCCCGCCCCGTCATTGCCCGCGGCATGATGGAGATTGCCAAGAAGGAGGGATGCGAGTGAGTGACTGACCTTGCTCTGGCTTTATATCACTGGACCGTGCGCAGTACTAACCCGTCTCAGCTTTGTCTCGCACGGCTGCACCGGCAAGGGCAACGACCAGGTCCGCTTCGAGCTCGCCTTCTACGGCCTCGACCCCAACATCAAGGTCATTGCCCCCTGGCGTCTCCCCGAGTTCTACGAGCGCTTCGCCGGCCGCTCGGCTCTCATCGAGTTCGCCGCCTCCAAGGGCATTCCCGTCACCCAGACCCAGGCTAAGCCCTGGTCGACCGACGAGAACCTCTTCCACATCTCGTACGAGGCCGGTATCCTCGAGGACCCCAACACCACCCCCCCTGATGACATGTGGAAGCTCACCACTTCGCCCGTCAAGGCCCCTGACGCCCCCGAGCGCATCACCATCGAGTTCGCCAAGGGTCTCCCCGTCAAGGTCACCTTTGCCGAGGGCGGCAAGACCGTCACCGACGCTGTTGAGATCTTCCTCACTCTTAACGCTCTTGCCCGCAAGCACGGTGTCGGCCGTGTCGACATTGTCGAGAACCGTTTCATTGGTGTCAAGTCGCGTGGCTGCTACGAGTCGCCCGGTGGCACCATCCTCCGTGTCGCCCACATGGACCTCGAGGGCATGACCCTTGACCGCAACGTCCGTGCCCTCCGTGACCAGTTCATCACCATCAAGCTCTCCGAGATCCTCTACAACGGCTTCTGGTTCTCGCCCGAGCGCGAGTTCCTCACCGCGGCCATCCCGGCCTCGCAGAAGACCGTCAACGGTATCGTCCGCCTCGCCATCTACAAGGGCAACGTTATCGTTGAGGGCCGTGACGCCGACGAGGGCCTCTACGACGCCAAGTTCTCGTCCATGGACGAGCTTGGTGGCTTCGAGCCCACTGCCACTTCGGGCTTCATTGAGATTGAGTCGATCCGCATCAAGGCTTGGGGCCGTGCCAACATCAAGCGCGGCCAGGGTGGCGTCGCCCCCAAGGACGTCTACCACCGCGAGTAAGACAGGAGTTTAGGAGCATCCATGCATATTGTACACAGTGAAGGTGATACGAGGGGGCTCGGTCGTATTGGAACTGGGCGGTTAGTTGTTCCAGGGGTTGGAACTGCACAGATGAGCTGGGGTGGTTATCTAGCAGGATCTTGAAGCCACATTGCAGACGTGACAGCGCCACGGGCATGTCCCTTAGAACACATTTCCGACCACATCCGCAGCAATGCAGCACATGAGCACCAGTGCAATCTATCCAAATACATAGTCTACACTCTACACTACTTGACCTTGAATGCCTGGACAGTGAACTCGGCGGGCTTCTCCGCACCGTTGACGACGGCAAAGTGGATCTCGACGTCGAGTCCGCGGCTGTAGTCGTCGGCCTTGCGGCAGAAGAAGCGGCCGGTGATGCTCTGTCCCGGGCCGAGGGTGAGCGGTGTGCGGAGGAGGAAGGCGACCTGCTTCCAGTGTGTGGGCTGGCCGCGCGGGCCAGTAGTAAAAGACACGGCGTTGGCGTCAGCCGTGTTCACAGGCTCGACGGGGGAAGCGGCCATATCGTCCGTGAACGAGTGGATGTGGACGGGGTGCGAGGGGGGGACGTGCGAGGCCGCGCCGGCAAGCGGCGAGAAGAATGTGTCAAAGTGGGTCAGCAGCGCGCGCACAGTCACGCTCTCGTTTGCGAGCGAGGCGATGGTAAAGTCCGAGTGGAACTCGAGAGACGCGATAGTTGCGTCGTGCGTGTTGATGTCGCGCACGATGCACTCGCTCGTGACCACTTCCTCCTTGTCGACGACCTCAACGATCCCCTCGGCGAAGTACGGCGACGTCATTGCGCCCTCCATGCTGAACCCGTAGACATTCTTCCAGAAGTCGATGCGCTCGCGCCACAGGCGCTCGCCGGTGATCGCCGAGATCACCAGGCGGGTCTGCGACGGCGCCATGAGACCCGTCGGCGCGAGGTACTTGTCGCGCGCGACGAGGACAGAGTCCAGCATGGACTCGTACAGCAGCATGTACCCCATCCACTCGGACACAATCACGTCCACCTTGTCCACCGGGAGCGTAATGTCCTCGACCTTGCCCTGGATTACACTGGTGGGTCAGTCAAGAGGAACTCTGTGCCACCCACGTAATAACATCCTGGAGACCGTTGGCGCGGATGTTGTCCCGCGTCTTGGTGGCGAGGCCCGACGCCTCAATGGCATACACGTGCTTTGCGCCTGCGCGCGCCGCAAACACTGAGAGTCAGATGTCATAACTACGGATCAACTCACTGGAGAGAATTCCCGTTCCGGCACCGACATCCATGACGATCGCGTCCTTGAACACAGCGGGGTTGGAGAGGAGGAAGCGCGCATACGAGACGGTGCGCGTCGTGTCCTTGAGCATGAGCTCGTGGATGTCGTTGGCGGCGTACGAGTCAAAGTAGCCCGTGTCGTCGTCGCGCTTCTGGACAGGCTCGGACTCGTCAAGTTGGCGGTTCATGACCTTCCGCAGAGCCGCTACCTCAGCCCGCAGGGCGGCGAGCTCACCCTCCACCGCACGGTCGGCCTGCGCCCTCGGTGCGCCCGAGGTCTCCTCGTCGTCGCTCCAGTCGTCGTCGAAGCCAACTTCTGAGAAGTGTGAGAACAGGTTAGACTACAAATGGAACACCTGTACTCTTATCAGGAGCTCAGGACTCACGGAGTAGGGGGTCGTCGGCAATAACGGGCGCGAGCAGCGCGTCGTCCTTCAGACGCGGGTCGTCCTCCTTGAGCGCCGCCACGTCCGCAACGGAAAGCCGGTCCCTCCGAATCAAGTTAATAAGCCGCATACGCCCGTAGAGATCGAGTCCGAGTCGCTGCGCCGTCTCGTTTAGGTCGAAACCCGCCTCGCGGGCGGCGGCGAGCGCGGCCTCAGGCGAGGGGTGGAGGGCGTCGGCGAAGAGACCCTGCGTCTCGGCGCCGCCGAGCGACGACGCCCAGTCCGAGCAGCCGCCGTCGTCGGACGCCGAGTCCGAGCCGCTGTCTGATGGAGCGACGAGGTTTGCGGGGATTTTGAAAGACATTGTGGTGGTGTTGAGAGACAGTCTGTGGCTTTGGGCATTCCTTGTACCGTGCATCTGCAGGACGTTCTCTTCTGGACCACGGATTGCAGAAATTAAGATGACGATATATCCGTATGTGACGTGTATTATAAGTAGAGTGAGTGGCTGGGTGTACGAGCTGCCTGATAAGACGGCCACGTGACAAAATGGAGGGAAGGTTTAGGACTCATGTTGACGAGAGTTGACGCGTACAGGGAAGGCGCGAGGCGCGCGAGGGTGGTCCCGACGACGCGTCGAGGAAGGAAGTGCACACAAAAACACAAATCAACAAGAACGAGCAGTGTCACCCGATAGCAACATCAACTCTCTCAATCTCTCTCTTCTCTCTCTTCTTCATAATTCTCCCCACCATCCCACTCTCACTTACAACGAGCTAATCATGGCAATCACAGCCAAGGAGCAAGGGTGGGTGATGTTAACATCCTTTACTGACCCAACAGAATGGCCTATGAGTGCGTCCGAGCACCGACCCCATCTAACCCCAGCCCGGCCTCGCCGCAGGTCATGAACGCGTTCTACCGCCGTCTGTTCCCGTACAAGCCCTTCTTCCGGTGGCTTAATCAAGGCGAAGGTGGGTGCTGAAGTCTGAGACCGCCCATTATGGATCGTTTCTAATTCCAGTGCCGGGGAAGCTGTGGACACACCGCGAGTTTGCGTTCACGATAGAGAACGACGTTTATATCCGCTACAACTCGTTCAACACGGCCTACGACTTCCAGAAGGAGGTGCTCCGCCTTACACCGTCGCGTTTTGAGATTGGGCCTCAGTACAGTGCTCGTGTGGGTATAACGTTACCTTCCCCCGCAAGTATGCTAACCCCAGCCCCGGGACCGCAAGACACTCCCGGCTGGTGCGCTCCAGCCCCAGCGTCGCGAGCTCGTGTTCGATATCGATATGACCGACTACGACGAGATTCGTACCTGCTGCTCGGACAAGAAGATCTGCAAGCGCTGCTGGGCGTTCATTGCCGCTGCCGTCAAGGTCTTGGACAAGGCATTGAGGGGTTAGTTAATGCATCTGCTCCCTTCAAACTGACATTCAGAAACATTCGGCTTTTCTCATCTCCTCTGGGTCTACTCCGGTCGTCGTGGTATCCATTGCTGGGTGTCGGACACGCTCGCTGTGGACCTCACGGACGACCAGCGCCGCGCACTCGTCACCTTTCTTGAGGTAATCAAGGGTGGCAAGGACCAAATCAAGAAGGTCAATGTGCGCTCGCGGGAGGACAGCCCGCTTCATCCTTTCCTCCAGTGAGTTGTGTGTCCTGGGCAACAATCTTACCCATCAGGGAAGCCGTCGAGGAGCTCAAGTTTGAGTTTACGCGCATCTGTCTTCGCGACCAGGACGTGTTCAAGTCGGAGCGCGGGTGGCAAACTCTCTTGTCTCTTATGCCGGGGGATCGCGGTGAGCTACACCATCCCGCATGTATAGCTTACCTCGCAGACCTTCAGGAGAAGCTCCGTCGGCGGTGGGAGTCTGACCCCGACCGCCCAAGCGACGATAAGTGGCAGGACCTGGTGGCCGCCTATTCTCCATACAAATCGAGCAACCCGGCTCTCTACGTGAGTTGACAATACGCCGTCGGTGAGCTCATTAGCAGCACAAGTACGTACGTGCTCTCGAGGACCTTGTGCTGCAGTACACGTACCCGCGCATCGACGCCGAAGTGTCCAAGCACCGCAACCATTTGCTCAAAGCGCCGTTCTGTGTGCATCCGGGAACTGGTAAGCTGTTGAAGCGGGAACATGCAGCTTACCCCAGGACGCGTCTGTATCCCCATCGACCCGAGGCACGCAGACGAGTTTGACCCCGAGGAAGTACCGCATGTGGGCGAGCTGCTTGTGGAGCTTGACGGCCTGCCCCGTTCCGACTCGAACAGCAAAATGCCAGAGGGTGAGTGTGCAGCATGTCTCGGCTGACAGCAGACTATACACAGACGTCGCTCAAGCCGTACGTCGACATGCTCGAGAAGCACGCGGCTGCGATCATCGCGGACGCCCGCATGGCACGGCCAGGTAGGTCTTCGGCCGACTCAGTTTGTGCCGTCGAAAGCAACGAGCTGACACATCAGTCAAGGAGGAATCTATGGAGTTCTAGATGTACTGTTGTATGCATACTTGTCACAGAGCACGGTGTCCGCAGACTGAGGAGAGCCATCACTGAGTCGCCCAAACCCGCGTGTCACAACCTCCACCTACCTGCAGTAATTGTTTTGATTTTATTTTGATTTTGCGTTTTTCGAATACTTCATCGCATTTGCTCTACACTCCATGTCCCACTCGACAGTCTCAATCGGCACCGCCTTTGAGAAACACGCCGCACACTTTCTCAACACGGACCTGCGCATGGCCGTGCGCCGCGTCGGCGGGCGCGGCGACGCCGGCGTAGATCTAAGGGGATACTGGTGGCTCCCTAAGAAACGTCGGCGCAGATCGTCGATCTCGGGTAGCACCCAGTCCGGCGAGGAAACAGCCCGAGAAGAGTACACGCCCCCACCGGCCGTCAAGCGGGGGATACCGGACCGCACGCGGCTCGCGGCGCTCCGCGTCGTCGCGCAGTGCAAGGCCACGCGCGGCGCCGTGGGACCCGTGACAGTCCGCGAACTGGAGGGCACGCTGGGGAGTCTTGGTGTGTATCTCATATCTTGCTCTGGGGTTTCTCTAAAACCAGATCCGGAACCGGAACCGGAAACAGCAAAGGCAAAACGAGCGACACCACACGTCGGCGTCCTCGTCTCCCGGGCGGGGTTTACGAGCGGCGCAATGGCGCATGCGAGCCGGAGCGCGCGGGCGCTGCTCCTCGTCCATCTTCCCGGCGGGGCGCCTGGTGCGGGAGAAGAGTTGGAGGGTGGGGAGGGGGAGGGTGAAGATGAAGATAAAGTGGTAGCGGCAGTCACTCCCGAGACCGAACCCCACCCCCACCCCGAGCTCCCAGACCCGAAGGGCCCAGGCGACGGAGCCGGAGCCGGAGCCGGAGCACCACCACCACCCGAAATCGACGTCGCGGCACTATGGTGGAACCGCGCGTTCACGGCCACACTTCCGCCGACGATTGAGCTGCGGCGCGAGCTGTCTCCGCTCCCTGGGGCGTCGCGCGTCGGGATATGGTACGCCGGCGGGCGGATGGGGCGGTACGGCGTGGAATAGAGGGATACACTTGTGCATAGGATGTGACGTGACGGGGGGGGTAAGGAAGAGGAGTGATTTGGCAGTGTTTGTATATAAGCTATAGTAATGCGTGGAAAATCCAATACTCCACGGCTGCTTGTCCGAGTGGTAAAGGAGCTTCCCTGCTATGTTTAGTATAGAAAGTGGGTTATTCAAAATCCTAAGGGCGCCAGGCCCCTACGACTCCCTGCGTCTGATGGTGAAACCGGTCTCGTGCTGATACGAGATTGGAGACATTGGGCAGTGAATGTGTGACGTGCACTGCAATGTGGCAGAATGGTGCGACGGCGAGGGGCGACATCTTGGCAGACAATGTCTCATCTCTCATCAATGTGCATGCTTGATCGCGCATCTCGCATCAGCGCCGCATGACGACAGCTCAGTGAGAGTGTCCCGATACGTGTGCGTGGAATCGGCGGCGTCCGGGAGTGGCAGAATGGGTGCGAGTGGGCGGCTTTTGGCCGGGCGACACCCCATCTTCCATCAACACTGCCTAATCTCGTCTCAGCGCCTGTGGCATGTGGCACATTGGTGCGACATGATCACAAAAGATTGTGATTCGCGTCTCAAGTTGCGTCGCACAGCTGCAGAATGGGTGCGAGAGTGAAGACTACAGATCAGAGATTAGAGATCAGAGATTCAGACAGCTTTCGGCCGCGCGATATCCCATTTCATTTCTCGTTTCGCGCCGCCTGTTTTCCGCACCCGCGCGGCGTGTGGCGGCTCTTGGATCAGTGCGAAGTGTTTGAATGATGCTTCTTCCTGAGTGAGGATGCGTTTGAAAGCGGCTGAAATGGGTGCGAAACAGAAATCAAGATCAGAGATTCAGACAGCTTTTGGCAGGGCAATACCCCATTTCTCATCTCTCCTTGCCTGTTCCCGTAGCAAGGCGGGGCGTGGACGTTCTTGAAATTCGTGCGAGGTGTCAAGATGATGCTTCTTGATTGCGGATACGTGTAAAAGTGGCAGAAAATGGGTGCGAGCGGGACGTCACACACACCGTCCCGCCGCGTTTCCATCCCTCATCACCGCTATCTCCATCCCTCCATCCCCCATCCGACCTTCGTGGAGGCACTTTGGCCAGATTTTTTTTCTTGGTCCAAGAGTCGCCGACAAGTCGCTCTGAAGCATATATAAACAGGCCCCCAGGCCCCCCTCCATCCTCACCACCAACAACTCCTCTCTCCTCTCTGCTCTCAGCAGCTCACACCTCCTCGCCTCACCGAGCCCACCACCACAACCACCACCGCAGCCCAACTCTCCTGCCCCCGCGCAGTCACTTCGGCTCAGCCACCACCAACCACACCACCAGCGATCAACATGGCCAACTGGCGCACTTGCATTTGTGGAGACGACTTTGATCACGAATTCAGCTACATCAGGCGTCATGGCGAATACCGCGGCTTCAAGCCCGGACTTTACAGGCGCTTTAGGCACTTTATTGTCCCTCACTGGGGTGGACGTTACTAGACTCTGGCCGCGGGCCAGTCTTCGAGCCGCTGGGGCGAGCCCTAAGGCCCCCAGTTGGTAGTAAATAGTAGTAGTATGAAATAGTGTTTAGTTGGTGCATTTCGCGGTGGCAGCAGCTTGGTTACAGCAGAAGGCGGAGTCAGAGGAACAGATGGTTGCAGCAGTGCTCGGTCAGTGCCACACTTCACAAAAGGAATATATCCCACACGGCGCAGAATATCCCACCCAGAGAGGGCAGTCAGTCGTAAGTAGTGTAGAGCCCGTTGGCTGTGCGGGACAATGAAAGGCTTTGGCAGCGGCCAGGCAAAACGGTAAGTTCAGAGTCAAACCGCCAACATGTCTGGCGGAGAATGTCTCGGACGACGGGAATGCAGGTGGAGTGAGTATCAAACACGCTATGCGTAAACATGGCAAGAGATTGTTTGAGGGAAGGCCTATTATGTCAGTTGCCTGAGTGTGAGTAAAGACGCGGATGTTGGGAGAATCTGGAGTGTGGCATGGTCCACAGCCTCTGGTTGTCTCGTATCTCAGTTCCGAAGCGTCTTAGCCAAGAGTTGCAGTGAAATATCACCCGCAGACACATCTCGTACATCGCTCGGCTCTTACTCACGACAGCGACACCTACAATGCGACAGTATTAACAGATACACTTTATGTCTCGAACCTCAACGCAGGCACCGACATTCTATTTCAGCGGCACGGCGAATTCGCGATCCTCAACAGCTGCTCTTCGCGATTATTCTCCCGGATAGCCTGTCGTGAGCACGGGTCAGCAGCTCAGCAGTCTACCCACCTGCATCATGGTGTGGCTCGTCGGCGGCCACGCGACGCCAAAAGCGTCGACAAACCCCTGCCGCGCAACGCCCCAGTCCTGCGGGACGAGCGGCGCCATGAATACGTGCGTTTGGCAGCACACGGGGCACACGCACCGCCCGCCGAAGGGGACGACGCACCCTGCCTGCGCGGCTCCCACACCCGGGGCGGAGGGACCTGGCGACGGCTGCGGCACCGCCGTGCATCCGTTACGGCTCGCCCACGCCTGGAACTTTGCCATTTCCCTACCATCAGCCTACCAGCATCACAACAACCAGACCGTACCGCTTCTTCGCCGCCTCCTCCTTGCTCTTTATCCTCTTTGCCTCCGCCTCGGCCCGTTCCTTGTCCTTCTTCTTCTTCACCTCCTCCTGTTCTTTCTCCTTCTTCTTCCGCGCCGCTTCTTTTGCCTCGGCCGCCGCGCGCGCCGCATACGCCTTCTCGTTCAGCTTGGCCAGACGCATCATCTCGGAACAGTGGGCCTTGGCGGCCCTCGAGTCGAGCCCTCCCGGGTTGGTACACGCGCCGCCTGCGCACGACGCCGGGTGCGCGCTGCTCACGCAAGCGAGGTGCGTTCCTGGCGGATAGGCCGGCACGGGGTCGTACACACATTCACACGAGAGGCAGGCGAATATGCGGTCGAGAAACGAGCGTTTCCGCGCCGGCCCCGGAGCAGGCGGCGGGAGTGGGACGGGTACGGGGACGGGGAGCGGGGCGGCGTGGTGGTGGTGATGAGGGGGGAAGAGGCCGCCGGGGATAAAGGTGTAGTCGCGGCGCGCGGCGCAGTCCTGCCATTGCGCGGCCATGGGAGATGGTCACTGTTGGTGAAGTTTTGGTTACAGATGTGTGTGATATGTTGTAATGTTGAGAGATTGGAGGTGGCTGACCGCCAGCTCGTGCAACTCGACTGTTCCTTGTGCTCTTGTGCTCTTGTGCTCGCTGGCGGTCTGTGCGGTGGCGAGGAGGGTGGCAGGGTGTTTGAGGAGAAAGACGGCTCGAGCGCTGTTGGTGGATGCTGTCCGTCATTTACACTCGGAGGTGTGTGTCGTGTGCACTGCCTCTCCCACCTCCCGCCGAGTCACTCACTGGCTTTTGTGGGTAATAGAGGTCTTGACACTCGGAGTTGGAGCTGGAACCCGCAACTCGGACTTGACAGATTCGAGTCAAATGTCCGTCTTTGCCAGAGACGTGAGAGCTCCAACCCATCCCCTGAACAGCACAGGACCAGGAAGCAGGAACCTCATCACCGACCTGGTCAATCAGCTTGAGCTCTTCAGCTCGACGAGTCAGTATCCGCTTCCCACTCGTATCCATCCCTGGACCCCCGCACGCATCTAGTATATGCTCTCCATCGCATGATATGTATGCCGTAACCAAAGAAAGACACGCCACTCGTCGCAAAGCATGAAACCAATCGCCTATCGTCTACTCGGACGCAACAGCGCCGACAGTGGGGGGGAGGTCGCCCGCGGGCTTGCTATCCCTGTCGCCGCGGTCGCCGCGGTTGCCGCCACGGCCACGACCACGGCCGCCAAACTTGCCGCCACGACCACGGCCGCCGCCGTGGTATCCGCGACCACCACCGCCGTGCTTCCGGAAGCCGCCCGAGCGGTTCTTCGCCGCCTGACCTGCCTGGAAGTTGGCGCGGTTCACCCAGAACGCGCGGAGCTCGTCATCTGACGTCAGCGGGGACATCACATTGCTTCACTCACCGTTCATGCGCTCAAACACAACAGGCTCCCCACCGTGGGTAATGTTGGCCGCCGCGAGGGCAGCGATCTCCTCCTCGGTAATCTCCTCACCGTCGTGCTTGGCGAGGTTGCCCGACTTGGCACCAGGGGGAAGGGCCATGAACGGCCCAGCGAGACCACCCTCAATGACAGCCTCCTTGAGCGTCTTCCAGTCCAAACCCTCACGGTTGCCCGGGGCCGAGAACTTGAGACCAGACTTCTCGGGAACGGGCACCTTGGAGGTGTCAATGACCGTGCCGGCGACCGGGTCGACCTCGAGGGTGACACCCCGGTACTCGATGGTGAGCGGTCCCTCGTCCTGCGTGTCAGTGGAGAACACGGTGAATAGACGGAGTGGTAATGGAAGTGAGAGTGAGAGTGCAAGAGACCACCGCGACTCCTTCCCGCAGTAGACATCCTACTCACCTTCTTCTTCTTGCCGTCCTTGTCCTCGCCGTCATCACGCTGGCGCTTCTGGCCGCGGTTGCTCTCAAAAGCGACAGGGGTGCCGACAACGTTGATGGTGGAGGGGATCTTGGCAAGCTGGGGCTCCCTGCCCTCCTTCATCTTGGCCATCTCGCGGAACGCGTTGAACCTGGTGTTGGGCTTGCTGTTCTTCGGGGCAGTCTTGAAGATCTCGTCCTCGGCAATACCCTTCTCCCTGGCCTTCATGCGGACGTACTCCTCCTTGGTCATCATGAGCATCTGGTCCTCGCCAAACTTGGGGAGCTCCTTCAGCTCGACAAACTTCTTGAGGTCGGCCTCGTACGCAAACTCGACAAAGACCGAGCCCTTGAACTTGCCCTTCTGGCGGCCCTCGTCGCCCCGTCCAGGCGCGTCGGCGCGGCGCTTGCGAATGGCATTGATCTTCTTGCCAAACTGCGAAAAGTACTCCTCAATCTTCTCCAGCGTGTTGTTCTCGTTGTCGCCTTCGCCAAAGCCCTTCTGTAATTCGTCAGACGCCGAGTAAGTCCTATAAACCTACCACATAGGCGGAGCGGTCAAACATGGTCGAGTTGGGCTCAAGGGGACGCGAGCGGCGGACATTCTCGCTGTCCTCGGAAACGGCAAGCAGGGGGTCGTCGCCCTCAGCCTCGGCACCCGCCTTGAGAGCCTGCGCGATCGCCGGGACGCCGAGCGGCTGGAACTCGCGCATGCGCTTAAAGGTGAGAATCGTCTTAATCGGCACCCAACCCTCCTGGTTGCAGGCGGTAAGCGAGAAGAAGAAGCGGTCCGTCGGGAGGTTCGAGTCGGAGAAGTAGAAGTTGACTGGAGGGTTAGCGATGGGTGAACGCACAAACTCTCTCGTACTCACTCTGCTTGACGGCACGGAAGAGGTCCTGCTGGATCTCCTCGGGGGTCTTGCCCTCGACGACGGGCAGGGCCTTCTCGTCGAGCTCAATCTTCGGCGCGGCGGTCTCGATGGACATTTTTGTGTGGGACGGGTGGGGATGTGTTTGTCGGGGAGACTTTTAGGTGGGCGGAAGCAAGCAGTGGCAAAGGGGGCGTGGGGGGTTGCTCGAGAGGGGGGGAGGGGAGAGGGGGGTACGAGACAGAGAGGGAGAGAGATGGGATTTGACTCGACGATGACTGGATAACAACACTTGAGGAAAGAGTTGCATCTCGAGTACGAGCACCACTCCACCACCACCACCAGCCTGGTGGCCAAACTTGCGCGGATCGACTGGATCGGCCTGCCTGAATGATCATCTCCAAAACGAGCGCGAACTTTTGCGCGCCAGAACCCTGGGATATGACAGTACCGTGGGAAAAAAGCACACACGTGACCTCTTGGTGGCACTCGCATGAAAAATGCGTGGCAAAAGATCTGCGACACACGCGACACATGGACACACTTTACTTTTGGGATAAATGTCAATTAATTAATCAAAAAATAATAGCCTCCCGAGGGAAGACACGAAAAGGAACTCTGTTAAATCTGGCTCAGATGGCTGGTCGACAAAAAAAAAGATCCTAAAAAGTGGCGTCTCTGGTATCCCGCGAGACGCGACTGATTTTGTTTTGTTCGGGCGATCTTCCTCCCCTGATGCTGCTCCCCCTTTGGAATCACAGTCAACAGCTTATTAGCAGATGATATTCCCCGTCTCTCTAGCCACTCGATGTGCTACGGGATCGAACCGAGCTTAGATGGACAGTCTGTACAGCCTGTACATTGGGCACACAGCTGCCCCGGGTGCCCCGCCAAGTGCCCGTTTGGGTGCCTCTCTGGCGGCTGGTCTAAATTGCTCAAGGTTCTTGGCTTTCTGGAGGCAGGCTCTCCGCTCCTCTGCCTGCCGTGTACCAGGCATCTGGTACCGTGTACGTACATTGTCCCTGCAATACTACTCTCCGGACAGACATCAAAGGGCGCCCTCAGGGCAGATGCCGTTGCCCAGGTATCATTCGGCGCGTGCCAGCCTGCCCAGCAGGTCTCAGCCAAGAACACTGGCGCGTCCACTAGACAAACCCGCGACCAGCCTTCGATGGCTTCCTGGATTCCACTGGTGCAGAATAGCAGAGGTGGAGCTCTCCAGTCCTCGAGAGCTTCAGCAAGATTCCTCACAGGAATCCCCCGACCAGGAATCCCAGTGCTCTTGCCAGCGCACAACCCCCTCCCCCTCATAATCCCATCTCCCTCCCAACTCGACTTCTCTTCCTCCCACCTCTCCATCATCCTCGCTGCTGGCCAGCTCATTGTCCCATTGCTCGTCGTCTGTGCTCTCAGCCGTCCGTGCACTTGACATTGCGGATACCCACACCCCTCCCAGGCCGGCCCTCCATCTCCAACAACCCCTCTTGACGAGGCTACCAAAGATGCTGTTCCTCCTCCTCAACCTCCCGTCCGTGCAGGCCATGGACCCCTCTGCCCGCTGGGGGCAGCAGGCGGTGTACGTCGATGGCACCAACCAGATGTACGTCGTCGGCGGCGCCAGCTCCAACGTCGTCTCCGAGGTCACCAACGACGTGTACATCCTTTCGGTGAGTGCAATTCATATCATAGTCGGGGTTGGAAATTTTCCTGACCGCAGCTCAACGACTCTGCGACGTGGTCGGTGGGTCCCGCCGACGGTCTCCCCGCGCATGCCTTTGCGGCGATGGCTCTCTCCCAGAACCAGCAGACCCTGACGGTCGCCGGCGGCATGACTGCGTCGTGCTCGACGGATGCGCCCGTGCACACCCTGGACCTCTCTTCGTCGTCTTGGAACTCGTACACCCCCAAGAACTTTATCCGTCGCCACGGCGCTGGCGCCGCAACCGTCAGCAACGGCACTATGGTTGTCGGTGGTCTTGTCGACAAGTATGTCTGCTTTTCTGGTACTAGCGGATACGCTGCGTTTGATGTCATTGGCGCGTCGAAACCCGACACCATCTCATCGACCGCTTTGCCCAACTCTCTCACCGGCAACAAGCTCGCCGTGTCGGACTTTGCCATGACCTCCTCCAAGGGAACCGTCTACCTCGCCGGTGGCCAGGCCGCTGACGGCTCGCTTGTGCCCTTTGACAGTATCGCCGTCTGGACTGAGTCTGATGGTTGGACTTCGAAGGCCACGACCGGTCAGATCCCCAGTGGCTCCCTCGGCGGCACCCTCGTTGCCCACCCCACTCTGGATATTCTTGTTCTCTTTGGCGGTGCCACTGAGGTTTCTTCTTCCAACTTTGCGGCGACGAGCACGGTCACCGTCCTCAACACGACTACTTGGGCGTGGTCGTGGAGCCGCGACCTCCAGCCCCCGAGCGACACGGCCGTCGCGTACCACTCGTCGGTGATGACGCCTAATGGTGTCATGATCTCCGCCTTTGGTCGCGGTCGCTACGGCTTTGCCACCAACGCCGTCAACTACCTTGACATGCGTGACCCTACCGGCGCCACCTGGGCGTGGAAGTCGCAGTGGTCCAACGACATGCTTGGCAAGTTTACGCCGCCGGCGGCGACTGCTTCCGCCCAGAAGAGCAAGAGCAACAAGGGTACCATTGCCGCCGCTGTTGTGCCTACCGTCATTCTGGTCCTCATTCTCATCCCCCTCCTTCTATGGTTCGTCCGTCGTCACATGCGCAACAGCCGCAAGCGCCGCCTCGCGTCGCACTTCTCATTCTCGACCCAGGAGGACCGCGGCGATTTCTCCCGTGCCAACAACCGCTACCCCTTCGGGCCCAACGGCGGTTTCAGCGCCGAGGGCAGCCTCAGCTCGCTCAGCAAGCGTGTGATGACTGTCTTCCGCCGCGGCACCAAGGGTGTTGGCGACGACGGCACCATCAACGAAGGCGAGATGGCTCAGGTCCCACCCGAGCAGCTCACTGAAAAGGGCAACAGCTGGGAGGAGATTGACTTTGGTCTCGGCCGCATCGACGCTGGTCGTCGTGAGGCGAGCTACACCGATCTCCCTGCGCGCTCGCGCACTCCGCGTGTTCCCGTTCCCGCCATGGGCCAGAGCGAACGGATACCCTTCCCCATGCCTGTTGCCTCTACGATCACCTACGCTCCCGAGGAGCCCGAGGCACAGAACCCGCAGCGCAGGAGCCCTGCTGTCGGCGAGCTCGTCAATGTTGATCACGACAGCCCCCGCCTCGGCAGCCCGACGTACGACGGACAGTTCCCGCTCACTCAGGAGAGTGGCGTTGCCTCTGCTGGCGCCGACGCTGCGGCCACCGATGCCAGCGACTGGAACATGCTCGAGCAGTCGATGATGGCGCGCCCTGTGTTCCAAAAATCGCCCAACTCCTCGCTCCGCTCGCACGCGCACACCAACTCGGTGATCACCGTCCCGCAGCCGACGCAGCGCTCGCCGCGGTCCGTCGAGTACCACGACGACCGCAAGCGGTCGACGCCCAGCCCTACGCCGAGCATTCCCCCGCTGCAGTTTGACCGGCTCACGCTCTCCCAGGGCACAGCGCAGACGACGCGCCGCCTCGCAGGCGGCCGCCGCCCTTCCATGTCCATGGTCGAGACCCCTTCTACCCGCGCGCGCCGCGGCTCGGCGAACGCCCTCGGTCTCAGCCGCTACTCGGCGGCCCACCTTCACGTCGCCAACCCCTCTGAGCGCGAGTAACCGTGCTGTGGATAGTGTAGAATAATTATTTATGCATTGTGAATATTTGTGTTACCTAGAGATGGAGGGATTGGGCAGTCACAGACGCGCGGCCATCATGGGTTGAGCGTGATGGACATGATACGTGCCCCGACGGCCACGACACGGTGAATGGTGTTCTCGCACTCCGTCTGCGGCGACCCAAACCCGTCCCCGACGGCGACTATCAGGGGAACGGCCGGGCGCCGTTGAGGCGAGCCGAGCGGGCGGGCACGCGACCACCCCGCGCGACTGGGGAGCCCGCCACGCGCCACGACGGTACGACGGCGTGCGCGAGAGGCACGCTGTATCTGCATGACTTGCAGAACCCCAGAGCCCCAGGTGATGTATGCCAGCAGGCGTCCACAATCCCCATCCACATGCAGCAGTGGGAATCCAGGAGAAAAAGAGTTTGCTGCGTCGGGAGCTGGTAGGGAGCGGTCTCGCCCGCCACTGCTCCGTCGTCGCGTGCCCGGACCTGCCGGACCTGCCCTGCGCCTCCACCGGCAAGCTGCGCCTCGTAACCGGGCAGATTGTGGAGTTACCCAGCCCGTAGATACAGTACATATCCATATCCATCTCGACCTCAAGACCTCTCCACTGTCACTTCAACTTTGTCCATTTGTTCATTTTCTTCATCACTCCCTCCCTCACATTATTCACACGATGCCCGAACGCCCAAAGGACGGAACTGCGATGGGGGCGGTGCGCGCGCCGATTGACGAGGGCAAGCTGCTGCCATACCTTGAGAAACATGTGGCTGGGTTTGCGGGGCCATTGGAGATTAAGCAGTTTGGGGTGAGTCTGGGATTGGGAGGTGAGGGGAGAGGGGGAGAGGAGAAATATGAACAAGAATGCAGAACAAGGAGCGGGCCGGCAGAAAAAAAGAACGAGCGCCAGCCACTAACACGCAGTTTGGCCAGTCCAACCCGACCTACTTTCTCCAGACGCCGTCCAAATCCTACGTCCTCCGCCGCGCGCCCCTCGGCAAGCTGCTGAGCAAGACGGCGCACCGCGTCGACCGGGAATTCCTCATTCTCGAGGCGCTTGGCAAGTACAACGCCGCGCTCCCGGACGAAGCAAAGGAGCGCGCCGTTCCCGTCCCCCAGGTATTCGCGCTCTGCATGGATACCGCTGTTGCCGGCGCGCCGTTCTATGTCATGGAGTTTATCAGTGGCCGGATCTTTACCGATCCGCTCCTCCCCGACCTGCCCGAGAAGGAGCGCGAGGCGTGGTGAGTCGCAAAGAAGCGGGTTGATTCAGACTCTCTCTAACATGTCCAGCTGGCACAGCGCAATCCGCACTCTGACGCTGCTGGCCACGACGCCAATCGAGGCGCTCAAGCTCCCCGCCAGCTTTGCCGCCGACCCGCTCGCAAAGCCCTATTTCCCCCGCCAGGTGCGCTCGCTCATGAAGGTCTCGGCCGCGCAGGCCGCCACGCCCGCCAAGAACCTGCCCGGCGGGATTGTCGGCGACATTTACGGGTCCGAGCAGCTCCGCCCGTGGTTTGAGCAGGGCGCGGCCCGCGTCGGCGGCGAGGCCATGCATGGCGCCAGCGTCGTCCACGGCGACTATAAGATTGACAACCTCGTGAGCGAATACATGTTTCTCATGGTTCTGACTCCAGATCTTCCACCCGACCGAGCCCCGCGTGATTGGTATTCTGGACTGGGAGCTGTGTACGCTCGGTTCGCCGCTTGCCGACCTCGCCAACGTCCTGCTTCCGTTCTCGATGGCGCCCGTGTCGGATTCGGACAAGGCGCTGCTCGCGGCCGCCGGCGGCGGCGGCAACCTCGCGCTCGGGATCAAGGGTCTGCCCTCGTCGGAAACGGGCATCCCTCAGGTCCTCCAGCTCGAGCAGTGGTGGGTCCACGGGATGAACGTCGGCAACCTCTTCCAATCCACGCTGCACAGCGCGGGACAGGCCCGCGAACCGTGGCAGTGGCCGATCCCGGGCTTTGAGTGGGTCCGCGCGTGGATGCTCTTCCGCCTCGCCATCATCGCGCAGGGCATCGCGGCGCGCGCGGCGCTCGGACAGGCGAGCAGTGCCGGCGCGACGGCGTCCCGCGAGTCATTTGATTTCTTTGGGCGCATGGCACTCGCGATCATGAAAGAGGACAGGGGGGGAAAGCTGTAGGAGGGGAGTGTAGATTTGATATATATGGATTTCTGTGGTGCTGTGGGGCTAGTGAGAGTGAGTCGTGACTGTCAGACAAGCTGGGATACAAGTGGAGCGCCAGTGGCCATGTTCAGACAAAGCGCAGCATATCACTCTCTTAAAAACTCTGCAGATCGCCATTCTCCGCAGACCTCCATTCCTTCCGAAACTCCAGCCCGTGGCTTCCACACCTCCGCCCATGTCAATGAGTCGCGATGCATCTCCCACTCTACTGCTTGCCCGACCACTCAATGACCTCGGGCCACTGCTCGTCCTTGGCGCGCTGAACCGTCCCCGCAGGCGTAGGCAGAGCCGTGACGCCCTCGCCGAGCCACTCGGTCGGATCCCGGCCGGCCGTGAGCCCCGACCGCGCGCGGTACGCCACCTTCTTCTTCGAGTCGCGGACAGACACAAACGCGTCGTCTACCCCGGGAACAGCGCCGCGCACGTATACGAGGTTGAGCGCGAGGTCGACGCGGTGCACGAGGAGGTTTTGCGTCGTGCGCTTCTCCACGCCCATGTGCCCCGCCATCTTCTTACCGGGCAGAACACGGCCCGGGTCCTGTGTGTCAGTGGAAGAAATGGATATCCGAGCAGCTTGCTTGCTGTACGCTTCCAGCTGCCCCGACCCCCTGCGCGCTGCGCCGCGGACTCACCTGGTTCTGACCCGTCGAGCCGCCGGAACGGTGCGTGAGGGACACACCGTGCGTGGCCTTGAGACCGCGGAAGCCGTGGCGCTTCATGACACCCTGGAAGCCCTTGCCGATGCTGGTTGTTAGCGGTGTGAGGAGGAGGGAAGAAGAGAAAAGCAGCAGGGAAGGCGTGGAAATGGTAGAACGGCTCCTTCAATAGTTTTCTGGTCCAGAGCGAGGACTGAATCAAGATCTGAAGGATCCCAGCCTCTCTGCACCAGTTGGAAGCGTCGTTCAATGTCATCTCCGCAACCATTTTCTTGACCACTCGCTTCGCTCGTCACTCACCTCGTGGCAGTAACATCAACATACTGGCCCGGGACAAAGTGTCCCGCGCTCAGCTCCGTTCCAACAGGCAGCACCGCGTCCTCTGTGACGCGGAACTCGCGCACAATCTGCTTGGGGTTGACGCCGGCCTTGCGGAAGTGTCCGGCCTGCTGCGCGGTCGTCTGCTTGGGCTTCTGGTCGCTCGCGCCAACCTGGAGCGAGTGCAGCTGCTTGGGATCATTCTCAGGCGGCGGGGAGTGGCGCACAACCTGCACGCCGTCCAGCTGGAGCACGGTTACCGGCCACCGGCGCCCGTCCCCGTCCCACAGCGCGGTCATGCCCCGCTTCCGCGCGATCACGCCGGTACGCTGGGTGAACGGCGTCCACTTTCCGGTCCCCGAGCCCGAGGAGATATCGGCGGCGAGGTCGGCGACGGCCTCGGCGGTGGGCGCCTCGGAGGCGAAGGCGCGCACACCGAGCGGGAGGCGCCGCAGCGAGGAGAGGAAGCGCATCGGAGAAGAAGGGGAGGGAAAAAAAAAATAGGTTGTAGCGGGGTGTTATCGCCGGGACACGGCCGCAGTGAGATGGAGCGAGGGGAATGTGCCGTGCAGTCGACGCCGAGATGTGTTGTGGTCGTCGGGTGTGGTCTTTTTCTCAATGCTCGACTTTGTCGATATCGAGATCGAGAGAGATCGTTTGCACACTTCTCAACATTTCCGAGATGGACAGAAAGAAAATGTCAGGCTCTGGGGGAGAAATCTCGCGTGGCTGGATACTCCCGCTCTTCCCCCGTCGGAATATCAGGCTGACTTTAAAAGTGGGGATTAGAAAATCCCACTGTCCATTACAAGATCGTCATCGGTTACGCGTGCCCCTGATGCCGTATTAGGATTTGGATTAGGAATTCGGAAATCAAGGTTCTGTTTCTCCTCCCTGTGTGACGATCATTTTTTTAGTGTGTGCATTTTGTGTGTGATAGTTCCCCATCCCAATTCAAAGCGACAGCGAACAACACGGGAAAAAAGGTGTTCTTCATGTTGTGGTCATCACAAACTCACTCTTTTTTCTGTGCATATTCATCGTCACATCCCTCGTCATCATCATCCCCATCACCGTCCCCAACGCCATCACCCATCTCGCCATCTTTACGAACAGACACGACCCCGCCGCCCCCAATCCGCCCGCGCGCCCCACGCCCATTCATCGCGCCACGCCAAGCCGCCACCGATCCGGCGTCACACCCTGACTTATACCTTGGGCTTCTGGCGCCCGTAGCCCACGTCCTGGGATCCTAGATATCCCAAGTCCTTTACACAACTCCGTCCCACGTCCAGACATCAAGACCACCGACACATTCAGCCTTTCCATCGTCTTTACCGTCGAGCGCATCACATCCACATTTTACCATCAGCGCGCTCTGAAAGACCCCGGAACCTCAAAACCTCATAACCCCAAACCTCCACTACCTCTCCCAGTCTCCCACTCTCCCGGCCCACTCCCACGATGGCATACTCGATGCCGCAGTCGCCGCAGAACGCCATGCCGATGGACGACGGCTTCAACGGCGGCGGGTCCGCGCGCAGCTCCCAGATCCGCATGAACGCGGGCAACCCGCCCCCGCTCATGGACCAGTGTGAGTAGACTTGATGTGCTGCGTAGACGATGTACGCCGCGAAGGGAAGGTAACGTCTCCCCCGGGCCTCATCACCGATCGTGAGGACGTTCGGCGTCTGGGCCTCGGGGGCGCACAGCCGTGTTTGATCAATGGACCCCATCGCGCAGCATGCAGCATGCTGCATACAGCGTCGGCGATCCAGGCGCGTCACGGTGCAGCTCTGTTCAAGATGCGCAAGCTGTGACTGCGCCCTCGTATGATCGCCAACTTGGCCTGCGGTTCATCTCTCCCCACCACTGACTGACAACAGCCCATCTCCGGCCTGGAAAGTCGGCCGAGCTGCTGACGCACGACCGCACGCTCGAGCTGTACCGAGAAAACGCCAAGAAGACAAACGACCCCGAGCTCATCTTTGAGTTTGCCGTCTTTATGATAGACGCGGCCAAGTCGATGGTGCCCCCCGCCAACCCCGACGACCCGAGTGACCCCGCGAACCGGCCCAACGCGGCGACGCTCGAGAAGCGCGACGAGCTCATCAAGGAGGCAACGTCGCTCCTCAAGCGGCTCGCAGACCGCGGATACCCTGATGCGCAGTACTTTCTCGCAGACTGCTACGCGAATGGCATAGGCACCACGCGTGGCAAGCAGGACTTTGACAAGGCGTTCCCCCTCTTTGCTCTTGCCGCCAAGCACGGCCACCCAGACGCGTGCTACCGCGCTGGAACATGCTGCGAGCACGGCTGGGGCACGCGCCGGGAAAGCGCCAAGGCGATCCAGTATTACAAGTGAGTTCAAAGAGTACGAGAGAGACTGTGGCGGTGCCTGAGACCGCACTGACACTCGCAGGAAGGCGGCTGTCGGCCTCCACCCCGGTGCGATGTACCGTCTGGGGACTGCCGAGCTGAATGGCTCGCTGGGCCTCTCCAAGCGGCCAAAGGAGGGTGTCAAGTGGTTGAAGCGCAGCGCCGAGCACGCAACAGAAGAGTTTCCGCACGCACTGCACGAGCTCGCACTGTTGCACGAGCGCGGTATCGAGAACATTCTCTTCGTGGATCTCGAGTACGCGACCGAGCTCCTCGCGCAGGCGTCCGAGCTGGGATATGCGCCGTCGGCGTTCAAGCTCGGCGAATGCTACGAGTACGGCAAGATGGCGTGTCCGATCGACGCCGCCCTCTCGATCCACTACTACAACATTGCCGCGCAGCAGGGCCATCGCGAGGCATGCTTTGCCCTCACGGCGTGGTACCTCGTCGGCGCGGAGGGCGTCCTCCCGCAGTCGGACACGGAGGCCTACCTCTGGGCAAAGAAGGCCGCGGACCAGGGCCTCGCAAAGGCGCAGTACGCCCTGGGATACTTTACAGAGGTGAGTACATGTGCAGAACGGGGCGCGAGATATATATATCCTTTATCCTTTTCGGCTAACAAGTCCAGACGGGCGTTGGCGTCGAGCCCAACCTCGGCCAGGCAATGAAGTGGTACCGCCTAGCCTCAGAGGGCGGGGACAAGCGCGCAGCCAAGCGCCTCGCGGCAGGAATGAACGGCACGGCGGCGCTGAACCGCCGTCTCGAGATGGAGGCGATGAAGGAGGGCGGCGGCGGGTCAAAGGACAAGGACGGGTGTGTGGTCATGTAAAATCCTAGCCGATTCTGGAATCAAAACATCACAGTTACTCGTTCGATTTCGCTTAGTATTACCCCCCCACTCCAGTCCTAGTTTCCACACGCCAGCGATGACTCACGACCGGCCCCGTCGGATACGGACTATAGAAACACGTACCCCGCGCATAGACATGTATCAATGAGAGGATCTGGGTGGAAGAAGGGGTGAGGATCGCAGTTCGCATACTCTCTCACTTGCCGTGTACTTATCCCGCCACGGTCAATGACCCCGCCAACCCGCTTGTTGTGATCAGTGTCAATGCTATGCCATATGATTTCTACCATCTACAAACAGTAATATCGTACAATTATAATCACCCAGCATCTACAGGCCCTCCTCGCGGAGACGGAGCATGAGGCCGCCATAGAAGCGCGCAAGGTCAAATTTGTCCCTCACGACAGTCTTCTTGCCGCTGCTGCTTCCGTTCCCATTCCCATTCTTGACCGCCCCATTGGCCCCATTACCCCCCGGTCCCTCAATCTCCCTCCGCGCGTCCGCGAGCTGGTGCGTCGGCTCGGCGGGCTTCTTGTCTCCCGGGAAGAGGTCGCCCACCCAGTCAATCAGCTGGCCCACCGCCGCGAGGTCGAACCCGCTATCCTCCTTCTTCTCCGGAGGGGGCGACATTGCACGCGCAGTCGCGAGGTCGCGCGCGTGCTGCTTCGGATCCAGCTGCGAGTCCTTCGAGTCCGCACCGGGCGCGCCCTCGAGGCCGACGCCGCACTCCCAGTCCCACCCGCCGGGCATCGTGTACGGGCCCATATCGGCATCGGTCTTGTCCTTTGGCTTGTCCCCAAACGTCGTGCCCTGCGGCCAGAGCCCACCCTCGCCGCGCAGGTCCCAGTGGTGGCAGCCATCGACGACGCCAAGGAAATCGCCCCACTTGGCGCTTGAGACGGACACAAGACCGTCATTTCCCTCGTAGCTTGCGCCCGGCTTTGTGTCCAACTCGGGGTAGCCTTTCTCGGCGGCCGAGTCGAGCACGAGCTTGGTGAACCACAGCGGGTGCAGGACCGACATCTTGGACACGCGGCCGGCAACGGAAAAGTAGCGCACGGACGGGTCGTCGGGTGTCTCGGGGTTGAAATGGTCGCGGAGGTAGGATGTCGTGAGGTTGTTGTAGGCGGGCGTGTCGAAAATGTTGAGGAGATAGTTTGTGAGCGCGGCAGAGAAAGAGGAGAGTGCGTGGGTCGCCTTTTCCTGTGCGGTGCTCATGCCGCTTTCGCGGTTGAGAATTGGCGACTTGAGGGTGAACGGGAGGTGGTCGGCGACGATCGCCGCCTTCTGGAGCAGCGACGAGTGGCTTCCGACGCCAATGTTCGCAGCACACCAGTCCATGAACGGCGAGCCGCGGTGCGGCGTCGCGATCGACGTGAGCGACAGCGGGGTGTACTCCTTGGGCTTTATTGACGAAATGAGGTGCCGGCAGTCGAGGCCGCCCATGCTGTGTGCGACAAAGTTAACGCCGGTTCCCTTCGGGAGGTAGTCCTTGAGGAATGCGTGCATCTGCTCGGCGCGCTCCTGGATCGATCCCGTCCTGCCAGTCAGTACGTGCATCTCCGCATCATCATCGGAAATGTCGGGACGGACGTCGGGGCCGACCATGGGCTGTGATTCGACTGGATATCCTCCGTCGTCACAGGCACATGGGTGCCCACAGTGCACACCCAGCGAAAAAAAGGGTGCACCTGGGACAATGGCAAAAAAGTCCATCCGAAAAAGCGAAATTCAATCCTACTCACCCCTTGACACCGACGACAACCACGTTGGCACCCATGCGGTCGCGGAGCACCTCGAGCACCGACGCCCAGTAGTGGAGCTTGAGCGACGGGAAGAGCGGGATGGGCGTGGCTGTCGAGAAGCCATAGAGACCTGCTGTCAGCATAATCCTGGTGGAGCGGCGCTAGTGACCAGCGTGGCTCGTGGCCGATTGCTCAAGTGTGGCTCGTGGCTCCATATGTGGATCAGTGGCACTTTGGGGACGGACCAGGCGGACCAGCGAGTGGAACGCCACACGAACGATGCCTCGTGCCCTCGTTGGTCCGCCAGGCCACCAGCACCCTTGAACCCCACGGCGCACCCATTTCGGCTATTCGCTGCACGCTGCACTCACCATGACAGAGAACGACGACCTCGCGAGGCGCCTGCATCACGCCGGGGAGGAACGCGCGGGGGTCGTTCATGAGGCGGTAGATGTCCATATTCTCTTTCGGATAGCGGGGGTCGGGGCGGCGGTCGGGCTGGGGCTCGAGTCCCTCAACGTCAACGTCCGGGCGGCGGGGCACCGCCGAGGGGGGCAGGACCTCAATGTCGCTGCTGCGCGGCGCGGCGTCCGTGTGCATCGTTCGCGCTAATGAGCCAGAAGCGGAGCTGGAGGAAGAGGAAGAGGAAGAGGAGGTGGTGGAGGTTGTGGCCGTAGTGCTGCCGCTCGTGCTGGCTGCGTCCTCGGTCATGAGGGCGTTGGCGACTGGCGGGGTTGCGAGCGCTCGGCCCCGAAGGCGCGGTGCGTAGATGAACTGCGCTGCGCGCTCGCGGGCAGCCTTGCGGCGCGCGGCGAAGATTGGTGCTGAGTCGACCCACCACTGAATGACATGGCGCGCGAGCGCAATGTAGCGGAAGGGCGAGAGCGTGGCCGGCATTGTGAGCTAGAGCTGGTGCTGGTGTTGATGTGTGGAGATTGGGCTCGCTGTGCGAGGTACGTGGCAGAGGGCGACCAGCTCGGCCGGGGTGTGTGGGGCGAGCTGGTGCCCGTGTGTGTGGGTGTGTGGGTGTGTGGTTGTAGGTGGCTTGGTGCAGCGGTGGTGCTGCGTGTGATGATGGTGTGTGATGTAGAGCTGGTGATTGAGAGAGGCGATGAGAGATGAGATGTTTGTGTAGATGAAGAGTTTGGGGTGGAAAGGGGGGGGAGACGTCACAAACACAACACACGGTGGAAACACAACAATGGGATTATGTAGAAGGAGAGAGTGACAGCTCAGACACAGAGATGACACTGAGAGAGAGATCGAGGATGACCCAAGCCACACAACAAATGTGCTTGTGTTTGGGGGGGTTTGTTGTGCTTGCCAACCTAGTAGTGCTATATCGAGCACAGCAAGCATTGCATTAGAAAATGTATTAATTAACCACAGAGTGGTGGGTGGCGAATAGTCGCTCCACACCTCCACTCTCTCTCCCTGTCCCAACTTTTTGTTATGGGGATTTAGGGTCCGAGCCGGAGGGGAAGCCAGTAGGCCAGTCCCAACGTCCCAATGCACAGGACTCGGTTCCACGTAGCAAACCCAAACATTAATCCTATTAATCAAACGTTGTAATCCAAGTAATTGCACAGCCCACGTTCGAATAATCCCTCTTAACAAACGTGTATTATCACGTGACCACACACATCCGGACACACCGGACAATACCCCGCACAAAACCTACTTTTTTTTCTCCCCGTGCTGATGTCATTTAGCTGGCAAATGTGCGTCATTTGCATCATCATCTGGGCAGTGCGCAGTGTGCGCCGCGTCCCGTCCTCGCCGAGCAATACGCGCCGAGAATGGGATCCCTGCGATCCTGCGATCCCTGCTCCCATTCTCGGCCCCGGTGGAGATATCGGAGCAGTGCAGGCCGACGCGGGGCCGGGAGCCAGAAGCCAGCCACGCGCCGCCACGCCACCTGGGACCTGGGACAGCTGATCACCGATCGCGCGTGATGGTTGATCGTCACCGCGCTAGCGGATTGACACCGCCACCGATATTCACCGCCTCCCTGGTGCCCCAAACTTCTGGACCAGCGGGCAGCGGGCAGCAGGGCTGTGGACTGTGGAGTGTGGAGCTGGGGCCAGGCTGGCAAGTCAGCATCAGTTGATACGATATACACAGTGGCGGTCAGCTCGGCCAGAGGTGGCTCGGTGCGTCGTGGGTAAGGCATTACGGTGGCGGCGGGAATCTAGTGGGGAACATCGGCGATGGCGGCCGGTCGACGGTAGGCTGGACAATGGACGATTGGACGGGATATCAGTGTGCAGTGTGGCGACGGTTGTCATCCAGTGACCACTCTGGTACGCTGGGTCGTCTGACCATTACCACTTCCATCGGACGGAATCCTTGCCCG
Organism: Apiotrichum sp. Y4204; assembly: GCA_025531455.1. Taxonomy (NCBI): domain Eukaryota; kingdom Fungi; phylum Basidiomycota; class Tremellomycetes; order Trichosporonales; family Trichosporonaceae; genus Apiotrichum; species Apiotrichum sp. Y4204. The sequence goes on along the minus strand of JAMYHL010000012.1, from coordinate 794,341 downwards.
CCATCAACGAGCTCCATCCAACACAGCCTGACAATATCTGTGTGTTTTTGCCACCCCGCGACGGACAACTGCATGCATGTTGGGAGGCACGAAGGCTGGACCATGGACGGTGCCTGCCTTTCGGTGATTCCGCATATCCCCCGGGTTACACAACCTGGCCATGTGGGCACTTACGGAATACCTCGTCCGCACCGGCCACTGTTTTCCATGACTGTGGGCTGCGCACTTCTTGCACCTCGAAACAACGAGGGGCCGCGAGGGGAGGATTCAAGTAATGTGAGTAATATATTCGTCTCTGCATGCCTCCGCGGTACCCCCTCCAGGCCCTCCAGGCCCGCCATCCGCGTCCGATGCATAGCTGCATGCCTCCGCGCCTCCATGGCGGTGTGTACCGTGTACGATGTGTCGTCCACTTCGATCCACTTCTGCGCCTTCCGCAGCTTTCAGTCTTTCAGTCCTTCAGTCCTTCAGTCCTTCTCAGTCCCCGGACCTGGCCAGAACATTTCAGATCTTCAGACTTTCAAAACCTGATCCGCACCTGTGCTTTCCTGTACTTGCTGATCTGTTGATCCTATATCCTGTGATCCTGTGCGTCTGGATCGGCATCCGATGTGAACCTTTGCGTATAAACAGACGTACAGACTGTACTGCTCTGCGCCGCTGCGTGCGCGTCCAATGCACTAGAGTACATGGGAATAGCAATAAACCAACACTAATCCACAAACTGGGTCTCCAATAGCAGCATACACGACTGCGATCGACCAGCCTAATGCTGGTAACGCGGCCCGATTAGCTTGCTTCCCAAAGCTTACACCCTCCTTCGAGTGCTTCGATCGTCGCTCCCCCTGGCTCCCCTTTTTGCCCCTGTATCCCTTTTCTCCCTGAGCAACCACGACAGAAGTTGGATGTCCCTCAAAATTACTAATGTCCAGACTGGGGCACTGGTAATGGTATTACAATAAGTTGTAATGGCAGTTAGCCTTGGCAAACATTTTGGCCACCAGACTGCGCAGCCTGAATGGTGTGATTTCCACACCCCGCTTCCTCCCTCCCCTTGCCTTCCCCCCTTCCCCCCTTATTTTTTCGAGAACTTGGAGGTGTGACTGCGGGAGGCGTTCTGGAAAAGGGTGGCAGAGAGAGGGATTAGTGGATCACCGTGGACTCCTTGCACACGGACCGACAGAGCCCACTGTGTGCACAGTCGCCGCCTGTGCTGCGAGCAGAGAGAGCATTCCACTTGGCGGTGCTGCGAAGCCCATCGCCTTTGGTCCATCGCCCTCCGTCGCTCTTTCATCATCGCCATCATCATCACCTCACTTTACTCACTCGTCTCCGTCTCTCCTGCTCCTCCGGCCCCTCCTCTTACCCTCCTCTTCGTCGCTCTTTAAAGCAGAGACTCTTTCGACTCTACACTCTCTTTATCCACATCCCCTCTTTCGCCTTTGACCCCCCGAGTGCATCCCCCATTCCCCTCCGCCCGGCTCCCCCTGCCCCCCGCAATCCACGATGCTCGCCGCCGCCCTCGCGCTGCCCCTCCTCGCCGCGTCCGCCCTCGCCGCCTCGACGTGTAACGGCCACGCCTCGCTCTGCGACCAAAAGTACTCGAATGTCACTTACATCGGCACTCACAACTCGTACTCGGTCGGCGTCGGCCCCGCCAACAACCAGTATGTGGACGTCACTGCGCAGCTCGTGAGTATTGAGAGAGTGGGGGAGCATTGTCGGAGTTGTCTGCACGCTTGCACACCTGCACGCGATCAGCGGTGCTTGTCAAGCTGTGTCGAGCGTCGAGCGCGCCGGTTGGCAGCACACTAGCACGACGAGATCAATTACGCCGGTCCGCAGCCGCCCTGTGGCGCCGCCCCTTCATCGCCTTGCTGCATGGGTTGGCTGCGGCATTCCTTCCTGATCCCCGTAGTGCCATTCACACTGGCACCATGGCCTCTGTCGCATACCGATTGTTGATCCATTATTGTTGCTTCCATTGTGCCTCGCCACTAACATCAGAACGACGGTGTCCGCGCGCTTCAGGTCCAGGTGCACCCGCTCGACGGCACGCTCCAGCTGTGTCACTCAAGCTGCGGCCTGCAGAACGGCGGCACACTCCAGGACTATCTCGGAAAGGTGAACGAGTGGATGACCTCCAACCCTAACGATGGTGAGTAGGGTACAAATGTGCGGGAAGACAAGTCAAGGCCGGCAGACGCAGCCCGGGAGACGTCGGCGTGCCTGAAAGAACGCCATATGGGTCCCTTCCGGTAACAATCGTCTCACATCCGCGTTTCTGTTTCCAGAAAGGGGAAACGATGTCGCGGCAATGTCGCAGGCTGTTGCACCCGCCAAGATGCTTGGCTCCTCGCTCTACCGCGCACGAAGACAGTCCACTGACATGCAGTCGTCACCATGGTCATTGTCAACATTGAGAACCTCCCGGTGTCGCAGTACGCGGGCGTATTCTCGGCCGCCGGTCTCGACAAGAAGGCGTACAAGCCCTCTTCGGCCGTAACCCCGCTCTCGGGATGGCCGACCCTCGGCTCGATGATCGACGCGGGCACAACCCTCGTTGTCTTCATCGACAACCAGGCCAAGTTTGACGAGACGCCGTACCTCATTGACGAGTTCACCAACATGTGGGAGGACGCTTACGGTGAGTGATGGATGAGGCCGTGGGCCGAATGAGGACTCGTTTGCGTATAGGGCGTTTTGCAGGGCTACGGTTCTGCCTGATCGGCCCGATCGGGACCCTCACTGTCTTGCGCTTGTTTACAGGCAGCCGTGTGCAGTGTCGGTGCCCACCGCGAGTCTCTTGCCCCGACGGTTTCTTTGCCACTATCGCATCTGGCAATGTTATCTCATCTGCTAATGCCCAGACGTCACCGAGCCGACCTTTGCGTGCGCGGTCAACCGTACCAAGGGTGACCCGAGCTCGCAGATGTACATGATCAACCACTTCCTCGACCAGGCGTTCACTGTCCTCGGCCTTCAGACCGTCATCCCTGACATGGGCAAGCTCAACGTCACCAACGCGGCTACTGGCGACGGGTCGATTAGCTACCACGTCGACAACTGCATGATGCTGCACGGCGCGCGCCCCAACATTATTCTCCTCGACTACTTCAACGCTGCGGGTAGCGCGCCCTTTGAGGTCGCCGCTCAGCTCAACGGCGTCCCTGCCCCGGAGAAGTCGCTGCCCTACACGCAGACTGTCAGCGTCAACCAGGCCACCGGCGTCAACGGTGGTGCCGCACAAACGGGTGCCCCCGACGCCAAGATCTCCACCGCAAACCTGCCCGGCAGCGGCAGCGCACGCGGCGCCACAGCCGGCGTGGTCCTCACCGTCGCCGCCGCGGCCCTTGCTCTGGCTATCTAAACTCCCCCAGCGGGGTGCGGGCACCCCGTAGGTGGCTCGAGCAATGCCGTGTGACAGGCTCGGCGCAGCCTCTGCTCTTCGTTCATCCCTCATACACATACATACTCGCGCGGCTAATAGCTAGACGTCACTGTAGATTCTGGACAACGGACTCGGTCCGTGGATATGCACATCACTTGCACTGCGGGGATGGAGAGGCGTGGGGAGAAGCGTGGGGCGGCTGTGAGGCGTGGGCGCGAAGCCCTGGCGGCCGATGAACAAACGAATATTGATGAATGACGAATGTCGATAGCTTTGCAGATGGCAGGTATCGCATTCTACACGCCAAACAAGGCGGCGACCTCGGCCCCGCCCTCGGGCAGCTCATCAAAGCACGTGCGCGTGCGCGCATCCCCGCGGAACACAACCTCGCGCTCGCGGTCCCGCTCGGTGATCACGCTCGGCGCGCGCTCCGTCGTGGTGCGCTCCGTCTCCCCCGCAGTCGTGCTCGCTGCGCTGGGCGCCGTCGGCGTCGTCGGTGTGCCCGGGACAGAGAGGAGCTGGTGAGTCAGTGTGGGACGTAAAGTGCGGGAGAAGGGGTCGTTCTCCTCATATCTCATTCTCTTCTTATCCGCCCTTCTCTTCTTTTCCACCCGTCGGCTTTCGCAGCCCTCTCATCACGCCCTCTCTTCCCCATCCATCATCCCCTTCCTCTCCTCCAATATCCCTTTCCACCCCCTCCACCCATATCTCCTGGACTCACGACATCCACACCCGGCGAGAAAATGTCCCGGCGGGGCGTCTCGATGCCCCCGCGCGTACCCTTCACGGCGGGGAGGGGCAGGGCGGGCGGTCGCGTGCGTCCTGCCGTCGGGGTTTGGTGCGGTGTTGACATTGTGGGAGGGGGAGGTGGGAGGTGGGAGGTGGGAGGTGGGTGGGAGTTGTTGTGAGGAGTGAGGTGTGGGTTGTGGTGTGTGGTGTTGAAGATGTTTTGATGGAGTGGAGGATTTGAGTGGAGGTGTGCAGGGCGGCGTCCTCGCGTCCTCACCCTGGAACTCTGGAATTCTGGCCTTCTGGCCTTTATCCACCACGGCTCGCAAATCACGACGTTGCAGCATAAAATGGACACCGGCAAGTCGATGCAATGTCCATACAGTACATACTACAGATGAGCCTACAGTATTCTACACGCTTCATTTCCGCAGCGTTGGCGCCACACTGGCAATGCTCTGGCTCTTTGTGCTCTCGGCATCCTCGCCCCTCCCCTGCTCGCCATACTTGGAGTCCCAATACTCGCGTTCCGGCGGCGGCAGCCCACTGGCTGGCGGCGGCGTGCCGCGCAGCCTGCTCCAAAGCGGGATCTTGCCTGTCCAGATGAGCGGCGGGGGGATACAGAGGACAAAACTCGCAAAGCCGACCCAGCACACCACATCCCACCCGTTCTTCACGTGTGCGTATATCTGCCCGCCGATAATCGCCCCAAGCGCAGACGACACCGCGTAGGCTATATTTAGAGCTGCAAACTCGTGGATTTCGGAGATACCAGGCTTGATTTTCGATACGGCCGCGAGCTCGAGCGAGGCCACGGCGTTGAGGCCCGTGATCACTACGAATGTCATGGCGTAGGCGGCCATGAAGAGCGGCAGCGAGGATTTTAGAATCAGAAGAGGAAGCCAGGGAAGACTGAGGACGACACAGGGGAGGATGGCCCACTCTGCGCCCTTCTTGTCCGCTAGGAGGCCGGCTGCGGGCCTGGAGAAGAAGGCGGGAACGGCGGCGGCGAGATACATCATCCCGACAAAGTATGCGTCCTTGTTCCAGAGGAGCTCGACGCGCAGGGCGACGATCGCGTCGTAGCACCCGACAATAAAGCCGAACACTGCCACGAGCATCAGGGCGACGACGCCGCGGGGGATGCGGCACAGCTCGACGAGGACGCGGTGGAGTGGGAGCTCGACGGGCTTTTCGCGGACGGGAATGTGGAAGGGCTTGATCCTGTCGGAGAGCGCCTCGGGCTCGGGCTCAGTCTCGGTCTTGGAGATTTCCCCGGTTGCAACCTTCTCCTCCCGGACAGCCTCTTCCCACGCTGCGCGGCGCGCGCGCGCCTCCGCAACCGCCGGTTTCTCGATAACCGCCAGGCGGAAGATCGTGTCGACGCCACACAGGATGATACAGAAAATAAACGGCGCATACCATCCCATATACTTGTACAGCGCCCCGCCGATCGGGGGCGCGACGACGACGCCGATGGACAGGCCGGTCAACGCGACGCCGAGATGGACGCCGAGGCGCGCCGGATCAATGTTCTCGCAGACTAGCGCTAGTCCCACTACGATCTGTCAGTAACAAAAGTGCTACTTGGACTTGCCCGTCCACACGACCGTGTTGCACCCGCCCTGGATCACGCGACTGAGCACCATTGCCCAAAAGGGCTTGGCGAGCATGAAAAGCACAAAGCTCGCTTCGAGGCCGAGCACGGCGAGGAGCAGCGGCCCGCGACGCCACGGGTGGCGATGGAAGAAGATGGCGACGGGGATGGTGAATATGAGGATTCCGCCAGAGTACGCAAAGAGCAGCCAGGCCATGAGTGCCGAGACATTGTCGTAGCCCAGCTCCTGGAGGCGGAACGGCAGGACGGGCACGATGATGACCTGTGATAATGTGAGTACATTGGGCCATGCGTGTGGGATCTTGATGGTGCCTGCGGGAGTGTTCAACGGTGCGGCCCGCGCTTTACAACAGTGCTCCACAGCTGTGCTCTTTGTAAACATGTGAGATATTTGAGCCCAAACGACAAAAACTCCACAAAGCTTAATGTCGCCACAGCATTCCGCGCGACCCGATCGTCGTTGGTGTAATGTGGCGCGCGATCAAACCGACAAACCAAAAACAAGGCTCAAGCCACCAGCGGTTTGTGTGGTGGCACTCTCCCTCTGTCTCCCCTCTACTTCTCATTTCTCACTCACAAAGGCAATAAGGTCCGACATGATGGCTATGCACACTACCGCCGTAATGTACCACTCGGCAGAGCGCAGCTGGGCGTCAGTGAGCTGCCGCGCAGATGGAGATTACCCCCCACCGCCTCCTATCGCCCAGATCAAGCGGGTACCAGTAGTCCTGCAAGACCAAAGCCAGAATTAGGTTTACCTAACCCCACAGACCTGTGACCCACTCCCGGCACTCACCGACATGAGGAATGGCATACGAGGCTCGACGAGCTTTCCATCACGGTATGTGAGGAGGTGTTGGTAGTAGCTGCGCAGCGGTTCGTCGCTGGCGCGGGAGCGGGTGTCTGTCCGGCCGTTGGAGTTTGGGAACGGGGAAGCGAGTGCCACGACGCCAACCTCGCGCCGCCCGACGCCAGCCTCAACTAGTCCCCGCTCGGAACACCCCGAATGCGCTACAGACGCGGAGAGCGAGGACGTCGCGCTACCCGGCCGGGCGTCCGCGGAGAGGTGTTCGCTCGGTCTCGGATCTGGCGCGGTCATGGCCAGTGGAGAGGAGCGGGGAGACGAAGATGTCGCGTGCGTCCGGGCGGGATATGGCCCGGCAAAGATCAATGATCAATAATCAAGGATCAAGAATCAAGGATCAAGGATCAAGGATCGCCAAAGTGGCCAGGGGACACGGTTGACGGCGGTGGGAATATGGACCAGGGTGTGGATCGCGTTCAGAGAAAATGTCAAGGAGGGGAAACCAGGATTAACAAGTGGTTTGCTGGAACACACCCGACACTCTTTATCAACCCTCGGAGACGACGCTAGTTATTACATTATTGCACCTGTTGCTGTCGGGAGAGGCGAGGTTCAGTTCCCAGGTCTCTCGGTCTGCGCGAAAACCCAACACCGCGCGGCGGGTGGACATACCGTTTGTTCCTGCGTGACCTGCCCCGGTTCCCAGTCCCAGGTCCCAGTTCCAGAGGCACCGCTTGCCGGGCGTACGTACATCCCTCCAGACGACCAGATCTCACGGCTCATGCCTGCCTTGGTCTATGAGTAGGGCGGCCGTTGCCAACGTGATCTTGATCTCGGGCGCGGTGAGACTCTCGGTTCTGGGTTCTCGGTTCGGTGGAGTAGGTTCTGGGCGAAGGAGGGTACCTTAATTTACGTACCTGCCGACACGCCCTGCCGGATCCCATAAGAACGAGGCGGATGTGCGAGCGTCGTCGTAGTTCTTTCTGTTCAGAAACACGGCGACGTTTCGAATACGGCTTCGAGAAGTGGAATGTGGAAAATGTAGTTGTGCGGATGCTATCCCCCTGATCGCGTCGACGACCGGGAGACATTATCAATAGTGTGACATGCGGAGGTACAGTACAGAGGTATGGAAAGCATAATCGCTATAGCTTGGATCTGGGTCGGCGCGGTGTATTAGATATCTAATAATGCGCTCTCCGAGCCAGGCAGCTCCACTTCATCTCGGTGGCAATAACTTGATGCGCGCAAAGCCGTATCCCGGAAATGAGAATGCTGAAATCGGTAGAAAGCAGCTCAACCCACGCCCCAAACCGGATGTTTTCCGAGCCTATTCTCGATTGAGCTCCGCATCGCCGCAATGTGATGGATCCCAGATCTAGATTCCCCCCCTCCGGCGGGGTGTAGCTGAAACGCGTTTGCCGGCGCCAAAGCCCGCACTTCTTGGCGTCGCGCCAAGCCGTGACGGCGTGGCCCCAACACCTCCGATGCGAGGTGTCCGTGCGGCCGCATCAGCGCGCAGCTTCTCGGCCTTTTCGCGCTCCATTCTGATTTCGTTCAGCACTGAACACCGTATAGCAACTCACTCTTCGCGCTGCCGTGCCATCTCGGCCTCCATCTCGGTCTTCTTGCTAAAGTCGCGCGCAGCGCGGGCCCGTTGCAGGCCGTCAAAGTTGCGTTCGCGGATGGAGAAGAAGACGCCACCCAGCTCCGCCAGCCAGTACGGGTCTACCGAAGTGACACACATCATGTATTCTGCGGGTTAGCGCAGTAGGGGCGGGTTTCGACTCACGCTTTGAAGTGAGGACAAGTTCGTGGTAGACCACATAGTCCGGCATGTAGCCAAGGCCGTACAAGGCACTTGTCGGGTGCAACATACAAGGCAGCTGTGGGTGTTAGGTACGCATGTCACGGTCAGAAGTGTTGTCGTCGCCAAAGCCGAAGTCGCCTCAGGCACATGGCCGTGTTCAAGTCTAGGCCTGCGTCGGCATGGCAACAGTCACTCACAGCCGTTCTGATGTTGACATATTCGCCGAGGTTCTTGACGCGCGCGGCCTGGTGGAAATAGCCGGCGGTGATACATTTACTGACATTAGCTCAAGCCCTAAAACCAAATAGACTCACCGGACAACGTCCCAATCATTGCCGCACGAGATGATTGCCATCTTCTGCGTCTTCATGATATCCTCGAGCTGGCCGCGGACTTCCCGCGCCTTGCGCAGGATTTTGGGGTGGAGGAAGTGCTTCATGCACCAATGGTCTGAGAACCCGTTATTCTTCCATTGGGTGTAGACGTGGAGGAGAGTCAAGTGGTCCGACTCGGGAACAAAAAACTTCTCCCGCGCAGCATCCGACTCTTCTGCGCGTTGCGGAGGGCGGTAGAATACCGATGGGACGGAGAGCATTGAGACGATCGTGAGCATCTCAGCTGAGCACTTGTGCTCCGTCGCGACAATGAGCATCTTTGCCAGAGATGGTTCCATCGGGAAATCGGACATCTTGCGTCCGGCGTCTGTCAGGTCGCCCACGTTGTCCAGCGCGTCAACAACCCAGAGCTGGAACATAGAGTTGAGGATATTCTCCTGAGGAGGCGGGTCCATAAAGTCAAACTCGAGAAGGTTCTTGACACCCAGAGTCTTGAGCTGAAGAACCGTGTTGGCAAGATTGGTGCGCTGGATTTCAGGAATGTTGTTGGCAAACATCTCGTTAAGGTAAGCTGTCTCGGTGTAGAGACGGTAGCAGAAGCTATCGTCAGCGATGTACGCACGTTGGCACTCACCCAGGGCCGGTACGTCCTGCACGGCCCGCTCGTTGACCAGCATTGGCCTGACTGATAGGGGTGATCTGTAGGGCGTCCATACCGACTTTGGGATTGTAGATCTTGACCTTGGAGTACCCAGAGTCCACGACATAAAGGATACCGTCGACTGCAGGTCAGTGCAGTCCTTGACGAACTCTAATACTGGGCTTCAATACCCACCTGTCAGCGATGTCTCTGCAATGTTCGTCGCCACAACAACCTTGCGGCGGCCGTCAGGAGTCGGTTCGAAGATCTTGGCCTGGAGATCGGCAGGCATCTGCGAGTAAATGGGTAGAATAGCCAGAGGCTTGGGATCGTCCAACAGGTCAAGGCGCTCCTGGAGAATCGAACAAGTCGCTTCGATATCTTCTTGACCCGTCATGAACACTAGAATATCACCGGGAGGCATCGACAGGTGGATAGTCAACACCTGTTTAATGGCGCTATCCACGTAATCTTCACACGGCGATTTTGAGTGGAAGATTTCCACAGGGAAAGTGCGGCCGGGAATGGTGAACTGCGCAGCGTTACCAAAGAAACGCGAAAACTTGTCGGCATTCATGGTGGCAGACGTGACAATCAGCTTGAGATCGCGGCGACGGGTGAGAACTGGTGTCAGCAGGCAATTTCACGCTGTTCCTTACTCTTCTTAAGCAGTCCCATAAGAATATCAGTACTCAGCGAACGTTCGTGGGCCTCGTCAAGAATGAGCACCGAGTAGCGATCGAGATCGGGCTCATTGAGGGACTCTCGAAGGAGGATACCGTCGGTCATGAACTTGATCTTGGTCTTGTCCGAGGTGCAGTCCTCGAAACGGATCGAGTAACCAACAGTGCTGCCTAGCTCGCACTGCATCTCCTCACTGACACGCTTGGCGACGGACATGGCGGCAACACGACGAGGCTGGGTGCAGCCGATGAGGCCGTTGCCACAGTACCCCTCCTCGTAGAGGAACTGTCCGAGCTGAGTCGTCTTTCCAGATCCCGTTTCGCCAATAACGATAATGACTGCCGTCAGTACATGGATGCACTTGGTCGCTCACCTTGATTGTCACGGATAGTCGCCATGAGATCCTCACGAACCGCAAAGGCAGGGAGATACTCTCGCTGTTCCCGCAGGGTCCTCGTCCTAGAGAAGTCCGAGGCACCCTGGGACTTTTGCAAATGTGTGGCAAACTGCGAACCCGCCTTGTAGTTGGTTTCGTCGACCTTCTGGCCCTCCTCGCCGAGTTCAGGCTCGTCCTTCACGCCCATGAGGTTTCCAAGGGTGGTGCCCGCCAATGACGCTGCCTTGGCTGCCGCACGTTCACGCTCCTGTCGCTCTCGTCGTTCGCGCACGATCAAGCTACCCTTCCGACTGAACACGGCCATGTCTGACGTGGTGTCGCGCACGGGGTTCACAGGCTCGAGCTGCCTCGTATACGCTGTCTTGCCGTCGAGGAATGGGGGCTTCAGATCGTGTACCAGAACGTGGACCTTTGAATCCTGATCTTCCTCAAAGTCTTGGTCAATATCACCCGCCTGGATGATACCCGACTGGAGCATTCGGTTGCTCTCCCATTTGTCATTGTCGGCGTTCTGTTGTCAGTTCACGCGCTATCCCCGGAAACTAACATATTGCGCCTGCCGTGCTGTTTGTCGCTTCACTGCCTTTTCTTCCAATTGAGTCTCATGCCCAGCCTCGAGATTGCTCCATTGCGCGAAAGGATTGTGTTCTTCGTCACCCGCCTGAAGTCAGCGCCACTCTGTTTGGTAAATATGAGACTCACAACTGCTCCCTCGTCATCATAGCTGTACCAATCGCGATCCAGTCGTACTTGCTCCTCCTCCCACTCCTTGGCGTTGACCTCAAACTCTGGAGATGCACCGCGGCTGCCTCGACTCGGTGTCTCGTCCCATCCACGATTTGAGCGAGGCGGACCCCGGCCCGATCCGCCTCGGCTCGGCGTCTCATCCCAACCCCGATTGGGTACACGCATGCTGCCGTCCATGTCGCGGTCGGGGCGCCCAGTCCGTGGTGTCGGTGCCGCATCCCAGCTTTTACCTCCTCGATAATCCCTCCCACCCCAGCCTCTGTCGCGCTCCCGGTCGCGGAAGCCCCCGTCCCTGTCACGACGGCGATCTTCGTCATTGTGCGAGCCACGGTTGAGTCTCGACTTGAAATCGCCCAGACCGCGGTCGTCCTTCCGATCCGGCATGGCCGCAACGGTAGCGGTGGACGGCTTGTTCCTCTCACGACGACGGGCCTCGAGTCGCTGTCGCGCGAATTCACTCAGTCCACCGCCGTGACTGGGAGTCTCCTCTGGCTTGACACGCACAGCCTCGCGCTTGATCGGTATGGAAGGGACCTTGAACACGCCACCTGCAGACTGCTCGTCTTCGTCCCTACTCTCGACCTTGACGCGTTTACTTGGCGGCTCAATCTTGATGCCAGCAGCTTGCGCCCTCTTCTCGGCAGCAAGCCTGTCTAAACCCAGTAGCGATGCTCGCGGTCCGGCAGGCGCCTTGAACTTTGGTGCGCCGCTCTGCCGCAAGCCGCCGCGACGCGGTTCATCGGCAGCAAGAGTGTCGTCGTCATCGCGCTCCATGCCCTCCATCTTGGCCTTGTCGCCTGGCCCCCGTTGCGCGGCTAATGCCTCGTGTGCAAGAATGCGCGCGTGCAGCGACAACAGCTGGTCCTCGGGAAACCTTCCGAACGCAGTCACGGCTACAAGGTTGCATCAGCGACGGGTCGAGTCGAGCGACTTACCCTTTGAGAACGCCTCGCCGCTGCGGTTGTGACGCGCAATCTCGATGACTCGCTGAGCGAGCGTGTCGTTCGGATTGACGAGATTCATCATGCGCGAGAGCTGTCCCGTCAGCTCTGCATAGAGGGTTGGTTCATGCTCACCTCGATGGCGACCTGGTGGACAAACGGGTCCTCCTCGCCTCCGGGCGACACCGGCTCAGTTTTGGCCGACATGGTGGATATGTATACGCGGTGAGAAGGTCGGCAGTTGGTCACACTCTCTCGTTTTGGCGCGGCAGTCGATGAGTGGTAGCTGCGAATGCACGCGGAGAAAGAGTAGATGGTGGCGACAATGACCTGATGGCCGCCGAAAACATCGCCGAGAACAGTGTGCTCGCTCACTGTGAGTGGGGTCGTCATCGCCGAGATGGCCGAGCGGAGGTATTTTTTTCAGTTTGAATCTCTGAATCTCTGGATTTTGATCAACAGCCTCCACTCTTGTGTCGCTTGACCGGGGATTGCAGTCAACATCGAGCTCGACCACGATCCTATCGAGTTTATCACCCGACAACTCTTACAATTATCCCAGGCAGCGCGTGGTGTTGAGATGCTCTCGCGGGGAACATCACAGATCGAGGTGGCCCGCAAGGTCCTCCACCGCCGGTCTCTCAAGGAGCTCGAGCAAGGGTTAGCTCGAAAGGGCTGTATGTAGCTAACGCCCGCAGATCGGTGCTGGCCGAGGCCATCGAGCTTGCCCTCCAGACACCATCGGACACCAACGTCCTCGAGCGGCTGTCATACACGATAACGCTGCTGCGTCAGCTGGTTGCGGCCGTGTCTCAGATCCCGCCGCCAACGGCGATCGTCGACAATGTCCACCGCGTCATTGGGCCGGCATTGCAGCCGCGCGGCACGCTCACGACTCTGCTAATGACGGAGATGAGCTCTCGCGTCAAGCCCCATCCCGTCCGCGCGACTGAGACCTTTAACACGGCGGCACGTCTGGCGGCCGCCCTCCCTCCTCCCAGCACACCGTCGTCGTCTTCGCCATATCTCCTCCAAGCGCTGTTCAACGAGATTGTGCGAGGCGAGTTGGGGTCACGTGCCAATCTTCTGGCACTGTCGACGATGCTCGAGTCGGTGCCGCTTGAGACTGTTCCCCTCGATCTCCTGGGGCGACTCTTGGCCGATTTTAGCAACTTTGACTCTGCTAATATCCGCTGTGAGGCAATTGCGACTCTGTTGTTGCGCCAGCGCGATGCTGGTCTTGGATCAGACGCCGAGAAGGACGAGAGGATGTTTGGGCAACTTCTCGGAACTCTTGGCGAGGATGACGATAATGGAGACATTGTCAAGACGTTCTCCAGATATCTGCTTCCAACCCTGCTGAAGGGCCGACGGGAAGCATTCCCTACTCTTCTTAACGTCCTCAGCAGTGATGACAGGTATTTTGCGGCGTGGATTGCGGCTGCTTCCTATGGCGTGTCATCCGGCATCATTGGCGTCGATCGACTTTCAGCCAAAGAGTTGCAGGAAGCGCTCGAGCACGAGGACTGCCGCATCCGTATTCTCGGGTTCCAGCTTGTTGCTATGAACAAGAGTGTTCTCGAGCCCCACGTCATGGACCTTGTCGTGAAGGCGCTCCAGTGCAACGACATCGTTACCCAGGCTGGGTGAGTGTTACATGGTGGCAGCCCTATCTGACTACTCAGCGGCCGCACGGATATGGGATCGGCCATCTACGCCTTTTTGACTCATCTCAAGGCAATGGAGCATGTCGCTGCTCGGGAGGCCAAGAAGGCAAAAACGCCAGAGGCAGCAGCAAAGGCTCAGGTCGGTTTAGAAACCTCTGCGCGTTTCCACAACTGGTTCCTTAAAGAGTACCTCACCCCGGCAATTGGTGACAGCCGTGCGTTGCCTCCCCATCGAGCAATCTTTGGGTTGAGGAAACTCCTCGTGTATCTCGACGTGTACAGCGATCGTCCTGAGATTGTGCAGGCTATTTACTCTCCTGAACTGATTGATCTCCTTTTGGCGTGCCAAGCAAGCGAGTTCACCGAGACCCGTGTCCATGCTAAGAACATGTGAGCGTCTAATATCCGACAAGGCTGACAGCAGTATCTCAATGGGCCCGACGCCCCTTCCCGGGTATGAATCACTTGATTCTCCGGCGTCGAAAAAGCTCATGGCCTCCGCGCGCGCGTCCATCAATCACTCGCGGAGGACGCAGGCTGATGCTGGCCTATCTGCCTTATCCATTCTGTTCACCAAGCTTGTTCAGCCTGCAGGACAAGCGCAAGCGGTAGCATTCGTTACCGAACTGGTGGATCTTTTGGAGAAGCACATTATCAAATCCGAGGAGAACCTTTCAACGGGCATTGTCGAGTATCCTCTGTATGGACTAATTGGTGTCATAACGTGGGTTTGATATCAACAGGTCGATTCCTGACCGCAGCGAGTTGATCCGCAACTTGGACTTGAAGACACAGGCAGCGCAGGACAACTGGACAGCTCTTCTCCACCGCCTCTCTGCTCTGGTCAACCGCGTCTGGGTGCAAACTCGGAAGGTCATTTCTCTTGGTCCCTCGGATGTCGACGATAAAGAGACGGCGGCTCATGAGATTGCCCGCGCCTACGAAGTTATGGGCGATGGAGACGAGGATGGCGACGAGTCGATGGACCACACCAATCTTTTGTCAGGCTGCTGGCGCGCAACCAAAGAAGCTGCGTTAGTGCTCATAAGCGGCAAGAAACTAACATCGCAGTGAGCTTCTCGCGGTGCTCGTGATTACTCCCGTTGGAGCACTCCCCGAACAAACTGTCTGGACAAAGGAGGAAGTTGGGGCTGCTGGCCGCCAGTTCTTGACTTGGCTTCATGAGATTCGCCATGTGGGAACGTTCTCCCGTATTTCCAGCGCGTTTGGTCATCTTGTCGAAGCCGTGAAAGCGCGAAAGGAGCTCCGCGACCTCGTCGACGATTGGGTTGAGGTGAGATCCAGTTACGATCATCTCTAACCTCATAGCGTAACCTTCAAGCAGTTGCTCAAGGTCACCTCGTGACGCTTCGTCGGTCTGCCGCTCTTCCTTACTCATTCCTCGCTCTTGTCTCTGGAGACCGGGACCTTCTGGATCTCACCGTCGGCCGACTCGTTGATATGGCCAAGCTCAACAACCCGTCCTCTGATGTGACAAAAGTTCATGCTATGAACTGCCTCAAGACCATCCTCCTCGATGCCAAGCAGACGCGCTTCCTGTCGAGGTACTTTGAGCGCGTCGTCATGGTTGCTCTGGCCGCTTTTGGTTCTTCCAAGTCAGTTTACCATACGTGAGCCTCACTAACCTTTCAGCTGGAATGTTCGCAACGTCGGTCTCATGCTTTTCTCCACCATCACCCATCGCTCGCTCGCAGGTGTACACAGCCAAGAAGTTGCAGGAACGCGTTCAGCGCTTTCGACTCGCCAGACTCTCGCTTCGTGGCACGCAATGTATCCATCGATCGTGCCTCATATTGCGGATTACCTACGGACAGCGTATCGCCAAGGTCCAGCCAGCCTCACCGAGCATTCGCCTCTCTTCCCGATCCTTATCATTCTTCGTTCTCTCCGTTGGTCACCAGAGGGCGCAAGGACCGCAGACTTCCTCTATCCTGTCGTGGATCGGTATCTCGCCAATGTGGAGTGGCAAGTCCGTGAGGTGGCAAGCCAGGCCCTCTCTTCGCTCCTCTCGCCCGAAAGCGGCCTGGAAAAGGCCAAGGTGACTGCCACACGGGTATCGCATGAAAGCGAGGACTACAATCTTGTTCACGGCCGCCTCCTCTTCCTCCGTCGGCTTCTTGCCGATGTTGTTCCTTGGGGTGCTGTTGAGGACAACGACAAGCAGCTCCTCGAGTCACGTCTTCTCGACGCCCTTCACGGCTGGGCAGGATGCAAGGTGGCGGTAGTGACCAAGGGTATTCTGGACTGCATCAACGAGTATGCCACACAGACGACTCTGCTGTCCCCGACATTCCTATCCGAAGCGAAGCGCGCAGCCAATGGATTCCTGCTCACGCCATCAGGCTATGCTCCAGGAATTGATCTCCTGCACGAGTCTGCAGCCGCGACAGTCCTCATCGACGCTACGCCGAAAGACGTTCTCTCGCTACTAGAGCCAACTGTGCCCGAGGACGCACAGCTCGCTGCCCTCGACCACGTGGACGCGCTGGATCTCCAGACGCCCGAGGTTCTTTCTGCCCTGGTCAAGCTCTGCAACACCCGTATCGGAAACGCAGTGCGCGCCAAAATCTTCGACGTCCTCTCTGTATGGCCGCCATCGCCAGCCGCCGACAAGGAGATTGCCAAGCTCGTCACTCTGATCACAAGAACCGTACAGAAAACGCGATACGTCCCGCTCCGCGAGGCCGCGCTCGGCGCGCTCGGTCGCGCAACGGTGGCTGCCGACATTGACCGCGACCGGCTTGCGGACCTGGCCAGCCGTGTCGAAACCGCGTCCAACGAGAGAAAGGTGAGTTGGTAGTGGGTGCATGTCCTGACACTAGTCCCACGAGTGCCGCGCCTCGGCTCTTCACTGCATGGAACACCTCACTCCGCTTCTTTTCGGCTCGGCCATTGATACCCCCACGCATGCCTCTCTTCAGCGCACACTGCTGCGCCTGATGGAGGACGACGACGAGGAGATCCGGCTCGCCGCCGCCCAGATTGTGTGTGCGGGTCTTGGGCCCGCACGCCCTATTCTGTCGTCCAAGGCAGTGTCCCTCTGGTGGGGCTGGCTGGCGCGCCAGCCCCCGACAGCGGAAACGGAGCGGTGGCTCTGGAAGGTGGCCATGGACCAGGTCGCTACGAGTGAGTTGGTTGAGTCGTGCGACAGAAACTGACATCAGACGCTGAAATTGCCGCCCTGGCTGCGCCCGCGCAAAGCGTGGGATCACTCTTTGTCGAAGAGGCGCCCAACATGTACCGCAACCCGCTATGGGACGCTTCGTCCGCCGCGACCGTCCTCGCTCAGCGGACACAGGATGACGCGCAAGGACGGGCAGCAGCACAGGCACTCCTTGGTTCTATCACTGCCGCGCTCGCTGCCCCGCAGCCGAGCCCGATCGACAATGCCTGGGCTGCCCGGTGGTCGCTCCTGCAGCGGCGAGAGCTGCTTGCTCGTGCTCTTGGGGCATAAGCTGGCATTACATAGAGGTCTCGGAAGATTCAACAATTGTATTTCGTATTCTATCTACCCCATAACCATCTAATAATCCATGATCGAGTCGTCATCTGCAAACGGCGCACTCTCGTATTCTCCTGGGCGGCGCATCTGGCTCGTGACCCAGTCCTCGTCCGTGTCCTCGAGCGAGTACCCTTGCCCGCCAGTGAAGCTCAGCAGAACGGGGAGGAGGACAAGGCCGTGCAGCGCGCCGGACACAATGAGGGCAAGCCACATGCGGAAGTAGTACGTCTCGAGGAGCTTGGAGCGCGTGAGTGCGAGCACCGAGATACCGACGAGCTTTGTGAGCGTGATGCCTGAGAAGATGCTGGGTCCGACGTCCACGAGCGCAGTCCACACACGCTCGTCACGCTCCCGCCTCGCGTCGTGCTTGTCGTACGTCAGTCCCGTGCCTGCGCCCATGAACGCGCGCGCAAGGTGCGAGCAAAACTCGACAGCGATGCCGACGGAGATGACCAGGTTGACGAGCGAGATTGCGTTCAGGTCAATATGCCAAAAGCCCATGACGCCCATCACGTTCAGGACTGTGAGCGCGCACGCAAACGTTACCGTGCCGCCCGTCATCCACGAGCCGAGGAGCGTGGAGGTTATGACCAGGATGGCGGCGAGTGCGACGACCAGCACCTGCGCAGTCATGCTCACAATGTAGCCGTACTGGTCGAAGAAGACATAAAAGAGTGAGTAGGGGAAGACGTCGAGGCCCGTGGACTGGGAGATCTCGCCGGCCACGCGGCGCGCAGAGGCGAGGGCATGGATAAACTCGCCCTGGGTACGCAGCGGGGTGTGGAAGGTGCGGAAGTGGGACGCGGTGACGCTCCCGTTCCCGTTCTCCCGCTTGACTGCTGATGAGTATCCCTGCAGTCCGCCAAGCGGGCAGTTGTCGTCCGCTGGAGACTGAAGCCATTGCCCGAGGTACCGCTCAAAGTCGGCGCCTTCAGGCAGGCCCACCATGGTGGTGTCCCATTCCTCGCCCTCAAAGCACGGGCGGCACAGGCGATCAGAGTCGCGCGGCCGGCAGAAGACGGTCGGATCCCGGCGTCGCACGCGGCAGCACGACTCAAAGGTTGGGTTTGTCCACATCAAAAAGTCGTCAATCCACGCGGCGGGCGGGTTGGCGAGGAAGGACGACTGGGGTCGCTTGCGCTCCGCCTCGAGCGTATTGGCCACTGAGAGCTCCGCACACGTTGTGAAGCGGCCGCACAGTGCCTGTTGACCTTCGCGGTCCTCCGGATCCCCGCCGCGCACGACAAAGTAGACTGGCGGGCCGACGTCGAGGTGCTTGTCGAGATCGTTAAAGTACGGCACGAGATGCGAGTCGGGCGGGAGCGCGAGTCGCTGGTCTAGACCAAGCTTAATCTTCTGGATACCAATCACGCTCAGCAAAAACATGCCGCCAAAGACGGCCATCACACCGTGCTTCACCTCTGCCTTGAGCAGCGTCGGCGCGTACCACCGGCGGACAAAGTGCGAAAGCAGGCTCTCGGATGAGCCCGGCGAGCCATCCTCTAGGCGGATCCTGCCGCGCACCCGGAAGCACGGGAAGCAATCCATGCGCCCAGACTGATGTTAGCTATGGCCGACTCAAGCAGTAGCTTACCTCAGAGCGCTTCAGATCCAGTACCATAGCGCTGACAAAGACCGTCACCTGAAGGATAGCGCCGATAAGGACACTGCCGGCTGCGTAAATGGCAAAGTTGCGGACAGCTGGCATGGGCACGAATGCACCAAGGGCGAAAGCAACGACTTCGGTGGTGGACGAGAGGAGAATGGAGGGGCCCATGCGGGCAACAGCCCGAGCGACGCGCTCCTCGGCGGGAAGGTTTGAGCCAGGGTGGCGATCGAGCTCGTCCTCGTTGTCGCTGTCGACTTCTGAGGTGGGTTCAGGGATGGACGCGTGCATGGCGTTCTGGCGCTCAAGCTCATGAACGAGGATGAACACATTGTCGACGCCAACGGCAAGCACGAGGAAAGGGATCACCTCCGCGATGATAAGGGTAACGCGGACGCCGATGAAGGAGAAGAGACCGATGGAAGACGAGATCGCCACGAGGACAAGCACAATACCGAAAAGACCTAGGGAGAACTTGGAGTTGACCATGAACATGCGTGGGATGCCTTCGACAGCGTCAAAGGCGGACCCAGGAGGACGCTGGCTGCGGAGGCCAATCTTGTAGAGGATGCACTGGAATCCCTGGCCCATCTTCTGCAGTTGTTTGCGCATACCCTTGTGCGGTGTGCTGCCGCCGCCAAGACTGAGCGAGACGTAGAGGAACATAACGAGGTACGACAGCACGACGATCTTGACATCCGTGTTGGTGCTCTTGTTGAGCTCGCGCTCGAGCGATACGCCGGTCGAGTACGAGATCTTGAGTTTGTCGTGGTGCACTGTGCGGAGGAAGGCTTCCAGTGTCCTCTCCCACTCCTCGACCGCGCCGATACGCGGGTCGTCGTCGTTGTGATTGTCGTTCACGTATGTCACCACGAGCGCCTTGGCCTTCATCCAGTCGCCCTGTGCGCCACCAAGGATAAGCTTGGGATCGATCGGTTGGCCAAACTCCGGAAGGCATTCGGATGGGTGTGCAGCACATGTGCGAAGCCGTTCGGGCCACTCATCCCCCCACTGACTCATGTCGTCGCCAAACCAAGCGGAAACGGACTGGACAACACATGGTGTTCCTCGACCCGACGGTGCGAAACACACCTCTTCAAGCGATACACCAGACGCAGACTTCAGTTCTGAGATCTGCTTTTCGACGCCCAGCCACCAGTCCAGCGTTTCGTAGCTCAACGGTGACCCGCCGTCGGCGGCAGTGATGAAGATCTGCTCGGAGCGGTAGAATGGCCCAAAGTTGTCGTCAAAGAACGCTTTTTGGGCTGCAGCTTCGCTTGTGGGCGGCACCCACAAGCGCACTGGATCGGTCTCGACCGAGAATCGGCTCCATCCCGCGTTCAGGATGCCAATCACAATGGCGGTGATGGCAAACGTCGCCAGTGGGAAGCGCGCGCACATGAGGCCAAGACGGTAGAAGAAGCGGCGAAGGACGGCATTGATCTGATTCTGTTTCGGCTGGAGGTGCTCCATCGGGTCGAGGAGGGACGCCCCGCGGCCGAGCCGAAAGTGGATACTGCCGGACGGACCACTGTCATCATCGCCTGTTCCACGCCCCACTAGGCCGTCCAACCCCGTGCTTGTGGGCGACTGCGGGGGATCAACGAGCGCAACACGCTCATACCGCCGCTGGCGATATTTCCGGGCCTGGCGGAACGAATACCATGCAATGGAGAGCGCAATTGCAGCCGAATAGATGATGAGGAGCGAGAAAGTGAGGCAAGAGACGGCACCGACGCGGCACCCCGGCCTGTTGGGCGGCGGAACGTACGGAAGCGTGGGGCATACAGAGGGGCAGTCGGCGCAGGCGCAGCGTGAGTTGATGCCGGCATCGAAGCAGCTCAGCGGTGTTCGCGAGTAGTTTGACGGGGTGCCAGGTGTCGGGTAGTCGATCTGGAATGGGGAACCGAGTCCCGGCCGCTCGTCACCCATGTACTTGAGAAATGCTGAGGCGTTCTTCGCGCCCCCACCAATAAGGTCCATGGCAAACCCGTTCGTCGCACCAAACTGGACAGACTTGCACGAGTCGAAGAAACCATTTGCGAACCCGTCGCTGACGCCATACATCACGCTCTTGACCGCTGTCCCGCCGGAAATCGTCTTTTGCGTCTTGGTAACGGTGAGAAACGTGCTCTGGTCGGGGGAACAGGTAAAGTCGCAGTAAAACGCGCGAAAGTTGTTGATACACGCAGGGCACGACGCGATGAGCGGCGCCGCCTGCGCAAGCTGGTCACTCAGCGTCTCGACCTGCTGCTGGGTACAGCAGACGTGATCTGGGACCGTGTACCCCGGCCCGCAGACGGACTTGAGGAGGCCGCGAAGCTTGTCAGTGGTCTGGGGTTAGTCGCGGCCCATTCCCCAGGGGAGTCCACTCACTTCGCTTGCTGGGTCGTTGTCCGGACACGGGAGCTCGGCGCCGAACATGGATGCGCGGCCGCAGTTCCCGCGCATGGCGCAGGTCCCCGGCGCGCCTGTCGCGCCTGGGGGACGCGATGGCGGTGGTCGTAGCATTGTGTTGAGATGAAGTAGTGGAGAAAAAGTGAAGAAGAGAAGGCGAAGGCTGGAAGTTGCGGGGTCGAGGAGCAGGGGGTGTTCGCGATGGTGGCGAGTGGGGATGTGATGGGGCTGGCGGTCTCGGCGGTCTCGGGTTCATGACGACACTGTGTGACGTCTGTTTGGGTTTGGCACTGGAAGCGCGGAAGCAAAATATCCAGAGCGCGTGTTCCGCACGTGAAAATCACGCTGTTGTTTCAGGAGTGTGGGTGTACCTGTCACGTGACTCTGAGGCTGTCCTCTTTGCTTGGCGCCAATACCGAGTGACCGCTTTTGGTGATAAGCGGGACTGCTGCCGGACTGGTGCCCGGGTGCAATAAGACGCCGAGACCACACCCCAAAGTGACCGAGTGCCTTGTCCGTGCCTCTGCATGGCCCAGTTCCAAATGTCCAACACAGGGAACAAGTGTTGTGTTCATTCTCGTTCGCTTGGACATTTTTGGTCAAGGAGTGGAGATGGGTGGAGGTGGAGGCCCCGACGCCTGGCGGGTGGCGTACTGTTGAGTCTGGAATTGGAATTGGGTGGCAAGAATGAGAACGAGTCGGGTGGCGACTGGCACGGGGCCCTGGCCCTGGCCCCTGGCTCCTGGCTGTGGCAATGTGGCACCTCTGCCGATAGTGATGGGTGGGATCCGATGACGTCGAAGTGGTGTGATAGTGTGACTGCCATGATCACTTGATCAGTTGACCTCGCCATCAACGGGTTGATGCAGCGCACTATGCGGCTGCTGATCAATCCAACAACTCTATCCCACATGTCCGTGTCCCGGCCGCTCGTCTTCACGGCCGACCCGGAGGATTCGCGCGTGGGTACGGTACCGCCCCGTTTCGTCTACTCGTGTCGAGTTGTCTGGGTATCTGGGTTATCGTCCCGGACATGTGAGAGATCTTGGGTCGAAGCGCCCACGCGCCATCCTGACGCTCATCTCCGCTTGCTTGCTAACTCGATTCCAAAGCCAAGCGCTGCTGTAGCTGTAGCTGTTCCTGTTTGGTATACTCTGAATCGTGCCGGTCGGCATCTCCCGCTCTGCTTTGCGCACTCTGTGCTCTGCGGACTCGCGCAAGTGGAATCGCATCAACTGAGGAGAACAGCACACAAAGTAAACACTGCGGTCCACGTGAACCGGTACATGACTAATTCACCAAATATCGCGGTTAGTTTGGACATTTTCGACGGGAGCTTGGACATTTAGACGGGAGTTTGGACATTTCGAGAGAGGGATGTGGGCAGCCTCGAGGCGCATTGCGGGCGTCCATTCCTACATGCATACCCGAAGCCGCTTGGAGCCCGGGTATCGGAGCACGGGCAGCACAGAGCATGCCATGTTGACTCAGGTAGAGGAGAATTGGCGACGGCCGGAGTGCGAGCTCTGAGTCCTGGAACTGCTTGTGGAGATCCACAGTTAGAGTCTCAATGCGTCCCGTCCACTTGCTTGTCCCAATGGTGGAGTACGCCGCGGAACATTCTCTGTGTCTGTGGCTGAGGCAACCCCGTGGCCCCGTAGGGGGATGGCGAGAGACTTTGCATCTGGCCTTGTGGAACATGTCACTTTACAGCACAGGCACGGCCGCGATCAGCAGACGTCGATGGGGTGGAGATTGCGGGGCTCTTGGCGGGCTGGCGGGGCCCTGCCACCCAAGAGATTGCTTTGGGATTAAAAGTGGTGCTGTTGCCAAGCTATCATCCCATCCATATCCATTCTGTTGCTGTCTGGAACAAGCGTGTGTAGCTCGAGTGACAAGCTCGTAGCTCGGATGCAGTGCATGTAGAGAGGCACGGCAACTGTGCGACTGTTCGGTTATCAGTGCCGCTTGTGGAGTCATGCGTGCCCATGACAACACACTACTGAGCTACTACTGTTGTCTCTCGTCTTTGGTGAGATTGCCATAAATACCAAATGGAGGACAGATGGTCATGAGAATGCCACCAGCTTGCAAGCTTATAGGAGCCTCACCTCACCAACTAGTTCTCAGCAACCATTGTCGCATTCTCGCTCGCCATTGCACACTCTCCCATCCCCCATTCCATCAACATACAGACAGAGTGCATTGATACAATCCTGTTATCCCTGTTCTACTCCACCCTCCGCACCTGATCCCGGCGCCCACCAACCACCATGGTGTACGTCCACTGCCACAACACCTGACCTCGCTAACCCACAGCGCGCTCGCGATCCTCTTCGTCCTCATCGCCATTGCGGTCGTCTACTGCTGTGAGTATCTACAAGTGGGATCGGCAGGCGACGAATGCATAATACCACTGTGGCCACTCGTCGTCTGGGAACCGGCCATGCCGTCACTACTTTGGAGTGTATTTCACCCCCAAAGTGGTTCCCGGAGCGATCATGACGAGTGTGCCGAATGTGCCGAATGCAGAGAGAACGTTCAATCGCGATCCATGATCGTCCTCCGAGTCGGAGCCACACTACACTCCACTCTAACACAGACACTGACGCCAGACCGCTTCGGGCGCACGTACCTCGCCCGCCGGCGGGCAGCGCGGAACCCCGACGTCGAGACCGGCACCAGCACCACGACAGAAACGCAGGCTGCTCTCCCCGAGATGCGCTATCCCACCTGGAGCTCGACGACCGACCTCGTCACCGAGCGGTTCTCGCGGTACGAGGTGCTGTACATGTACGACGCGCCGCCCGGCGGACGTCCGTGTGGTCGAGACTGCGCGCACAGCCATTCGCCGTCCCATTCCCGTGCCAACTCCCATTCTCACCACCACCACGCGCGCTGTCACGATGGGCATAACGACGGGCACGAATGTGACTGCCACGTCGCGTACGAGATGCGCCTCGGGATCCGCACGCGCCCCGTCGTCCGCGGCGACGAAAGCGACCTCGATCTCCCAAAGTACAGTGAGCATAGCCAGCGAAGCTTCTCTTCCTCCGCCATGGCTGACAGCAGCGTTCCAACCAACATTGTCCTGTCCGCGGCTGGTATGCGACGAGACGTTTCCTCCGCCGCCCACGCCCCCGCCCGAGGCGTACGTCCTCCCGCAAAGCGACCCCGACCGCGCCGGAACCGACCTCACCGCGGCCGTCGCGCGCGTAATGGCCCAGGACCAGCGGGACCGGCGCGAGTCCGACCCGTCAATCGCACCAGCACCAGCCGTACGCACCGAGTCACGCGGATCCACGAGCAGCACAAACAGCGACGCGTCAGGTGTGCCGTTGACCCCGCAGACGTCGCAGATTGCGCCGCCCGCGCCTGCCGCGCGCCGCTGGAGCTTCCGCCACAAGCACAACGAGCAAAACCCCCGCCGCCCGCCTGTGACCTTTGGCTCGTCATTCGGCGACGTCGTGCCCCTTTAGTGTTAAGTTCTCCCCTAATCCGAATCCCAAGTCTGAAGCCTGAACCCGAAGCGACCACGCCATACCAGCACCCCACCCCCGCCCCGCGCCCGCGCCATACCGTCCACCGAGCGATACCGTGGAAACAAAATGTGTAATCCCTGTAGTGTATCATGAGTAATCTGTAGGCGAGCATGAATAATGGCCGAGGCCGTGTCAATTGGACAGCGATGGTGAAAATGAGGGCCGAGGAGAAGAAGAGGGCACTGCCGACGCGTCACACGGATTGCACCCGCGCGCATGCCGCTGCCCCCGCTTATCGGCAGTGCGGGAACCGGACTTGGCGGCGTGGGAGAATGGTGCCGAGGTGGATCCGGGCCAGACGCCACTGGTGCCACCGATGGCCGAGACCATGGCCGCCGACCGCAGCATCTGTGTAGGAATTAGCTGGAATGTCGGCCTGGGATGATCTTTGTCATGCACTGTGGCGATATGGCGTTGCCAGCTGGCAAGATGGCGACACAGCGACATGACCCTCTGTGCCCAGCGCCTAGCGCCGGCGATCGGTCGCTCGAACGCGAGTGCCAGTGGCCCAAAAGGTCGCTCCGCGGCTAGTTACCCAACTGGTAAGACTTAGTTGCCGGCCATCACCGCAATCTAGATCCCTGTCCTCTGTCATAACCTGAGTTTCACTCCTGGATGTCAGTTTCGCCAAGTCAACAACTGGTCCAGATTCCGTGTCACAGCACAGGGGACAGACATGACATGCAAACGGCTTGTATACAGCGCCCGGGCGACTCTCGACATTGACATTCACTTTTGTTACCTGCTCGCGCCCTCAGTTGCCAATCTCGGTTTCGTAGACGAACGTCGCAAGATAGCGGAGGCCAGCGGAGATCTCGGCGCCGGTGGGGCGGATGAGGCGCGGAGGGAGGACAAAGCCAAACTGGTGTTAGTGCTATGATACGACGAGCAGCTGTGGGAAGAGCATTCGTCAGCTGCCCAGTGCGGCTCACTGTTCCGGTGTCCCGCAACTCGGCAGAGTACGACCATCGGATGTCGGTCGAGCCGTACGTGTAGTCGATCGACTCGCCGGTTGAGCTGGAGTCAGCATGGATTGAGACGCAAACACTCATGACAGGGCAGTGCAGGGCTCGGAGATCACGACCCAGCCCCCATGGCCGGTTCACCTGGTACTTACCGATACGTCAGGTCGCACGCCTGACCGCACTGGTATCCCTGGCCCTCTGTCGTGCGCATGGCCTTAGCGACGCCGAGGCCGGCCTCCATGAGGTTTTCTGCGTCCGCCGGGAAGTCGGCGCACGAGTACGCAAAGGGGAACATGACTGGGTGTGAGCTCCGTCCCTTCCCGTTCCACTAGACTCACACAGCTGGCCGTACGAGTGCAGGTCGACATAGACTTTGACCTTGCCCTCTGGGCGGTCGCCCTCGTCGCCCTCGCGCGTGCCGTTGACGATGTAGTTGGACATGGCGCGGGTCTCGAACGCCTCAAACGCATAGCTTCCCTTGTACGAGTCTGAGCATGCGAGGCGCGACGGCTGGAACTGATAGCCCCAGTTACCGTTCAGGTCGATTCCTGCTATCAGCGGGTTGTCCTGTATAGAGCTCTCGCAACCCACCCTTGCAGAGGAGGCCGCCGACGTTTTGCCTGTTCTTCTTCCACAGGCGCGAGTGCTCGTGCGAGTACGCATATCCGTCCGGGTTGAGGAGCGGCACAACAGTGATGGTGAACACCTTGAGAAGCATAGCCGCATGGCCGTCCGGGTTGGCCTCGGCGTCAAGAAGCAAGCCGTGGAGGAAGTAGATTGCGGCCGAGGCGGAGACCCACTGTAGCGTTAGTCCCCTGGCGGTCAAGGCTTACCGCCCAGCCCAACTGGCATCTGTCTAGACTCACCTCGCGCGCATGCTGGCCGGCGGTTATGATAATTTCAAGCTTCTCCTCCTCGTCGGTCGTGCCAGGTTCCGGGTCCTGCTTCTCCTCGAGGTGGGTTGTCCACGCGCGGATGGGCCGTCCCTCGGCCGTCTGTCCAATCTCAAAGCTGCGCAGCATATCGCCAAAGTGCTCGTCGAGCGCATCGCCAAAGGAATACAGGTCGTCGAGGGTATGGTAGGCGTCGTGGAAGGGCGAGTCGAGCGAGGACACATCCCACCCGCCCTCAGGCGGCTCCGCAACATCCGCTCCGTCAATCAAAGCCTGCACGTCCGGCACAAACTGGCTGATCGTCACGCCGGGATAGTACGTGCCCGAGATGTCTGAGAGGACGTGGATCATGTCGCCTGGGAGGCGGACGTCGAGCGTCTTGGCCGATACGCGCCAAATGTCGAGATGGAGCGACTGCGGGTTAGTGGTATGGAACGGCACGAACGTGAGGCGGCCATGAACGTGGGTGGGGCGCACGCGACGACTGGCCGCGTCGGGATGGGATGCAGGATGCACACATCGTCCATCTCGGTCGCAGTTCACAACGGTTCTCTCATCCCGAACTCGCCGTCATCCGCAGCGGAGACGAGACAATGCGAGAAATGGCATGGGTGCCAAGCCCAACCGCGGCAATCCCCTCCCAGTTGGAGAGCAACAAACTACTGCAGGCGCGCACAAACACTCACCTCGAGAAAGTGCACAATCTCGTCGCGCCATGCACTCGGCACGGCCGACCAGTCGACGCGCCACACCTGGTGTCCGTCGTACCGCTCCTTGCCTGTTGTTGCTGATGTTGCGGCTTGCGCGGCGTGGGCGACCTCGGCGGCCGCGGCGGTGGACATGGCCGCCGCGTACCGGTCCCACAGCGGCGGGGTGCGATCACCGCCGAATGGGGCCTGTGCCCTTACATTGCCGGCGTGGGCGGACCGCAGTGTGCCGCCCCGAGCGCCCGGAGCGGCGAGCGCGGGACCCGCGACGAGCGCGAGCAGTGCTAGTTGTAGGAACATTGCGATGGTGATGGATGGTTACAACTGGAGAGGAATGATGCAAAGGGGTGGAAGAAGAGTGTCCGGGGGTGGTCAGGGAATGGCTGGCTGTGGCCTGTGTCCTGGCATTCTGCCAAGATGGTTTGGTGCCTAAGTACGCTTTCGAGCACTGTCTGCTCTCCACTCCCCGCTGTCACACGACCAGAACAAAAAGAGTTTTCACCGTCTGAGTCTGCTCCTTCATCATCGTTCAGCATTACAGCACGCTCCCTCTCCACGTTTCGGGACGTCTGTTGGATCCTGGCTCGCTGGACTCTGATGCAATCTGGTTCAATCGTGTTTAATCGCGCGTGGAGAGATATACACAGTAGCGCAAAGCGTAACTGCCTCCACATTTCTTCACCATTTCCACGGTCTACTGCGACCATAGTTTGCCAAGCCTTTACTGCAATATCCGTGATCCGATCAGGCATACTCATCGTGGTGTCGCGTTCATGTGCAATGTCAGATGGCTTTGCATGCAAAAGTCTCTCTACAAAACACCCACACCAAGAGAGACACTACAAACGCGCACGCATACTCGACACGTCTTACTCAACACGGCCCACTCAACACACCCAATCTGGTCGATCAATAACGCGGCGGCCCCTGCTCATCGTATCCCCCGTACGACTTCTTGTAGTTGGGATTGTATTCTTTGGTGTACTGATGGTCGCCATGGTTGTGGTAGCCGCCGCGACCCCTTCCACGTCCACGGTAGCCCCCACGCGATGGACCGCCCTCGTAGTCGTACTTCTTGTAATAGGGTTTCTTCTCAAAGTACTCTTCGTTGGGAGGTGAGCCCTGGCGGTACTTGGAGTATCCGCCCGTGTAACCACCCTCGTAGTCGCCGCCATGTTTCTTGTAGTACGGTTTCTTATAGCCCTTGTCGTATGAAGAATCGTACTTGTGATAGGGCTTCTTCTCATACGACGGAGAGTAGCCCGAGTCATGGGAGTTCTCGTAGGACTTCTTGTAGTAGGGCTTGGTGTACGACTCTTGAGGACGATCATATGGCTTACTGTCATGCTTGGGAACGAAGTGCTTACGCGACTCGTGCACCAGGCTCCGGGTCGAACGCTGTTCCGGACTGTGGTAAGGGGGAGCATCTTGGTCAAGTGGTCGCCGAGTCGGGGTCTCGTATTGAACAGACGGAGCGCGCTGCTGGCGGCGAGCTGATTCATGTTGCTCGGCAGGCGGTGCCTGGGGCGTGCCCGTGCCCGTGGCAATGGCCATGGGCACAAGCTTTTCCAGTTCGACCATCTGCGCCTTGAGTAGCTCCATTTGTCTAAGAACCCAGTCTACTGGAGGAGTGAAAAGGTTAGCGGCAGGAACACTCTGCCCCGCGTTGCTCGGCGTCGCAAAGGCATCGGCACGGCTGCAAAAGTTAGGTTTTGTCTCAGTGGTATACACACTCGTGGCCAGAGCGCTCGTTGAAGCGATCAAACTCAGGGGCGGACGGACGTCGCTCATTCGGATGATGGTCTGATTCGCGACGGGCAGGAGGTGGGGAGCGTGAGCGTCGACGCGACTCCTTACGAGGCGGAGATGTGTGACGCTTGGGAGAAGTGCGTTTCGGAGACGCTGAACGGCCACTCGAGGCGCGCTTCTCAGGGGACGACTCATGTTGCCTGGGAGGACGAGAGGATAGAGACACAGATTCACGGTGGTTGGCTGTGGTCGGGTCCTCAGCCTGTTTCTTGGATGGGGCGGAATTCTTTGTTGGTGGGAGCTGTTTTTTAGCCTTCTTTTGAGGGGACAGCTGAGCGGCTTCTTTTGGGCGAGTGGCGTGCGCCGGGGATGAGGGATTCGAGTCGGCGGGGGACGAGGAGGAGCCCTTAACTTGAGCCATCTTTTGCCTCAGCTTTGCCTTCAGGAGCTGTTCACGAGGAACAGTTCCGTCAGTAATTTCGCCTTCCTCCGCAGACACGCCTGACTCTCCGGTCACGATCTTGGGTGGGGGAGGTGGGGGCATCGTGGATGGGGCGGGCGGCTGAACAGATGTGGCGGTAGTCTTGGGAGAGTCGGATCCACCCCGCTCCGCCTGTGAGAGAAGGAACGACTCGGCCACACGAGTGACTGAATCCGTCGCCTGACTGGCCTTGCGTGCGCGACTTGCTTCCACCTGGGCTTTGAAGAGTTTGAGCTTTTCAAGCGAGTTGAGCTCAGCTTCGCCACCATTCGCAGTTTCTTTCCGTTCAGCTTGAGGTGGGGCGTTACTGGAAGGAGGGAGATTTTGCGGCGGATCGGTGGGGGTAAAAGGCGGTGCCGAAGCATTGAGGACGGCAGATGCGCTTGACTTGCTGCGGGGCTCAGACATGCGACTGTGGGGCCTCTCGAAAACGGGAGGAGACGCTCCCCCATAAGGCAAGGCGTCCCACCCCTGGGTGTTGTCACTAGGACCAGTGAAACGTTCGCGGAGAGGTGGGTCAGAGTCCCGGTTCGCGCGGTTGCCGTATCCATTGTCGCGGGGTATCTGGAAAGGCTGATGATTGCCCATCATATGGTCTGGATAATATGGGTCGGGATGGTGGTGGTGAAAGTCTTGGTGGTAAAAGTCTGGAGCAGAGTTGTGGAACATTTGTCTGTCACCATAACCGTGTCCGTTGGAAGGATGGTAACCATCCTGTCCGTGTGAGGAAGGCGAATCGTAGTGGGGATTTCTGCCTCCTCGCGGGGAAGGCGACGGACCCATGTTCCCAGCATAATCACCATCCCGACTGCCAGGACCTCCTCCAGGACCTCCAGGACCTCCTCCAGGGCCCCCACCGTTGCTGCGCTGGTGCTGCTGCTTGTTGTGCCACCCTTGGTCCTTCTCCTTCTTCTTGTTGGGATTACCTCCCTGCTGTTTTCCACCCTTTTTGGCTGCAAAGTTCGGGTCATACTTGTTCCCCTTGTAGCGACCAGTGGGATCAAACGACATGGTGGATCAGATGGTCGGCCTTTCTGAACGTTTCGAGAATCCCCAACTGGCGATGTGATGAAGGATGATAGGACTGAGCTGAGTCTTGTCAGGAAAATGCGGGCAAGGCGAGGAAGGGACGGGCGCGTGTTATGGACGATTGTCGCTGTGTGTGGTTGCAGGTCAAAGGGAGCGACTCTCACCGTCCGGAGCAGGGGAATCGGATGTTGCACTCAAGCCTTGTTTCGCGAACTGACAGCAGTTGTTTCAAAAAGAGGACGCGCCGGCAGACCCAAAACGAGGCGACCCGAAGAGTGCGGTAGACACACTTTTGAAAGGAAGCGAGAGGTGATGAACAAGTAGTGGAGAATGATAGAAGAAGAGGAAAGACACTGCGAAAAAAAAAAGGACGACGACACACAAGGGCGGGAAAAACGGCCCACACGTCCAAAGTCTGTGCAATCGAGTAAGAACCCTGGGAGAGTTTCACCCTTTCGGTCTTGTGTACTTGTGTCTTTGTTTGAAGCCTCCTTTTCGGTTTTATTGGCAAGCTGAACGGCCGTGGATGCGACGAGGGATGCGGTGGGTGATGAGATAGATGGAGAAAGCCAGATGAGGCAGGGTAGCGATGACTGTTGGGCATTCATCACCACTCGGCACCACCACCAGTTATCAAACGAGGACCTGGTTGCTGTCGTTGCTGCCTGCAGCCTGACAACCAGAAACAAGCTCTACTAGCTCTACTACCTCTACTGGAAGCGCAACGCGTGGGAGGAACCGCCCAATTCCGATTGGAAGCGTCCAGATCGCGTGTGTCGAAATCTTGGGGGGGGAGGAGGTGACGTCAACCGATGCGTCGAGAAGGACAGGAAGAACCACAATCCGCATTGTTCTATTGGCAGAGGTGTGGGTGTATTAGAGCAATCTAATGATGTGATTCATTTCATTAGGATCAACAACTGCCTTGCCCATGTATCACCGAAATCCCGCGACGAGCCTGGGCCAGGCTGAACCTCCACTTTTGCGGATTGGTGGTTCCCTCCACTTCACACCACCTCTTCTCGCGGATTTGTTGTGAACATTGCGGCATCCACCAGACATCCATCCACCATCACTCGAGAGGGGCGCAACAACCATGCCCGTCATCGACGCACCGCCATCCCCGGATTATGAGCGCTCCCCATCTCCCGACTCGGACCGAGAGGACCGCTCTGCACCGGCCAAAAAGGCCCGCTTGACCGGAGTCGACATCCAGAAGCGCCAGGTGAGTGTGCTGATCGACTGGAGTGAATGCTGGCGGCTCTGTCACGTCTAGTCAATCTTTTGTGTGTCTTCATGTCCTTATACTCCAATTGTTTGATGATCTGGGAGTGCCCTTTTCTTCGCATCACCGAATCCAGTCATATCCACGTAGCTTGGGCGTTGCACAAGCCCCCAACTCCCGGCCAATTCACTTCTTAGCATTTCTTTCTTGCCTTCCCTCGTATCTTTATTCACGTCTTCCATTTACCTCAGCTCCTCATGTCTCTGACACTCAGATAGATAAGCTTCTCGCCAACCCCGACAAGGAGATCAAGCTGCCCGCGGGCATGGCTGAGCGTCTCAGTGGCGTGCGCGCGCCCAAGGAGATCATCAAGTCGGTCGCTGGTTCGGCAAGCGCGGCGGGGTCCGGCGAGTTTCACGTATACAAGCACAGTCGTCGACGCGAAGCGGAGCGTATCCGGCATATGGAAGAGATGAATCGTCAGGTGAGCAGGGCGCCTTTAATGCCTCTCTTTCTTAAAGCTAATTCCCCAGCTGGAGGAACAGAAAGCCTTCGAGGCACGACAGGCTGCACGGGACGCAGTCACGGAGGCCAAGACGGCGAAGAACCGCGCAAAGCGCTTGAAGCGCAAGGCTGGGCGGAAGGGCGGCGAGGGAGAGAAGCCGGCTCCGGGCGGGAGCAAGCTTGCAGTTAAGCCTGCAGGGGAAACCGGGAACGATGGCGAGTCCACGGAACCGGCCACCAAGTCGAAGTTTGCGGCACCCCCTGTTCCCGCCTTCCCCAAGCCGGAGGACTTGGCAAACGCCCCGAACGCAGAGGTCACGATCAGCATTGTCGAAGATGAGTAGAACGCATAGCCACCACTGTATGTCATGATTCATTGTATTACTTACACTCACCCTGGATGGAGGAGGGAGAACGAACAGAGCTGCTGGATGAGCTCTGTTGTGCTGTGATTGTGATCCACTTCTGGTTTTGTGATAGAGAAGAGGTGTGCTCGCGGCAGTCATGTGGACACTTCTAGAACCTAACCTTGATGGGCCCTTAACGCGCCACGACACGTCAACATCGTTCCAACAGATTTCCTCGTCGACATTGTCTTTCTCGAAGGAGTGTGAACTGCTCCGCTTACGCGTAGCCTTTAACTCACTCTCATGCTTGCTCTCCTGCTCAAAAACACGACCTCGGAGAGGTTTGAACTCTCGATCTCCCGATACCGCTGCTGACCACTCGCTCTCGCTCGTAGCTCGTAACAGTCGGACGCCTTAACCAGCTTGGCCACGAAGTCGGCCATGTGCGCGATTGCGGCTGGGGGACCGTCTCGTGATCGCGAGCTGACACGCGTTCGCGAGTCAAGGCAGAGCGGTTGTGGACGGCGGAGCTCTGAGGACTCCATAGTGCTCAAGAGACTGTTGTTAGTGTTAAACCCACCTGACGCATCGCCCATTCTAACGTGGTACCGTTAATTCTTGTGGACATCAGCCCTTCACTCCTTTCCAACACTTTCTACGCCACGGGCAAGGGGATCGCCTCTTTCCCTTGTTCTTCGTCCTTACGGGGCGCGTGTGTAGCGCACCTTGCCAGGCCGGCGAGTCGGAAGATGCACAGGATGATGTATACGTGATCCTCTTTTGTGCAGGCAAACTTCTGAATAGGCTGTCAGACATAACAATCTCAAACTGGTGCGGAAGGGCTATCTTAGTGAGACAAAACTGCCAGCTTCTAGAAATACCGAGCTGATCGTGAGCCCGTCTCACTGCCGCATATCCAATTCTGCGATGCTGTGCCTCGCCTACTGGCACTTTAAATGCGTACACAGCAGGCGTACTGCACTGTAGCGTTTTCTCCCATCGTGCTCGGCTGCCTGAGCAGCACTTCTAAGCACTTCTATATCTTGCCACGTGTGTATGTACTGCGCAACGTCAAGCCCAGCGGCATGCATCTGGATGAACATGAACCTTCCTAAGCGCTCGCGGACAACCCAATCTGCACCGTGACGTGGCGGTTATCCCCATACCTGGTAACACCTATACACCACGGGTTCACGACCATCTAGTTCTTCGAGGGACCGCAGATGTACTAGTATGTGCATGCTCTGATGGCGATGCAGAGGCGCGCCCCATGACGGCATGACCGCCCCTGCCGCTTCTAAAGGTTGCTGCGGACTCCTGTTCCAACCGAAACGTACCAGAGGCACGCTTGTGGTACTGGAATCATGTCCAGTGCGCAGGGATGACACAGAGCTCGCGATTATCATGTATGCATTCACACGCATTCAAGCTACTTGATCATATCAGAACTGACAAAGTGACCACATGCCGCCCAACAATCGACAGTGGGAAGGCTGACCACAATAGAGGAAAACTGACTGTGAAAAGCCAAGCCGCTGGCGCCGATGAGTCAGGAACCATGGTTGATGCTTCCGAGTGCATTTGGCTGCCTTCCCGCGAGCACTGTCGCGTTTATAACTGGAACGTCTCCGGGATTCCAGGCTCGTGTGACACACATCATGACGGTGGCGGCCTCTTTGTTGTCACTTGTCTCAGTCTTTGCGGAATGGTTCGGAGACCTATCCGGTCGATTCAAGATACTAGCGATACAGAGCGATAGCGACCGCAGCTGACGTTTCTGCCTGTTGTCATGTCGGCCCGGTTCGGGACTGATCGAACATGGGCACAATGGCTGCAACACGGTGCCGAGAGCGTGCGTGGCGACTCGCGTGCGCTGGCGTGTGAGCAGCAGAAGTGCAGAAGCCAGAGGTGGATGGATGCAGTGGCGTCTGTTGCTGAGACACGAGACATTCAGCGAAAAACGCACAATGCCGAGCAATCATGAGAAATGACGATGACCACGCCACCTTGCCACCGACTACCCGATTGTGCTTTGTTGGTGGCGACGTGTCAGCGTCATCGTAAGCGCCGCCATGGGCGTTGAAGGGCGCGCGCGACATGCTTGGGTCGGTCGTGGGTCGTCCACAGCGCACACAACTGTCTGATCGGCTGCGCTTCCATATAAGTCGTGGGAGTTCCATGGCTGCCTCACACCTTTACCAGCCGTTCTGAGCTACATTTGCCCCCAAGATCCACCCCTCAACTACTACTTGTCGCCACTAGCGTTCACAAGCATATATCACAACAATGGCCACTGACAAGCCCATTGCTGAAGGCAAGTGTCGGGTTCCCAGATATAGGACAGAGTCTTACTCATCAGGCATCAATGCCACCACTTTGGCTGGCGACAAGGCGACGGCGGAGAAGCCCGCTGATGCCACCCAAGGTACCCAGGCTGCATCGGGTGATTCAAAGGAAGAGGACAACCTCGTGCTCGGCTTCACTGAAGAGCTATCCCGCATCTCAAACGAGTTTACTGAGCGCCTGTATAATGTCACCGACGACTTCCGCGCTCGCGTAGACACGCACAATCGCCAAGTCGAGGCGAACGGGAATGAGTGGGGCCGCAAAATAGACACGGCCGCCCTCGACTTTGGCGCCTGCCTCGAGCGCTTGGCGGTTCATCTCGGCGCCCGCATCGAGTCGATGGCTGGCACCTTTGGGCAGAGCGTGGACGCCAGCGGCAAGCGTCTGTCGCATGGCGCCGAAACCTTGGGCGCAAGCATCGAGTCCAGTGCAGGCCACCTTAGCAAGAACCTCGAACGTCTTGGCGAGCACGTGCAGGCTACTATCCAGCACCTCGTCGCGCAACACGGTGTCGGAGGCACTCCAACCGAAGGCGGGACTGCTGCCGCCCCCGCTTCCACCACAGCCCTCAAGGAGTAAGGGCGAGGTGAGCTCCCCTCTGATGGGGATAAGCTGATTGAAGACACGAAACACCAGCTCTGCAAGGATTGCGCCAGTTTCAGCAAGAAAATGTACGGGTAGAATCAAATGTCCCTCCCAAAGATCCTAGTTGTTTCAATGTGTGAGGTTAAGGAGGAGTATGTATACATGTGACTATCGAGATTTCTCAGGATACACCAGCCGGAATCGCGCTGAGCTGTGCGGACTAGCTCAGGAGTTCGTCCCGTTTCTCGCGACTGTATACACGGTTCGGTCGCCAGCTTCCGAAAAAAAAACTCCCTC
The DNA here is from genome assembly GCA_025531455.1 of Apiotrichum sp. Y4204. Lineage (NCBI taxonomy): Eukaryota > Fungi > Basidiomycota > Tremellomycetes > Trichosporonales > Trichosporonaceae > Apiotrichum > Apiotrichum sp. Y4204. The sequence continues at coordinate 758,381 of JAMYHL010000012.1, read as the reverse complement.
TGCACGATGTCCGGGAGCCTGTACATGGGCTTGACAAAGCTCAAACGTCCAAACAAGGTACAGAGCCCTTGAATCTAACGTTAAACTAGATCGGTACCACAAAGGAGGAAACGGATACTTACAGGGCCAGTCCCGCAACGCGGGTTCCTGGCGCCGCTGGGTGGACTCATTGGACCGCGCCACACCTGTAACATTCTTGGTCGTGACTGTTCGTTATGAACTGTAGTGGGACTGATCACAGACAGGAAAGAGCATGGAGGTGTACAGTAGGCGAAGACCATACATGTCTCTTGTAACGTTCTTTCTTGTCGTTTGACACTATCTCATTTTGACACCTAACGGTTGTTGATCACACATTTCGCACCTCGTTCGGCACAGAATCACAGACGATCCAAAGACAAGGCTATCATCCGCCACAGTCCTTGCGACATCGACTCTCGAGTGGCAGAGCCTCCCAGAGCTTTGTGGACGCCGACTATCGACACATTCACCATTCTGACTCTCCAACAATGCTCGTCCTCGTCGCATTCTTTGCCATGCTACAAGTGGCAGCCGCCGCAGTAGCATTGCGGCCGTTAAACGTCTCCTACACCGACCAGGACATGGTGTTGATATATCAGCCGGAGATTCCGCAAATCACTGCGCCCGTAACGCCTTCGGCTTGGAATGTCTCGTACTCTGAGATAACTTGGGCCGAGCGCGTTATTCGTTCTCAAGGCCGGGGTTTCAGTCGACACTTCACCTCGTTCCCCGGCGCATCGGTCTCGCTCACGTTTGTTGGTACCGACCTGTACTTTTACGGTGCTGTGGGCGACGATACCTCCATTGGGCTCCTCGTTGATGGTGCCCGCAAGAGTGCACCACGCCCGACTATTGCAGAAACGTTTCCTGGTGCGCCAGAGGGTGTCACTCTCATTTCCTCGGTCACTGGGCTTGAGTACGGCTCGCATGAGGTGGCCCTTGTTCTCGACAGCGGCTCTCTATCTATTAGCAACGTGACCATGACGACACAAATCCAGACCGAAGCCATCGACGCGACCATGACAGACGTGGCGCAGATGAGGACCGTCAACCCTATCAACAATAGGACTGAGTCGATAATGAAACTCACTCCCGATATCATACCCGACAACACCATGTGCTTTGAAGGATACGAGACACAGCCATGCTTTGCTTACCAGCGTCTGAACTCGAACAATCGGTCGGCACGCTATGAGTTTCCGATTGTTGCCGGTACAAGCTTCCTTCAGCTGCTCAGTGCAAACGACTTTTATGGCAGCTTTTACACCGTTAATGTGTCGCCCCAGCCGCCACACACCACAGGCGATTTCAATAGCACCACAAGGAGTCTCTGGGCGGCGAAGGACGCCATTATGTACCATGCTGTACTCGACCCCACGGTCTCCTACACCGTGGTCCTCCGGCCAAATGTGGATTTCTCGGGTTACCGGGGAGGGTACCTCAACCTTGCTCAAATCCGCACGTACTATGCCTCATGGTACGTTGGTCTGCCTGCATGTCTTCTGGGCCACTCTAACTTAAAGCTACAAGTGCACGAGTGAGCAAAAGAATGCGGAAGAACGACCCCCGGTCACCGAACCTACCCCTTCGAATGTAGCTGCCCCCCAGGCCAAGTCAAAAAGCGGTTCAAACGTGGGCGCCATCGCCGGCGGAGTGGTTGGTGGTGTTGTGGGCCTCGCTCTGCTCGGTCTGCTCTTGTTCTTCTTGTGCCGCCGGTCAAAAGACAAAAGGGAGTCCCATGTGTGCGTTCACGGCTAATGTGCTGGCATTCTCTTCTAACCAGCAGTGGAGCCAAGGAGCTCATGTCCGAGGACAACAACCACGAAATGATCAACCCCATCCCGTACATGCCGCCGCCTTCGGCTTCACCAAGCGACTACCCCCAGGGTGTGTCGCCGATTTCCGGTGTACGCAGCCCGACCGATACCACCTTCTCAAGCTCTGGGATTAACACGCTTCTCACGGACCGGTCTGAGACTGGCCTGACCAAGTCCGGCTACATTGCAGCAGCGCCGATGCCTCCTCCGCGGGCGGCGTACCCCTCGTCCGCCCCGTCCACTGCTCCCTCCGTGCCGCCTTCCTCATCGTTGCTCCCGTCTGCACCTGAGCGGCACGTCGAGCAGCTGTCAGACGCTGGACGTATTGTCGAATACGTTCCGCCCCGCTACGACGAGGAGTGGCAGCATGAGTCAGATTCGCACTCTACTCGGTAGTTTATAGCAGTAATTTATTTCAATCGTTTGTACGGCCTCAATCTCACGCGCGATTATTTGACGCCTTTATTTGGTGTTGGGGACTTTAGGATACACAGTCGATGCAGATATGAGCAGCAACGTGTGGACCCTGTTTTACACTGAGGTTGACGTTGTGGGAATCAAAGCAAATGGTTTTGCGTTTCGCCAGTAGGTGACCGCTCGAACTGGTTCTACCTGTTCACAGTGCCAACTAAAGATCGAGAGAGATTGAAGAGCGGCTCACAATCCCAAGGTCCCTGGAGTGCTGTTTGAGCACGAAATGACAGCAATGTTTCTCTCTTTGTTGCTCAAGTGCCAAGATAACGTTCAGGTCTCCTGTGGGCCGCTAAAGAAAGCACAGACGCTGAAAAAATCCACTCTTTTGCTTTCTTTTGTTGCCTCACAGCTTTAGGATACTATCCTCTCCTTTTACCGCGCATGACAGATTTTTTGAGGAGATGCTGTGTAGTCGCTAGGCTGCAGCACACGGGGATTCCTTCTGCATTAACGAAGGCTGGGGAGGTTACAGAGGGTACAACGCCCGAGTCATCTCTCACTTCGTCAGTCCTGTTGTAGTTCGGTGCGATCACGGGGTTTTGCCGGGTACCTTCCGTAGTGATGTGTAAATGGTGCGGTAGCCGGTGCGATCCAACACCGAACGGAAGAGAAAACTCTTGGCCACACCTTTTCAAGAGCCACCCGGAGACTGCAGTATGTCTCCGCAAATGCCCATAATGATCGATCACACGGTCAGCAGGCAGTAGCCTTCGTTCTTTATGATTTTTTTCCCCTTCCCCTCTTGTGACGGTGATTCACACGCGATCGGCGGAGAGTATTCACTCATTCTGAATGGCAAGGTTTGATTGTTCCCGAGTGGCGCCGCGACATCGCCCCAGGTATACTCGGGCCGGCATTGCGGTTGACCGAGATGATATTGCCTCCGAGGTTAGATGAGGTAAATTGCTTTGGGGCTGAAAAAAAAAAAAAACAGCTTTGATTTGCCACACCGCTCCCAAGATGTGAAGAGCGCAATACTCCTTTGATCCCCGAGAATGACGCTGGAATGGCCCCGACTTCACGGCGACCGAGAACGCGTTGAACAACGCACAATGCTGGTGGTCAAGTCAGTAAATTTACTCACTTGGCAGCAAGAGTGAACACAAATGTGTTCGGTTTCTGTTTAACGGGAATGTGCTGCCCAATGCGCTTAGATGGAAGGAAAGTACAGTACAAGACCCCTTTGATGGGAGGTCAAGATGCATCCGAGCGGTGTTAGTTGGGCGTGTGAGGCTCCCCAGACTTGCCAAAGGCTAGAAGAATCTGTGAGAGCAGGATTTAATGTTCACCTTCTTCGGGACTCAAAAGAACAATGAGGTTGACGCTTACTGATACGTACAGATGACAGAACATGTTGTCGTTCGTGAAGTGGTGACACTTTCCACCGGAGGTGCTGGAATGTTGAGTTTTAGTTCAGGGCAGGGCACCAGGAACACGTGCATCGCACGCGAATCCCCTGATCGTCGTCGTCGCGTGGAACCTGTGGGATCGACGAAAAGATCGACCAATTCGTGCCTAGGCCTCGTGTTTCCCGAATGCCTTCGAAACCCTCAAGACCCTTCTTCTATCCACATCCACAAACTTGTTCAACGAGAGGTGCGCATATCTCGTGCAACCGATCAAACTTGAGTGACGTGCCCTGCATATCCGTTGGCATGGACTCATGGTTTCGTAGGGTCGCCCCCTCGGTGCATACGAGATTACGAGAATGGTGTGTTCTTGCCGCGTGGTGAGTCTCGACAACAATGGTGACAAAAGTGGTCGGCCGCCCTCGGCAAAAGCGAGACACTATATCCAGTAATCCGATCAATCACCATGATACAATGACCTCGGCACACACGAAGGAAGCGAACTGACGGGAGGCGACTATCCCTAGCAAGTTCAGCTCATGCAGGAGGATCGACAGTTACCTATGGAAGGCATGGCCCGAGTTCTAGAAACAACAGAGTTTCTCAGACTGTCAGTGACGAAGTTTGTCTGCCGATGGCAGGGCGAGGTGGGCCGTGACCATCGGGAGTCGCGAGGTGACGAAACAGTGACCAAGCCATCCAACCCAAGCTTCTAAACAACAGCTGATTCTCAGTTTGGCCATGGCCATCCGCCTGAGGAAGAACTCGATCAACGACTAAGGTCTTCAGGCTTGCCCTTTCGCCAACTGTGAGAGCGAACGGAGAGTTGAGAGAATATGTGTTTGGTTGTGAGGACTGAACTGGTGACTCAAGCAAGAACAAGCAAACCCCGGCCTATCTAAGTCTCCACAATACATCTGCCGAGTTTCGGAATCGCAGAGTAATCTGATGACTCAATGCGGTGAGCCGGATTGGGGCCGATAGACAACCTCGTCCCGTAAAAGTGGTACGCAAGCTGGTTACAGTGAGTCAAACTGACAATCCATAGTACGTCTCTGTCCGGAAGCTGAGCGGAACACAAGACGGCTGTCATCGCTGATGTCCGTAAAACCCGGGAATCGTTCACGGGGAGGCAGCGCCTCACTGCTCCGCGTCAACGAGGCGCATACGTACGACACTGACGCGTGAGGATAACCGTGTCGTGGAGATTTGGATCTGGGTTTGCCGAAGGTTGGTGTCGGCAAGGACAAACCTTAATTCCAACCACCGCAACATTTAGCTCGGGGGCCCCCTTGCAGTGAGCCAAAGTCGTCGCGGTTACCAAGACCGTTGGACACATGAGGCAGTGCTGGAAAACCTTGCATCGTCGGAAGCCATCTGCATTGTATTGTCAAACTTCATCTGAATGCAATGCGTGTGTTGTGAGCATTGCTGGTACTCAGTGTTACTGCAGTGGTCTGCAGACGTTGACAATGCCTCTCGATGGGAGACCGATACAATTAATGATGCAATTGAACTCCGAGGCCACGGTCTACCCTGGGGAAATCCTTTTCGCGTTGGAATGCGGTCGAGGAACGGTCTGGGATCCAGTTCTTCGGCATGTCCGAGTCCAGTGGAAGGGGTTGGCTCTGGCATCCTCCGTCCGTACCGGTCCGCGGGATGTACAGGGGCTGGGGCCCATTCCCGGCTTTTTCGGATCTTCGTGAGATACGGCATGTGTGTATGCATCATACACATTACAACAGCTCTGATACAACGGCATTCAATTCGAGTAGGACTACCTACTCCCTTCTCTTCTGTGCTAGCCTTTGGTGCTGTTTGGGCCCTGCGGGTGATGGTCACGACACCTCCTGGAGATGTGACACACTCAGCTCAAAGTCAGCGGCAGTGACGAGTATCAGTTGCAATCGGTTCATCAGTGGTTGCACATCGAGGGCCGATCAAGCGGTGTTGATTATGACGGTCATAGAAACGAGGTGCTAGTAGGTCACGACAAGGCCAATGTAATGTGAGAATGGAAGGTTGATCACACGGGTCAATGTATCAGTCGAAGCCCGTGTGCAGGGCAGTGAACTGTGATCCCCCTTGGCCTCTTGGGCCCCGTACTCGACCGTCTACGCACATGCCGCGATGACACGCACGACGAAGCTCGGAGGGGTATGTGTTATTTTGTGGAATCAGGGTGGTGCGATGCAGTCAGACGGAGCTGACACGGAAGGTCAAACCCAAATTGCGGACTGCACCTCCCCTTGGGTCACATGCGGTGCTACAACAGCGCACGCTTGCCCTTTTTCAGTTGTTGCCTCCTCTCTCGCCTTCTCACCGCTGACGGCAGCTCTCAATAGAAACGTACCTGGGGCAGGGTAACCAACAGCTGGAAACCCGGAGCAGAGGGTAACGGTAACCACAGCCTCGTCGCTCCTTTCCACACGAAGCGCTGCCCCTCTCCCACATCTCGATCACTTGCCAAGAGTGCAGGAGGGCGCTCTCCAGGGACAGCGTCGACACCGCCGCTCACGCGCTGCCGGCAGCCGTCCCTCAACAGGCAGGGGGCAAGAGGCAAGGAAACAGAAACAGAATTGAAACCGAGATCATTTTCTTGCTCCAGAAACACACTTGACTGCCTGCTTGCTGCTTGTTTCCTGGGCTTCTGGGCCCTTACTCTCTCGGCTACGGCGATCTGCGCATACCATCCCGATGATCCCAATGATCCGGGTTGCGTCATTTGCTGCACCTGTGGCACTTGTGGCTATTGTCATCGTCTTGTCACCTCACATGCCCGCCCCCTTCTCCTGCTATCAGCAGCGATAGCGGCCCTATTCTCCAGCACCGTTCCGTCCGGCATTTGTTGTCTCCACATCTCTCCATGGCAGTACAAAATGTTGCGCTCCCTACCTTCTCCCCCTCCCCCTCCCCCTCCTCCATACTGTCTTTACTCTTGCTGTTGCCAAGCTGCGTACGCGCGCACGACCATTGATTACTGTCCCTGTTGTTGTGACAGGCCGCGTTCTCGCATTTCACTACCTCATCATAAAGTTGCAACACCATCTAAAAGCAGCTTGCGCACCATCCCATCTTTCCCGAACCTTCCCTCCGCTATCTTCCCGACCACTGCAGCATTCTTGCAACGCGACTGCAACCGTAGCCCATCATACGAGCACATAGCCCAGCTTGCCCAGTCGAGTGGTTGAAACCACCGGCTGCTTTCAACACTCGTCACTCCCGTCGCCGACAGCCTTCGATTCATCTCGCAGGCCGGCCGGCGTGCATTCCGCTGCGGAGTTACCCTAACCACCCTCCTTACACCCCCTGCTGGGGGCTGCACCGCTGACCAGACGGTGGGCTGCTGCCCACAGCCAGAGCTATGTCCCCGCCACGAAACCCGGTCGTGGTCCCGATCCCACTGGCCCTCCTTCTCCATCCCATTGCCAGCGAGTTCCCCTACGCTCCGTGGCTCACCGAGGCGCAGGCGAGCAATGGCGGTATCCGTCTTCCGCTCAACTCGGAGGGCTTCCGCAACTGCTTCGAGTACGCACGCGCGGTCATCCGGTCCGGCGCGAGTGATTCCACTACGCGTGTTGAGGCCAGGCGTTTTGCTGCGGAGATCTATGGCATCAACCTCAGTGAGTGGTTCTGTGACGTAAAAGAGGACTAGTAGAAACCTGGGGTCTTCAACGCCAGAAAGTGGGCTTGACGCTGATATCATCGCAGAACACTATGGGATTGCTCCACCGACGGGGTTTAGAGCTTTTACCAAGCCCGGAGAGGCATCAACACCTCCAACATCGCTGATTCCCCGAAAACGCCCATCAGACAGCGCAGAACCTTCTCGCCGTCAGACGTCACATCTGTCTCGACGCTCAATTGACGACATCGGTGTGGGTGCACAAAGGAGTGCGGGAGTCGATGCCTTCTCTGCAGGCGCTGTCGCTGGACCATCTTCATCACGTGGTACGCGTGTACACACAGTAGGCCTGGGCCTAGAGGATGATGGCATGAAAGGGTCGGAGAGCGAGGAGGAGGAATTTGAGCGCGGCCGTGACCGCCGGGTGCGGATTGTGACTCCTCCCACCCAACGAGGGACCGCTGCCATGCAGCTTGCGAAGTGAGTGGTGCAGCGGCCCGGCTGGCCCATCTGACAGGGTTTCTGAGGTGGTCCATCTGAGCAACCGCTCCCGAAGCTTGGACACCATTACTAACTCTTCCCAGAACAACTAACATGCGTGGACAATGGCGCGATGGGTTTCCGCTGGTTCCGGTACCCAATTCGCGCGGCTATCCTCCTGACACAGCCCTTCCCGTGAGTAACAACATGACTACGAAAGAACGAGACACCAGAGGTGGCAAACATTAGCAGGGCCACATGAGAATTCATACGGGGCTTTGCTTGCGGACACTTTGTTGCGAGACCCGGAGAATGTGACCCAGTTTGCCCTCTCCAAGGCTCCGTTTAATTGGTGCCTCTCGGAGACTTATGGTCCCACAACTCCTTCTACCTCATTGCTGACCCTTCCAGCCTCTGCCCACGCTTTCCGCCCTCCATGCACTCTCGGACGCCGACCTTGGGGCCTGGCTGCAATTCTACGATGGCGATGATGCAGAGGTACCTATGACGCGGTTCGCTCGTGAAATTGCCCTCTGCTCTCGTCTTGGTGTCCTGTGGTCACCTTCCGCATCACAGAATAAGCCGCTACCCCCTTTGACATCGCCTCAATCATCGACCCCCACTTCACCTTTTGCACCGCGTGGGGGACCATTGGCGATCCACATCCAGGACGACGACGACCATGAGCCAACATCAGGCCCCGCATCCGCGCCGCCCAGCTGTGCCAGTGGTTCTCCCCCACCGTCGTTGAGTATCGACATCGCTCGCGCGTCCACAGCCCCAGCCATCAGGGTTACACCACCCACACCCACGGGTTCTTCTATGATGGACTCACCGTCAACCGAGCCGCCTGCCACACCACCGCATCGGTATCCCCGCCCTAGCTCGTTTTCGTACAGCTACGCCCGAACCCATCCCATATCTCACGCGTACACCCACCGCTACCGCCGTCATTCCGTACCCCCGCCTAATGTGCGTCATGACAGTATGGACTTGGACGAACCTTCTATGACCAGCCCTCCCTTCCATATGACTCGGGGACCGCGGCGACACAGCCCACCGCCGACGAGTGCTCCAGCTGTTCCTTCCGGTCCGAGCGGCCCGACGGGCCAGCCTATTGCTGGATACAAAATGATCATGCGCCACGGTGTACCATATGCCGTGCGCTGGTCGTCGTCCTCCCCCTCGTAACCCGCCATTCGATTACCCCGTATAGATGATGCCCCTCATGTGATACCCCACGCCACTTACAGACACTAGTCGTACTTCCATATTCCTCATATACCCCCCAGAAGAGCCACTGCGTGACCCTCTTGGGACTGCATGCACTGTTGTGATAAAGGCGAGATGTACAAGTAGATTATAGCCAATACTGCTATTCTTAGGAACAGTCGGGCCACGGTCCACATTACGTCAAGGCGGCTGTTGCTGGGCAGGAGTTTGCGGCATTTTCAAAACGCGTAGCTGTGCATCTGCGTGCATGCGCGTCGCACTCTGTACTTGTAACAATGGCAGGATCACGGGATCCAGAACCAAGAGACTAACTACAACCCATAGATCTATGTAGCAGACTTTATAATGGACGATCTTCCCGAGAACCGATAAGCACAACAACAAGGTACATGTACTGCACAGCATGGGATCGTCATTGATCGACAGTCTGCCGGTCGGCACTCTGTTTCGACACCGAGGCCGCCCATCCTGCAAGCTTCCGTCTCATCTCGCAGTCCTGCCAGAGCGACCAGATCACCGTGTACTGGTACGGTGTACTGTGTACGATGTACTACTGCATTGGTTGTTGTGGCTGGGCTGTGCAAGTGTCACACGCAATCCACCGCGGTTACCGTATGCTGTGCACATACTGTACATCCCCATCTACATCCCACATATGATACATGTCCGTGAAACAACGCCTGATGGTGTGTCACCTCTCATGAACCTCCGTGATTGCCGGCCTATTCACTGTCGTCACTGTCACTCGCGTATCCAGCCAGAAGTGCCGTTGCACTTGCTGTCGGAAGAACCGGAGGAGGGCTGGGTGGTGGTGTGTCCTTCTTGCGCTTGAGCTTCACACGAGTCGTTCGCTCAGCATCCATGTCGAAGACGTCGTACTTTCTTGCAGCCGTATTTCGGCGGATCGTACTGCCAAGATCGGGAGCAGGAACCGTTGATGTCGGCATCCCCCGGTTTTCTCGCGCCGCCGCCCATTGGTCACCAGCGGACTCATCCGCCACTTCCGTCCCGAGATCAAGTGCACTATCCAGGCCGTATCGCTCAAGCACGCCCTCGTCGCGGCGCTGTTTTGCGAGTGCTTCCTTCTTCTCGACGCGGAATCGATCTCGCAGGGTTTTCGAAACGGCATATGGATCGGCGCTGATGCGAGCGCTCGCATCACCCAGTTCGTTCAACCGGCTTTTCTGCGCGCGTACCACCGTTTGCTGGTCCGTGTCCTTCTCGAGGGCACTGAACGCGTCCCCCTCTCCGCCCTCGCTTGCCCGCGGCGCCTCAGTGTCGAACACCGCATACCCGCCGTTCTCCGCGGGGTCCCACGTTTCCTCCTTCTGCCGTGCACCCTCCGTCACGACGTAGCGCGCGTTCTGCGGGTCGGTGCGGATCTCAAACCACCCATCGCATAGGTGACATTTGCAGCGGAAGGCATAGATCGGCGTGCTGTAGTAGTTGCCGACCTTGCGCTTCTGCGCGTTGTAGCGCACACCGGCACCGATATGATTCTGAGAGTCAGTACGAAAGCTGGAATCAGGTGCTTGTGGACGGAAGGTTTGTAGGATCCGAGGAAAGGGAGCGATCGACAGGCGGTGCTCGTCTCTTGTTTCCGTCTCATGTTACGGTCTCATGTTACGGTCTCATGTTTCCGCAGGCGGAACGGCCATCGCCTCGAATGTGCCTCCTTTATGATCAAATCTCCTCTTCTGCCAATAATCCCCATTACTGAACCCCCGTGTTGCACCCGCATGGTGCTCTTCGCTAGAACCCTTCACTTACGTCGCATGTCCCACACCAGATGTTGAAAGGCAGCTCAAATCGGACGACGAGGATACCTTCGTCAATCTTCGCCGCCCGCTTCCCTAGCGCGTGTTTCTTGCCCTGATAGGCATTGAGCGTCGCGTGCTTTTTTGGATCGTAGTCTGGCGGAATGTATCTGCGTGTCAATAGAGTTCAATGTATGCTGTCGCTTGCGAATGCAGGTGCTCACCTATTAAAGCCTTGCATGGTGGATGAGGTGGAGGCAACAACATCTGGTGGTGGAGACCGGCAGTTGTGGTGAGCGGCGAAAACCGAGGACTGTCCCTATGGCGGTTGTAGATGGTGGTTTAGCCAGACTTTTTGACCTGCACAGGGGGCGTGACGCCATTGTGCGTGTCATCACTGTTCATTCCATCGCCCAATCCACTCGAACACTTACCATTAACGATCACATTCTCAACACTACATCCTTGGTCTGTTGCATCTCAACATGGAGGAGGGTACAGAGCTCGTCGAGGCCTATGGTGCGTGTATCTGCATCCGACACGTGTGTGGAAATCTGACGAACCCAGACTATCTATTCAAGTTCATCGTGATCGGTGAGTACGCTTGGAATAGGGAAACAGAGATCAGCTGCACGACATGGCCGTTGTTCTCGAACTGGAACTGGGGCACGCTGTAGATGCCTACAAAATATGCGCGTCAAACTGCGCTCTTCATGGACAGAGAGCTCGCGACTGACAATCAGGCGAAGCAGGGACAGGCAAATCGTGTCTTCTCTACCAGTGTATCCACGAGATCTGTACGTTACCCTCAAACCACATATGCTTACCCTACTCCAGTCAAGGAGAACTCTGCGCATACTATAGGTGTCGAATTCTCGAGCCGGACGGTACGCATTGGGGACCGAAGCGTCAAGCTGCAGGTGAGTTGTTGTTGTTGGGTGGCGAACGGTTCTGGTCAGGCACGCGTTACCGATGGCGCCGACGCGGCGAGCAACCAAGTGGCATCCATTCATCAGCGTCGCTTGACCACTACCAACGGTGTCCACAGTCTCCTCAAATCAGGCTCCCCCCGATAATCACATCTTGAGAAGGATCATGCACTGCGCATTGTCACCGCTGACCACAGCTCTGGGATACCGCCGGGCAAGAACGCTTTCGCTCAGTAACGCGCAATTACTATCGAGGTGCGGCCGGTGCGATTCTCGTCTACGACATCACGCGTCGAGAAACGTTTGAGAACCTCCATCGGTGGCTCGCAGATGCACGTGCATTGGCATCACCACATCTCGTCCTCGTTCTTGTCGGGAATAAGAAGGATAAGGAGGACGAGCGGGAAGTGGATTATTCTGAGGGCGAACGGTTCGCACAAGAGAATGGTGAGTGCTTGATGTGCTGAGATGATGTGTGCCTCCACGATCGCTTTGGACGTCGGCGCGTCAGGCCTGGGCCATGCTCGCGTGAGCGCATGGTCAGGGTCATCTGCCGTCATCGAGTCCCAGACATTGCCTGCTCTACGAGTTATTGGAGCGAAGGACCCCTTCACGGCCAATTGTTTTGAGGCCCGTGGCCTTCAGCTCTGCAGGGCAAGCACTTATGCGCATACTCATCATATCTTACTCTACATTTGCAACAACATGTGCTGACTGCCAGGACTGCTCTTCGTCGAGACATCGTCACTAACAGGAGAAAACACATCAACACCATTTCTGCTTGCCGCGCGCAGTATCCTCGCGGCCATTGACGCAGGGACACTTGACCCCGATGGACCATCTACCGGAGTCAGCTACGGAGAGCGGCAGTTACGTGCCGTTGGTTCCAGCTCACACCTGCGCAGCTGGACACGGACACGAAGACGAGACAGCATCAGCATACGCGAGATGGTTGGCGACAAGCGGTGTGCATGCTGAAGGCGCGGCGGAGACATGTTGTTGCTTTGGTCGGGAGATATCTATAATCTGCATGTACAGCTTACGTAGGCGGTGCGGGGGGAAGGAGGCGACATACTGATAGGTGCAGCGCGCGCCAGTATTCCTCTTAGGGCTAATCTGGGTTTTACGACGGCGAGAAGGACTCATTATGCGGATCTACAGCGTACTCCACAACACGTAATCGACCGCAATCAAAGACAGCTGACAGTACCCTCGGGCCACCGGGCCGCACTCGTGTCCCTCGCAACGCCCTCGATCTCGGCGCCCGGTCGTGATCGAGGTTTGGGCTTCTGATTCGGGGGATCCTGATTCTCGAAACAGTCAGTAGGATCCGTAGTCGCACCGCACTCCTGTCCCAACTAATTTGTGCTTCTTGCTTCCTGATTCTCGCCTTTAGCGTTTTCTTCTCTGCGCCTCAGATGATCAGATCCGCGAGTCTCGGATCTTCATGACAACCGTCGCTGACGCAACGAAGAGCTCGGATGGGTTCCAACATCAAATCAGTGTGATGCCGAGCAGCAAGTGTCCAGTTGTTGTAAAGGAGGTTGGGATTGGCGAGATCAACGATCAACGATCAGCTATACGCGAGCGTCAGATCTGCTCTCGCATCGGACATCCACTCAACCAGGCTGATCCAGTTGATCCAGTCGACCCATGCGTTGGTCGCGACACGACTATTCAAAGGTAGCTTTTCTGACGACAGCAGTACAGCAGCTAGCAGCTTGTGCGGGACGTGGAAAAGACAGAACACAGGATATACAGTAGTGCTGAGCGAGACAAGAAAAGCTTACAGGAACGACGCCATTGACAGTGGCTGCACTCGCAAGCTCGCAAGCTCGCAAGTGCACCATTACATCCGAGCGCCACCTGCGCCACAAGAGCCACAATCCTCACTGACGCAAGATGGAAAGAAGGGGAAGTGCAGGGGTGAGCAGCACCAGCGCCAGGCACTAGTGGTCTCCGCGATCTCCACGAGTCATGAGGCCATGACATTCGCCGCCACGGGACACACAGGATACGAGTCCCTCGCAGAACCAAAGGATCCTCAAGGAGCCGGCGGTCGTGGCGAACCGCACGATCCGCACCACTCACCGATCCACCACTGTCGAACAATGCGCCTTCCGTCTCCTCAGATCCTCAACAGTGCATCACCTGGGTACCTGGAGAATCCATCAATCTGCCGAGAATGAGGACCAGGCGGCGAGAACAGCCCCAAGACAGCTTCTTGCTTCTCATCCTCTAATGTGGCCCGTGCGCAGATTAGGAGCAGATGAAGAATCTCGAACCGGCCGCGATGTACGAATGAACGAATGTCAGCTGTGCGCCAATCACGCAATCCGCCAAGAAGCGAGGCGCCCAGAAGCACGGATGCACAGATCGCAGATGCACAGAAGAGGTTGAAGCGGTATGGGTTTGCGCATTCCATATCGACAGTGCGTGGCGTGCCGCAGCGCACAGCGCGCACAGCGGAGGGCACGCAGGGTGTGTCAGCCATGCCGCTCTCAGCCGCTAGAAGCTCGAGGAATGGGCTGCGCGGCCATGTTGCGCCCAGCGCCACAACGCGCGCACGACGCCGCGACGCCTCACGTGCAACGCCTTGATCCGAGCTCCGCAATTCCGCATTTCCGCACGTCAAACTTCCAAGAGTTGTCAGGTTAGAGAGAAGGCTCCTATGTTCCGAGTGGCATGGACGGATTGCGAAGTAACAGCAGTCACGCCGCTGGTCGCTAGGCGCTTATTGCCAGTGCGCTGGTGGAAGAACCACCTTTGATAGAAGCTACGAGTTACGACAGAATTAGAGAATCAGCGCTGATTGATGAGTGTCCGGCTGATCGTCAACACTTTCCATCTTAGCAGGACCAGCGGACCAGCCCAATTCAGTAATGAGAAGGCATAGCTCATGTATCATGGCGCAGATTAGATCCGCCAGATGAGCCGGCGTGACACTAAGGGGGGGCAGATTCTCGGATCATCCAAATAATCAATCGAGAGTGCACACTCTGCACGCTGTGCAATGTGGCCAATGTGGTCAGCATTGGTCACGCATGCACGCATAAAGGCATGACGCATGAGGAGGTGAGTGCAACGACACAGAGAACCTGTCCGATGGATGTGTTGGATCAATGAACGCATCGAGAAGGTCCAACATCCCAGCCCCTGCAAGTGCGCGAGCCCTGATGCACGAGCAGCATCTTCCGCCTTCCCGAGTAATATGGACCGGGGCTGAGCGCCTGGCCATCGCGCGCGCGGCCACAAGCCAGCCCGGGCGGCCCCACCTTCCATTCCAGCCGTGCCCCTATTCCCAACTGCCGAGAAGTTTGGAGCACCAAAGTCAAGCCCGTATAGCGCGAGTAACGTAACTCTCCACGGACGCCAGGCGCTAGGAACGCCACAGGATCACAGGATCCAGCTGTCGAGCTAGTCCACGGTCCAGCTACCGCCATAATAAACTATGGACCGTAGCGCCACAGGTTATTCGAAAACTAGTCCCGAGCTAAGGCCCCAGGATCCACGAAGGATCCAGGAGGCGCCGAACCCAGGAACCTCCCGGCCTGGACAGTCAACTCCGCTTCAGGCCTGAAAGGGGCCTCCAGGAGCAATTTTTGTACCGAGACGACGCCCGGCGCCACTAAAACGCCACGCGCCACCGGTTCCTTTCTCCAAGCTTCTCGCGGCGCTGCGCAGGGTCGTAAGTGAGCGTGTGCGCTTGCAGATGCGGGGTTTGGGTAGGTTGGGTTCGTGAGTCAGTCGCTACGTTACCCAGATCTCCAGATGACGGGGCGTTCCTGTGTCAAGGCTCTGCATGTGCGCATGTGCAGCTGGTGTGGATCAGTACATCAGTGCATGCAAGGACGCGCTCGGGCGTTTGCCGTTTTGGGGGGATTATCCGGTCATTCCCTCACATCGACACATCGGTACATTGGTGCACATGCGCATCTGTGTGGGCGCATCAGGGGAATGGTGCGTTGCTCCATAGCTGCTTCCTGATCTTCCTGATCTCCTGAGATATCTGAGATGGGATGTCGCCCATGCCCCGAGGCCCGATCTGCGATCCACGACCCAGCAATCCCCAGATTACAATCCAGTCCCCGCCAGTCCCGCGGTTTGCTACCGATGCGCCGCCGGTCGAGGTTGAGCTCGCTGATTTGCTGCGGCTCTCATTCCTGCTGGTCCATTCCTTTTGCTT
Source organism: Apiotrichum sp. Y4204 (assembly GCA_025531455.1). Taxonomy (NCBI): domain Eukaryota; kingdom Fungi; phylum Basidiomycota; class Tremellomycetes; order Trichosporonales; family Trichosporonaceae; genus Apiotrichum; species Apiotrichum sp. Y4204. The sequence continues at coordinate 742,510 of JAMYHL010000012.1, read as the reverse complement.
TCAAGAAGCCCACACCCGCTATTGCTCGATTGGAACTGAATCACTGGGTCAGTAGTGACGACGACTGGTCCATTCCGTGCCTCGCCTCGACAAGGTACCGAGCTAATTTCTTTGTACCCGAAGCCTGTCATTCCCATGTGCCGCTTTCCCACCCTTTGCCGCCTGCGGTAACTCGGTCGTCCCCCGTCCGCTGGTCCGTAGGCATGGTAGGCAGTTGCAAGGGGGCCCTGGCGGCGCTGTTCCTAGCTTCCTGTACGATCCTGTACATCCTGTGCGTGGCGTTCATGGCGTATCATGCCTCCGCGCCTCCGCCCCGCAGCACGCATACCACGCATACACGCACACCTTGTAGCTTAATCGAGGAGCCGAGACTAAACACTGCGACATGTACAGAAGTGCACACTGTCTCACCATTCTCCCCCCCGATCCTCGCAGCAAACTCGTCAGCTTATTAGCCCTCTCTCTCCCCCCAGCCCGACGGATACTTATACCACCCCTTGAATCTTGGTTTCTTGCCATCGTCCACTGTCTCCAGTCCAGTTGTTCTTGTTCCCACAATACCCATGATCATGACCATGACCGACGTTGTCTCCCCTCACCACCATGGCCACCACCACATGCGACACCTGCCCCCGCCCCTATTCCAAACCCGCGAATACCACCACTCCAACTTTGCCATGGACCCATTCTACCGTACCAACCGCTTAGAAGATGCCTCGCCTGGGTGGTCGCTCGAGCTCTCCCCCATGCGTTCGTCGTTGTCAACAGCATCCCCGTCGCCGATCCCCTCTACATCAAACTCGCCCACGCATTCCCCTTCCAACTCGCCCACACACTCCCCAACAAACTCGCCGACAAACTCTCCTACACACAGCCCTGCATACTTTCCGGCCCAAACACCAACACATACACACACCCTCTCTCACTCTTCTCGCGAGAACACCTCGGTCGGGCGACTCGGCCAGTGCGGAATGATGCTCCCGCCACCACTGTTGATCTGCCCTGGTAACCCTTCTGGCGACAACCGCGATCGTAAGTGAACGGTGTTGATGCTTCTGTGAATGTGCGGCGCTGATCCCCCACAGGGGCCTGTAAAGGTTTGGTCCACGTCCCGCTCCCGTTTTGTCGCTTCTGCGGGCGTCGCATGCCTTGAATGTAGGGCGAATCATGATTGGCGCGAAGATCACGGCAATCGGGTTGATCGGACGGATAAGCGCACCAGCTGGCCATTCGGTCGCCCTGCACGAGAAAAACCTCCTTTCAGCCGCTCGCAGCCCACATTCATATCCATATCCCGTAAGAGCGTAAGAGGATACCGGAAAACAACACACCAAGCACTCCACAAACTTCGCCAGCATCAGCCGCACTGCATCCACCCACATCGCCGTGCCTCAGCACCACACCCTCCACAACCCCCAATTGTAAGGCACCAGGCCGACCTTGTTCCAGACATGACGTTTTTGCACCTTCGAACCCCTGTCCTTCATCCTTCATCTGTCCATTGTTTCCCATTCACTACCATCATCACTGTTCGCTGCGCACCCAACGGTTGTACCCATACTTTGGCTGGGCAGGCCGGTCCTGTTCTCCTCAGAATAGAGCTCCCTCCCGCGACGACTGTACAATATATGCAAGACTTATGCACACCAGTTGTACCTCATTCATAAAATATGCCGTCAGGCCGTCAGGGTCGGCCACATACGTAGACTAGTCCTGACTCTGGACCATCTCCTGCCCCCTGAACCCCGTCTTCGGCACTTCTCCTGTCCCCTGACCCTCGTTTTCGGCACTTCTTTCCGTTTGTTCCTCCTTTCGATCAATTCCTGTGATCCTGTGATCCTGTTCGATCCCAGGATCCCAGGACAGCGAGCTGTGCAGGTCTTTGGTCACTGGATCTCCGTTCATGCTGCTCGTTCACCAATTCGAAAAGTGAAGCAGCACTCGTTCTGCGACAGTCGGCCACATGTACTCACATGCACCCAATCCCAAACATGCGATACACGTTGCATCTCGTCACACTTTCGTCACACGATCCTCAGACACACCCATCCCTCAATAATTGTCTCCGAGTTCCCGTACGTATGTGTCACTCTAGGAGCTTGAGTGGCCCGAGCAATCTTGGCCCCCCGCGGCCCTGCCACCTGTGGAGCTCGGGTCACACAATGCACACAGCGATCAGCCAGATCATGCGAGGAATCCAGGATCGAGGGATCGCGGCTCGTGGATCGAGGATCTCGGACCAGTGCAGCGCACGGTAGTCGATCTTCGCTGCGCCCTGGTCCCTGCGCCCTGGGCCGCTGGCCTGGGTCCAAGGCCCCCCCAATTCCCCGATCCACGACACAATAACCCAGGTTAGGAGCAAGGAGCAGATGCACATGCGAGCGATGCTCACGCCCATATCGTCCATAGGACTCATCCTGGCCTGTGCGCCCCGGGTGCCGGATACACCGAGGGGCAACGGGGCGCAGGGGCGGTGCCCAAGCGCTGCGCACAGGCGATTTCACTGCATGGCCGTCTGTTTTTCAAGGTCCGTTCCGTGAAGATGCACATGGTGCAAACGGTGGTGATCACGCTCGAGCGTGTCGAGCATGAAAATCGCCCTGGAAGTGAGATCGTGAGATCGTGAGATCGTGAGAAGTGGCGAGGACAGGAAACTTCTGTATGCTTCACTGTCGCGCGTTCTACAGTACCCAAAGGGCCAAGCGATCCGAAGCCGCTAGAAGCTATGCGACGCCGTCTTCTACCGCGATGAGGAGATTCGGCGGAATGCACGGCGCAATGGTGACTCCACATTCCTTGCCAAGGGATTCCACATTCCTCGCCGTGCTGGTTGCCGTTCATCAACCGGACGCAGGCAGGCAACGAGAGGGCTGAGTTTGGCGATTTGCCAAAGGCCCGGGCGTAGCCTCTGCTGGACATGCTGAATATGTTCAGCTGTGTAAACAGTAACAAATCAGACTTTCATGCCTGTAACTTCGTGCCGTTAGCTCAGGTCGCTAGAGCTTCATACAGTACACTCATCCCCACCCTCGTTTTGCGAATCCACACACGATTCAGAATCAATTGCGATAGTCGTGTGTCCGGGGGAGTAACCAACTGGTCTCAGGTCCTCACACAATGCCGCCATCAAACAATGAGATGTGTTCCACCGTACCCCACATGTGTGCAGGCCTGAGTGAGTCGGGTGGAGTTGTAATTGCGGCTGTCTGATGTCTGAGGATCTGTGGAGCTGTGGATCATGTACCATGTGTGCCGTTCGCTTTGGTACCTTGCACATCATTCCCCAGCTGGTGTGAGCTCGCATTCCGCGGCCGCCTGGCGCCATGGCCGCCTCCGCGCCTCCAAAGGGGATGAATTCAGTCTGGCACGCCGAACATACGCTGACACGTCTCCTGGCCCCTGGTCAGCACCGCGACTCGTAGCTGGTACTCGCAAGTCCCCTGTGCTGCTCAATACATAAGAAAAGGCAGTGGCGCGTGGAATGGAATGTGGAATGTTTTGTGGAACCTGCGAGCTCATGGGCGTGCAATTGGTGGCGGGGGGATAATGGGGGGATGTCTACTTGGCGCAGCGGGCGCGGCGACCTCTGGTGTTGCATCACAGCACGCATTCGAACGCAGAGCGCAAGACGATCGTCCTCAAAGGATCTGCACACACCTTCTCCACAAAGGACCCTCGGGGACCGAGGACCGGGTGTATTTCCCCCGTGCCTGGCCGGGGGTTCCAGGTCTGGAAGCTGGGGTAAAGGAACGCACAGGAACCCGAAATATCGGGCAGAAATGGGTCGGAAACGATAGCCGCCGCCCATAGCCTAAAGTGGACGAGGGACGAGGGGGGCACGGCGCACGCACGTGCTCAGGGAAAACAATCCGGCGCAGACTTGGCTGCGCCTGCGGACCTGCGGATCGGGTAGATGGCGCGACTGGCGCCAAGGCGAATAGCGTGGATAGGAGATGGCGTGGAATCTGGGGAATGCACATCAGACGCATTCTATGTCCTGTTGGCTGGCTGCATGTACGACCCCACTAGCCCAGCCCGGGCCGTAGGTTCCCTTGGAGTGCCGAGGCGTATGGAGATGCTTGGATGTGGCGCCGCCGGGGATCTGGATGTGGCGATCGGATGTCGGTGCCGAGGCGCCGAGCGCCACCAGCCGCATGATGCGCCTGGAGATCCAAAGCGCTAGAGAGAGAGCCAAAGGAACTTGGGGATGGGGTGGGCAATGAACAAGCGGCGTCTTTGCTGCTCGTTTGCAGTCACTTGTATGCATGCACGCAACACGGCTCGACTCATTGCCAGCCCCTTTCACGCGAAGTGTATGGTTTCGCTGGTCTACGGTTGTGGTTTTCTGGTTCCACAGGAAGGTTGTCGGACCCTTAAACCCAAACGGAGCTAAAAGGGCCTAACAGCCGAGCTGCCAGTGTCGTGTGCCGATGACGTTATCCTCATATTCAACCCTTAAAGTCTATTCCTTCACCTCCACTTTGATGGTCCACTGACGATCAACATCGATCGGCGACGCAAGTACACAAAACGTATGTGCACAGAACCGTTTCATCGTGCCATCATGTTACGCTATTGTCCAGTATTATCGTTATGTACTGTGAGGCGCTGCAAAACTACCTGTGGGGAAATGTGACTACTTGAACAAAAGGACTCGTCAGCTTTCACTTCTTGCTGGGGCTGTCGGGCCGTTCAACGACCTTGTCCGCCGTTTCATTCTCCTTCTTCGTTGGCACAGAGTTGACCCCATTTTGGTAATCACTCTTCGCGCCAAGGTTCTTAGTGATTTGATCGACTACCCCAAGGATGCTTTCATCTTCGGAAGCTGTGGTTAGAAAGGATCAAATGTAGTAAAGATCACTCACCGTGATTTGTCTTGCTCGATTTGACGCAAGTCGAAAGGTGATCGACCTGAGCCTGGAGGACTTTGATGGCAACCTTGCTTGACCGTCGTTCGTCCTCGAGACCCACAATCTTAATTTCCGTTTTGTCCGTGTGGTCGACGAGCGCCTTGAAACGACTGTTGAGGGCTTCGACGAATTTCTCAACGGCCTCGATGCGCGTGATGCCCTTGTCAACTTTGGATTGGTAGCTACTGAGACTAGCGGCGATGCCTGGTATGGACGACAGCTGAGCTGAGGTAACCCCGGGTGTCGAACTCTTCTTTTCAGCCTTTCCAACGCGGTCGTTGAGAGTCTGAAATTTGGCACCGACGCTGCTCTCAATACGGTTGACGGTGGCGATGAGGTTGTTCAGTCGGAACTCAAGGTTGCCTAGCTTGCCTACTGGGTTCGCCAAGGCGGTATCCGTCACCTTGATTTTGGTGGTGTCATCGACAGTAGTGGCAGAGGTGGCAGGAGTGGCAGAGGGGGTAGGGATGGTAGAGGTGGCAGGTGGGACACGCGTCGCGGGAGTGGCCGATCCGTTGGCCGACTTATTGCCGTCCATGATCACATCATCTCCCTGCGTCTGGAGCTTGTCGATTCGCACAACAACAGACTGTAGCACATGCTCCAAATTGGCAATGTAGCGCGATTGCTGCAGAAGGCGGCTCTCCATTTCGCGGCGGTAAGCATCGGAATCGGTGCCAGCGGCAAGTTTGGCTCGGCTCTGGGCAGCAGCGTCGAGTCTTTCCAGGAGTCTCTCGGTGTCGGCTGGCTCGGCGTCCGCAATGCCAGGATTTATGGCGTCATGGGGGCCTGAGTGTCAGTCATTGTCTGGACGGCTGTCGTCCATTGAAGCAGAAGCAAAGCGCACAGGCCCCCAAAACTCGCTTTCCCCCCGCTCACGACATCCATGCCCGCACACACCTTCCTCACTCTCGTGTCAGAGACATAGAAACCTACCCTTGGCGGCATCATATATCTGGAGGAAGAATTCCTTTGCCTCGGCCGCCATGACTGTGTTCGGATCCATGTCCATTAGGCTCGCGATGACCATACACCCGTTGAAGAGAGCCGGTGGGACGGGGACCGGGATGCCGCCATACTGAATGTGGGCGCGGGCAAGGCTAGGGAAGGCGGGAACACTGGGGTGGACGAGGACGGCGAGCGGGATTGGGATTACTGAGGGCATCATGAAGCAAGTGAGTGAGTGAGGAAGAGGAAAAAGAAAACGAGTGACGGTTGACAAAGGAAGGCTGATAAGAGCCTGTGCAAAGTGCACCGGGGCCGAGCTGCGTGGGACCAACTGTACGACTGTCGCTGTAGTGTAGGGGTCAAAGCGCACCTTGAGGGTTTGTTCATTCGACGATCAGACGAGCGATCGCGCGAGCGAGAAGCGAGCCAGGCGCCGGACCAAGTCAATGAGGGTGTGCAGCTCGAGATTTTCCACGCCCTGGCGCAACTGGCGCCCTGGCCATTCCTTTTTGTCCCACTTCGACAAGAAGGTCTACTTAATCCTTGTCAGGTGCGCCCCGAAACTTAGGCAAGCATAGTTGGAAAGCCGCCTGACCAGCACAATAGCAGGTACCAGGTTGCACAGCAGAATCAATGCATGTTATCCTGTCTGCACGTCTGTGTTCATACTTGTACGCTCGGGGTGCTCTCTGTCGTTGCTATGTCGTATCTGTTCGTGGCTCCAATTCCATGTGTCTCTCCCTTCCCTATTCCATCACTCAGTCCAACTTCGGAGAACTCTTGAATTTATCAGCTTCCACTTTCTCGCCCGTAGATGTTCCTACTTGAGGGGTAAGTCCGAAGGGGTCCTTAGCTAGTGGTACGCGTGTAGACGAGGGCAAGTCAGGGAAAAACACTCTCTTGGCCTTTGCGGACGTGTTGCCGTTCGACGGAGCATCGAGAGGTCCCTCAACCTCAGAAGAGGCTTCAGGCTTCGCGGGAGACAGCGGTTCGTCGGAGATGAAGTTTCGCCAGGTGATAATCTTCTCGTCCGCACTCTCGGGCTTGAAGGCTACGTTGTTCGCGTTCGTCGTAAGGTCCGTCCCTTTGGCGTGGTGCTTTGTCATAATCATTCCCAAGTGACTTCCAGTCCCCTTATTTGCAGCCGAGCCAGTTTTGGCGCTGTCGGGCTTGACCTGAGATTTGTTCTCGTCGACGCCCGATGCGCCAAAGTTGAAAGGCTGAAGTTTTGAGAACAGACTCGGAGGTGGCTTGGAGGCCGTGTCTGAAGGTTCGACTTTCGGGGCCGGGGAGGTAAGAGAAGTGGTGGTCGGTTGAGTGAACTTGAAAGAGAAGAATTTGTTCGACGCAGCCGGCTCGGGGACTGAGACAGTCTCGGTAGGGGAAGGTTGAATGTTTTCCTTGGGAACAGCCAGCGTGAACGAGGACCACGGCTTAGTAGTGGCGCTAGATTTTTTTTTTGGCGACTGATGCGCGGTCGATGGAATAACCGAGTTTTGTCACTTTCTGAGAAAGACACTCGTCCAAGTGCTTGCAAAAATTCTCGGTGTGCACTTGGAGGAGTCTTTCCAGGGTGGCGTGAAGCGGTCTGAACTCCGCTTGTTCGGCACTCTGCTCGCTGGCTTTGACGGGAGCGACTGTCGGATTAGTATCTCGCTGTTGATGTTGCTGGAACTCACCGATCGTGGCACGGTAGACCGCGTCGACAAACGCGTCAACCTCGGGGGTTGCACATATTAGGTTGTCGCTCACGGACAGCACATATTCAAGGAGTACAGGAGTGACGGGGACGGGGATTCCGCCATACATCGCCTGTGCCTCCACCAAGTGGGGTGGGCTACGGTGCTTCTTGAGAATTGAGAGGGGGATGGGAATAACTAAGGGGATGTCTTCCGCTGACATGCTGGCGAGAGCGAGATGAGGCAGTGAAAGAAATGGGAATAATCGAATCTCAAGATTGATTGCAAGAAGGACTACGCAACAATGTCGGTTAAGGCAGGATGTAAAAAGTAGGATGTTGGGCTGTTGGATCGTTGGAGGATCTACAGTAGATAGCATTACATCTTGGTACACTCAACGTGACTGTACCCACACTCCGCGTGACTGTACCCAAGGGGCCCAAGAGGTCTGTGCTTTGCTAAACAGTTCGCCAAGTGGTACAAGCGGACGCGCCGCGGGGACGCGTTGTGTGCTTCTGAACTGATCGCTCGATCGCCTGAACCCCGGTGACTGACCTGGCACCCGATGCCCAATATGACCTTTACTGCACACACCGTGTGTGCAGGTCTGTGCGTGTGACCAAACTCGACAGGGAAAGCATCCTCTTCTTTGAGGGTCATTGGGGTACTCTTGCGGAGCCTTGCCTTTAACGGACCCCGAAGCTTCGGAGCTGCGACGCGTGCAAAGACCATCTGACGCGTCAGATCTGTGGCTAGTGGCTTCTGGTATGCGAGTTGTATGGCACTAGCGAACATTGCCCAGGACGCTGATCTCAACCATCAGCCTCGGGGACATTGTCTATGCACACAACCTCACATCATCAGGTTCTATCTAACCGCCCGACTATCTATGTACAAAGTCTGAATACAGTACCAACACGGAGTGTGCTACATAATGGTGAAGCGCAGGGTTATAATCCTGGCCATGGTCTCGTCCTCTTTAGCGGGGGTGTTTTCATCACTGTCCTCCGAAGCAGAATCGGCATCATTCTGTAGGGTGCGATCTTCTGCATGGTCGTCCTCGCCGTTCCCGCCGATGATGAAAAAGTGCTTGAACTCCGTCTCCACCTCCAGAATACTCGCGAGGCCGCGGCCTTAGATGTCAGCCAAGCATGTGCTGATGGCACACTCACGTTTAGCCTGACTCTTCTCTTCTGAAGTGTTGGATTGGCGCTGCTCCAGTTTTTCGACCCGTTGGCTGAGCGACACCAGGTCGGCTTGAAATTTGAGCACCTCCGCAGCCGCCTGCGACACGAGTTCGATGCTCTTGGGAACTGCTTGAGCCTGCTCGATTTCGTTTGCCTGGATGCGAAGATTGTCCACTGCATGGACCAACAGATCGAGGGTGTTTGACATGGCCGTCGTGGTCGCGGTCTGCTCATCGACAACGTCGGAGAGCCTGTTGAGGTCCACCTGAAGCTCGACGCGTGAGCGGGTTTGATCATCAGCTTGATCTTCCAGGATTTCGATCTTGTTCTGAAGGGTGGGAACTGTGGTTGCAGTAAGAGAAATGAGCTCTGCTTTCATCTCGGTGGACTTCGATTCTAAGATATCCTTGAGCTTCCGGACGGAGTTCTTCAAATTCTTCACGGAAGCATCGGCCCCTTTGTCCGACTCTCCCTCGAGCGAGATCGGCATCATCCCAAGACGCTGTTCAAGACGCTGCTCCAGCAGGGTGAACTGGGTCCGCAGATTCTCGACTGCTTCATGGTCCTGAAGATGTAAAGCGGTCAACGTTTCCTCGAGCCTTTGAAGCTTGTCGCTGAAGGAGCTCGAAGTGCTGGACCCCTTGTTGCAAACGCTTGTCGAACCCGAACTGAAATTGGAGTTGATAGTGATGTGTTGGTTATAAGGTGACACAGGGGTCTTCTTTCCAGGATGACGCTGCCGCCACGATATCGTTTCGGACTCCTTTGCCTCGTCGGAGGACAACGTAGGGGAGTTCGATGCATGTTGATCCTAGGATCACAGTCAGTTTGACGCTTTGAAATGCTTGAAAGACACTTACAGATAGGTTGCTCGCCTCTATAATTGTGTGCTGGGTATCATTCTTGAGATCAAGAAGGGGGATCTCAGACGACGATGGAAGGGCCTCGGCAGCAGTGTTGGAGAGGGATGAACCGTTTGACAACAGTGGGTGACGAGGCTTCAAGTAGTTGCCCTTGCGATAGCCCACCGACTTGCTGAGGTCCTGAGGCACGCTAAGGAAGGCCCTAAGGGTCTTGGGCTGCTCGGGAAGCGGGGGCAGCTCTGATGGTTTGTCTGATAGGTATATCAGTAGCGTTCAAAGCATAAGTGAAGCGTCATCGACATACCAAACGCTGCATTGACGATGTCCTTGACAAACGACAGAGTCGCCCTGCGGACAGAGAAGTCTCCGTCGCTCTCCTTGAGAACCGTTGCTACAAGGCTGAGCGCCTCATCGACGGCCTCGGAGCTGATGGGGAGTGGAATGCCGCCGTGCTTGGCGTGGAGATCTGCAAGAACGCCGTCCTTTGGGGCAGCGTGGGCCACTTGAAGAAGCGGCTGCGGTACGTCGAGGAGAGCCGTCATGGGGTGAATCAATCAATGGGAATAGAACTGTGAGTAGAGAGAAAGGTTGGGGTCTGATTTGCATGGCTAGGACTTCAGTTTTATACCTGGAAAAGGTTCATGATGGTTAGGACGGCGAGAGAGCAGGAGCAACACGCAAGAGCGAGAGCCTATCGTGCGAGTGTGCGAGAGGGAGGGAATGGTTGCGAAACGGGAGCGAAAGATAAAACGGGGACACAAATGGAATGAGGAGCAGTCGGAAGTTTCAGTTCAATCGGAAGTGTGGACAGGCCATGATAGTCCTCCACTGGTCAAGTGCGACAAGGGCCAGCGAGCCTCGCACGAGCCTTCGAAGTCGTTCATTAGCTCATGACCGACGACCGACCTTTGCGTTTGACCCTGCGCTCAGACGATTGCTACATTTCCCTCCATCCCCATTCCCTTGACCCCCGCTCCCTCACACCTCCGACTTTCCGACCTCGCCACCTCCGCACACGTCGGCGTGCACCTCGGACCGACCCTCGCACGCTGCCAACCGGCGAGACCGGGCCGGAACCGGCGTCATCACCGGCGAGATGGCCGAGCGGTCTAAGGCGCTGTGTTAAGGAGCTCACTCCTCCGCAGTCTTCGGACGTGGGTTCGAATCCCACTCTCGTCAAAAGGGGATTCAGTTCCTCCTAAGCCACCTTTTTCGGTGCGTTAGTGGACTGTGCAAAGGGTCGGGAGGGTTGAAATGGTCGGGAGAGTGAGGAAGGCGAGAGGGGCCTGAGAGGAAGAGGTAGAATGGGTGATTGGGCAAGAAGGACACATCGAGGCCCCGGGGTCCCAGGGCTGAAACCGTGAACACAGAAGGCGAGAGGATGAAGGCTTAAACATTCCTATGGAAGTCGTGAGACCAGTTGAAGAAGCGAAGCCGTGCATAACGTTTCCTCCAGCAGTTCTCATGATGATACGATGAAAATTGGTGATTGCCACAGACCGCCACAACCTCCTAGCAGTCCTTGACAGCGCGCTTGCATGCCGCGGATAATGAAACTACAAAGGGGGGACCAGAGACGACAAACTGGGAGCTAGGTACTTTCTACGGCGAGTGGTCTCGGTTGATGTATGTAGAGGTTGGAAGTTGGTAGTGCGTTGGGACATCCGTAGAGAAAGTTGGGTTTATGGTGGCGGCCTTTGCGTGGCCCAATTGACAGTTTTGTGAGCAACTCTAACGGCGCTCCGGGGTTTACACAAGCCCGACGCTTGCAAGCTCCAAGTCCTGAGCGAGAATGGAGCTCGACGATCCAGAAAGGGTTCTCCAAGGTGATTGTATCTTCTCCCTCTTCTGGGGAGTGGGTGAGGAGGCCGACTTAACGCCAAAACCCTTAGGACGCGCTTTTGGTGGGCGTGTTGGTCCGTCGTTGACGTGCAAAGAGCGAAGCACAGCGTCGGCGGTTTCCCTCTCAAACGCCTTGAGGGATGCGATATACGAGGCAAGGCACTGGGGCTGGAGAAGGTCCCAGAGCTCAAACTTCCTGTGGATGAGAGGAGAGTCTGCAGAGATCAGCACTGGATTTATAGAGAGAGACATACACTTCTCCATGAACCGCTCAGCGGTGCAAGAGCTGACTGCGGCCAGCCTCTCAATGTTCTTCTTGATGTCGCGGTGCATGGCGGCGATCTCGGTGGCATTGTTGTAGTTGTCCTGGCATGTGCGGCAATCCCCGAAGTTGACCTTGTCGCAGCCGTTGCACCGCACCTGAACCAGTCGGGGGATACGGGAGGGATGGCTCCCCAGCTGGGCAAACGCCTCGAGCGCACTTATCCCCTGCGGCGTCTTTGAACCAGCGGTGAGCTCATCGCCCGCTGTGTCGTCCTCTGCATGAGATGCCAGGTTGTCCTTGCACTTGTTCTTCTCTGGTGACGCGTGCAGAACAATGTCGATACTGGAGTCGTTCTGGCTCGGAATGGAGGGCACCCTGTCGACAGCGTCGTCAGGTGGAAGAGTCGGGGAGTGGGCGTCAAGCGATGGCGGTGAGTCTTCCGATTGAGAATCCATCCCTGTAACGGGGTACGTGTGCGCCCGACGGCGCTCGTCCGGATGACCCATTTTATTCACACTGGAAGTGGAGCCCATCGAGAAGGGGTGTTCCAGATGGCCTGCGGAGCTGGGGCGGCGAGGGGAATTTGGGAAGAAGGGATGCCTTGGAGGACAGAGAACTGTCGCTTGACTTAGGCTGCGGGAGTGGGAGACACTGGTTGTGTGCAAGAACGCCCCTGTCACTGGCTGGGGAGCCAGGATTTCGCTTTCCAGTGGCGAGGGCGTCGTGTGCAGCTCCCCCTCCTCTTGCTTTGAACATCGGCGTTCCACCGCCAGTATTCGGCGCTCCAGCTCCTCCAGAGTCCCCCGGAGGCGATTGTTCTCCAGCTTGAGATTCGAGACCTTTCTCACATTGTTGGGTGAGCTTTTCGTTTCGGCCTTCATCTCTCCCGGATCCACAGGCTCGACATTCTCATCGAAATCTGTCCATGAGCTTCTGTCCTGTCTGCGCATCATTGCCCACCATGTAGCATGTCCTTGACAGTTTCCGCAAAGGCGATGGCGGCATTAATCCGCGCCTGGGTGCGCAATCCCGGCGCGAAATGAGGAGGTTCCCTGGCCCCTTCGAGAAATTTCATGACGGCGATAAAGTCGGGTTCCGAGATGGGAAGCGGAATGCCGCCATACCGATGGTGGAGGTAGACTACGTGCAGCGACGAGTCGAAGTTCGGGGCCCGGAGAAGTGCAGGCGGGAGCGGGAGGACGTTGAGAGGTGGTGAGTCAGGTGGTGAGTCTGGTGATGACATGGTGATTGAGGTGGAAAGTATCGTGAGAGATGAGGTATCTCAGTCATACGCTCCTTAAGTACCTCTGTGTAGTTCCATGCCTGGAATTGCGCTCGTAGCGAGAAATTCGACAACAACAGTTTGTCAAACTCCGCGCCCCTCGACTAGTTCAAGCGAGGGGCTCAGTGAAGCAGACTTTCTCGAAAGGCATACACTCGACGAGAATTTAGAAATGAAAAAGAGCTGATCGATATAAGTCGTTTCTGGACGTCGACAAATAGTCATCTGCAGTTGCCACGAGTGGTGAGAGTGTGTTAGTTGTCTGTCACACTGCTGTGCCCGTGTTAGGTGGCTACAGCCTCTGGCATCAATAAAGTGTAATCGGTTTGCAGACGTTCAGAAGCAGTCGAGAAACTTTCAACTCACTGCCGATGAGACGCCCGTCGTGTCCAATTAAGCGGGGGGGTCGTTTTCGCGTTCACATGGACAGGATATGCAGACTCAGTCACAGTTACGCCCCACATAGTATCGCGTTCATTCACACGCTAAACCGTCGGTATGTTTCGAGGTCGACGAATAGAATACCTCCTCGTCCAATCGTATCGTCGTGTATCTTGTTGCCTAACCGTATACTCGCAAGTCGTCCCTCTGTGTCGTGTGCGTAAATCTTGAGAATAGTATCGATAGTACCGGGCAGAACGCAGGTTCACTGCTCGCCGACGGAGAGCCAGCTAGAATCGGAGGAGCCACTGTCGGACTTGTTGTCATTCGCTTCAGGCGAGGGCGTTTCGACGGGCTTGAGCTTGTGAATAGCGCGGGTCACCTCCATATGACGAGCCAAGCGTTTCTCCACCAGGTCAGGCTGGCAGTATTCCCATGGAGTCAGCGGCTTGGCGCTTTCGACAACTGTCGGTCAGCGGAGAGGGTTGAAAGGACACTCACATTCGGTTTGAAGGGCCTCAGCTTCGGAATGACCGGTTGCGATGAGATGACGGAGGATATCCGTGGTTTGCTGCTCGGCCTCCTCCGTGACACAGGGTTTGTCGAGTACGGCCGCAGGAGCACTTGAAGATGAAGGTTGATCGATGGCGTGGATTTTGATATCCGCGAGCAGCTGTTCCATGCTGCTGAGGCGATCATTGAGTCCTTCCACGTCAGGAACGCCCGCGGCCGCATCACAGTCGGGAAGCAGGCCAGTGACGTCGGTGCGGTGCACACGCCCGCCATTGTGCGCGCCCTCGATACGGTGCAGAGTGTCGACAATGTGCGTGAAGATCTTGGTGTACGGGTGTATGGTGGCCGGGGCGCAGTCGGCACGGAGGTCCTGCGGACGAGACTGAGCTGAAGATGGACGCGTGGTCTCACGAGAGCATTCGCTGGGCTGGAATTTAGCGATGGCTGAGCCCTCTGTGGGTGTCGTAAGAGCGCGAGGGTGGTCGTTGCCACCGCCGAGTGCCTTCATGAGTGAGAGAGACGCGGCGTTCGGCACAACATTCTCGGCATGAAGCGCGGCGACCTCCTTGGCCAACGACGTTTCCCTGGCAATCATAGCCTTGTTGGTGGCTTCGAGTAGCAGCAGTTGACTCTCTTTCTGCCGGGACATCACGTCAAGTTCCTGCTGGGCCTTCTCGCATCGCGTTCTCAGCTCATTCTTCTCCTCTTCAAGTCCAACCTTCTCCACGTCGAGTTTATCCCTCTGCGCTTCAAGTTCATACCACTTCGCTTCGAGTTCACTGATTTTGTTCTTGAGAGCCCGGATCTCGCTCGCGTGATCACAGAGGTCGAGCTCCTCGTTACTCTTCGTGTACACTTTTGGATCAGCTCTCCGCAAAATTCCCACCCACCCCCACCCCCCCTCTCTTCCCAACACACTTCGTCGGGCGGCTTACTCTGTATCTCCTTGCCCCACGACCTCATCAAACGGGCCAGTTCCTTCCGCGATTCATCACGCCCCCAGGATTTTCCGAAGTAGAGGACAATGCCCTCATAGTTTTCAATTTCGGGAATCAACTCCTTCACGGTCGTCCGGCTAGTGTGAACTCTATTGTCGGGCAACTGGTGATACCCATCATAGGGAACCCAGAGAGATCTCATTTCTTTCGGTAGCTCGAGGTGAGAGTAGATGGGAGGTGCGTGTTGAGTGTAGAAGAATGATGTTTGACAAAAAGAAGAAGTGATGCAGGTACAGTAGGTGAAGGATATGATCACAAATGCTGTGATTTGTCGAGTTGGTGCACCTGTGGAGTGAGAATGAGGGCCAGAATAAGCGAATGCTCATGTGAACAAGAGTTAGTCCATCAGCGCCTCCCGAGCTAACCGGCCTGAGGACGCCGATCTATGTTCAATGATATACATGCGCTGTCGGGCGACATATGATGATATATGATACACGTGAGATCGGGTAGGTCGTAACGATATGGGGTAACTCGTGATAGCGAGGAAACTCGCACATGAAAGATGAATTAGACAGGTCAAAGGTGGACGAAGGGCGGTGACGTTGACGTTAGATATCGATTAGCTAGGCTTCAACGGCTGCTGAGGGGGAAAGCGACAGGTCTTCAATGTCGTCTACGATATCTGCGGCCGAGAGGTTGCTCGTGCGGTTCGCTTTGTTCTGAGTCTGATGCGACAACATTGGCTCAGGTGTCGAGGAGTCTTTTTCTGGCCGGCTGGGAGAGCTTGATGCGGTCGTACCCTCAGCCGGAGTGCCAGGAATGAGAGGATCCTCATCCGAGGACGACTTCTCCGTCTCAGACTTGGGTGGAACAGGATCGACCGGACGAGGAATCATGCCCTCAAGCATCGGCGCCTCGTAGTTGACTTCGCCAGGCTTGCCCATCCACGTCCAGCGCTTGGCGTTCTTCGCTGGCGGAAGAAACGCGTTCGCCTCAATTAAGATGTCGCGCTCGGTCAACGCGATGAGAATTCGGGCAATGTTTGTGGCATCCTGGCAAGTCAGCAGCACATAGTTGCAATCAGTGCTCACATCAATGCCCGAGTGCTGGCGTCCCTCAAAGGTACCAAGTCCAAGAGCCTCGAGTTGCCCTGGGATGTTGAGGTACCGATTCGGTCCAGTAGCATCCCGGTAGTCGCGCTTCTTCCTATCGTTTGTTGTGCCTTTGAATCCGCGGGCGTTCAGTTCGGCATTCTCTGCATCGGCAGACAAAACCGTTGCAACTGCTCGCTTCAAGTTGAGATACGGGCCCAAGAGATATTGAGGATAGCGACGAGGCGACGGAGGGGTGATGTGGAGCTGCTTGGGGATCTGGCGTCAGTTTGGGGCAGCTGAAGTAGCTCACAAAGTCCCTGTCAGCGTCAGCGAATTGTCTTCTAACAAACGATGAACGTACCTCAAATCCCAGGGCCCATCAGTGATCCACAACGCGTTCTTCAGCCGGTCATCCTCCCGCAGACCCCATGAATCAAGCCAGTCCTCGAACTTGAGCAGGACCTCGGGGAAGGTTGGAGCGGCGTCAACGGTGCTCTGGGTTGTCAATATTTTGCAATTGAGGCTCAGTCACCTGCTGAATACCCGTGAGGTGAGTGCAGAACGCGCTCAGCTTCGGCCTCCATGTCGGGCGAACGTAGGAGTGAAACGTGTCGATAATGTGCAGACGGCGTGTCCGTCCACCGGTGCTTGACGAGGAGCCCGACTCCGACGAGCCGGTCTCCGACGATACAGAAGCCGAGTCCTCATCGGAGTCGTCTTCCGCCCATTGGAGAAGAACCACCGGAAACTCCTAAAGAGATGTCAGCCACCGGATCGTTGGTGAAGGCATTCGGCACATACAATGATTTCATTCGGATAGTCAAAGTTGGTACCAGCCTCACAAGTACCCTCCACATCAAAACAGAGGTACGAGAGGTATGGCTGGCGCAGCGGTCGAGGACGTGATGGTTTCGCCGCCTCTTCTGCCTCTTGGGCGCGCATGAACGCCGCAAGAAGACGTCTCAGCGTTAGTGGACATTCTCGGACAGTTGCGAATAAAGGCATCGCGTGGGAAGAATGAGAAGAGTCAAAAAGGTATGTGTGGACAAGATTGAGAACAAGGAAGACGATCAAGACTTTGTCGGTTGCCAAAGCTTCTCAAAGAACGTCGACGAAAAGGTCGAATGGAGAGAGAGTCAAAATGAGAGAATGAAGAAAAAGACAATGAAGAAGAAGAAGGCAACACTGTTGGGGACAACGACACGGGTGCTTCCTCGACTACCTTCCTTCCTCGAGCGTTGCGCGCCATTACCACACGGTGCACATCAATGGCAGAGCGACAACGACGGTAACGTTGAGAACTGCACACACAACACATCACCCGCGGCTACTCACTTGTACAGCGTGTCCTTCTTGCCCGTCGCGTCTAGTCCCAGCGCCGTGAGCTCCGCCCGCAGCTCAGAGATTGTCGCCTTCTTCCGCGGTCGCGTCGGGGCATGCGACGGCGCGGGGCATGCAGCTGGCAGAGAAGCACTGGCCGGTGGCGGCTCTGACGCGTCGGGCTTCGTGGGAAGATCCATTGGCAGTGGAGGTGGAGGCTGATCGGTGGTCGGCATGCAGATGGATTCCTGGTCAAGAGCGGCGGTGGATGGGGGGAGTGATAACAAGGTTGAGTCCGAGGAGTCGGAGATGTTGGGGAACAGAGCCGTTGAGCCGTTGTAGGAGTTGTTGTAGGAGTTGTTGTTGTTGTGAATGTTGGAAAGCCAGCTTTAATAGAGAAACGTGCTCGGAAATGTCAAGGCCTGGTGACTCATGAGCGACCGACTCCACCTCCGCCCCCTCCACCATCCACTCGTCATCATCCAGGCCCCTGTCCACCTTTGGGTGGCGTCCGTTGATCCTATCAAATGCGTTCTCGCCCTTGCGTTCTCGCCCTGCATTCTCGCCCCCTGCGTTCTCGCCCTCAGAACAGTTCCCCGCTATTCACTCATGCGCTACATCGAAACCAAGCTCGCATATGCACCACCTCCCCTCGCACGCGTATATGTGTAAAGAGTACATTCGCCAGTTGCGGAGCCACAACGTGCCCGGACTCTAGGGCACAAGAAACTTGCGAGCTACCGTACCCGCAGCTCACCCAGGCTGCAGGCCACTGTGCGGCTGACGCCTCGCCATTACAGGTCATGAACCCGACACTCCACCTCTACAAATAGCTGCAAGTCCTGCTTACAGCACTTAGCAGCACTTGCCGCCCTGCTTGGCACCTCCGTCGTCGGCAGTAGGGGTGACGAGAATCGTCTCGCCGCCGGAGGGCTTGATAACGTCGCCTGACGACTCAAGCGATTTCGAAGAGACGATGTGGTAGATGTCTGCCGGGTCAGCAAAAGAGAATACACATAGGAGGGCCCAACATGTTGGCCGCGCGTAGCGCCTGGGCACTACGAAACCTACCAGTGAGGATGTTCTGGAACGCAGCCTCGACGTTGGACGCGTCCAATGCCGAGGTCTCGATGAAGGAGAGGCCCTGCTCGGTGGAGAAAGCCTTGGCCTCGTCGGTGGAGACAGCACGGAGGTGCTTGAGATCGCTCTTGTTGCCGACAAGCATGATGACAATGTTCTGGTCGGCGTGGTCACGGAGCTCCTTGAGCCAGCGGGTTACGTTCTCGTAGGTCGAGTGCTTGGCGATGTCGTAAACGAGAAGGGCACCGACCGCGCCGCGGTAGTATGCCGAGGTAATTGCGCGGTAGCGCTCCTGGCCAGCTGCACGTTAGCGAGAGTTGTGATAAGGGAGGAATGAAGTGGAGAAGACGTGCGACCGTAGTTCGGCATCGCGCATGTGTCTGGTTCTCGACACCGGACAAGCCGGACAAGACCGTGGTATACGCTGATTCACGGACATTGTGGACACCTGACACATGTGTCGGAATGTCACACATGAAGCGAGCAACATGGGCGGGGAAGACCCTCCATAGCGCAGCGCAGCTGGCACAACCTTATGGAGCCGGAGACCCAGCTCCACCACTGCTCGCCGAACGTTGTCCTCGCTGAAAAGTGTGCTGCAAGTCTGCCGCTCGCGCCCTCGTTCACGCCTGGGCAACAATGGGTCACCCGCACCAGCACTCGTCCTTTCACTCCTGGACGTAGCCAGGGCTTCCTTTGGCATGTCCGGTAACCTCGCTCGCGCGCTTGCACCCCGGTGAACGGCGCGATGATACCCACCAGTGTCCCAGATCTGCGCCTTGACCGTCTTTCCGTCAACGTTGATGCTCCTCGTGGCGAACTCGACACCGATCGTAGACTTGGACTCGAGGTTGAACTCGTTACGAGTGAAACGCGAGAGAACTGCTGGGTCAGTCGTTGCCCAAGTAGAGCCAGAGAATAGGTAGTTGCGCGAACGAACGGAGTTCCCTGCCCGCGTGTACGAATTCTGTATGCACTCACGGTTACTGAATACGTAGACATCGACGGCCGAGTAGAGCGGTGGTCAGTACAGGTAATTAAGGAGAGGTCGCAGAACATTGCCTCGCAGCCAAGCCGTCGCCATCGGAGGGCGATGCGGCCGGCCCAGCGATAGCCTGCGCGTATGTTGTCGACTCACGACTTGCCGACGCCCGAGTCGCCGATAAGCACGACCTAAGGAACGAGTCAGTATGGCACGAGACGGACGCGTTCGAGGGAAGCGACAAAGGTTGCCCTCGGAGTAGTGCATACCTTGAAGAGGTAGTCGTAGTTGGAACCCTCAGCGGACATGGTGGTAGGGAGATGTGTTGGTTGTCAACGAGAGCGGAAGTTATGTGTACACAATTGAGATGTTCGTTGTGGGTGTTGGTGAAGTGGTGGTGATGTTGTGAAGGTCGACGATGAGGGAGCGTAGTGTGGTGGTGTGCACACTGTTGGTTGTGTGTGTGTACTGTACTGGTTGTGGTGCGTGTCGCGGGTGTCGGGTGGCCATTGCCCAGCCAGGAGCCCAGCCCAGCTGCCCAGCCATAGACAGCACGGTGCGTGGAGGCGGCCCAAAAGCTAAAGGGTCCGTCGAAGCTTCCAAGGCTGCTCCCGTTTGCGCCGCTGGCTGGCGGACTGGCGGGCTGGCTGGCTTGACTTGGCTGTAGCCCGGTTTATTACAATGGCTGGGGCTGTTGAGCGGCAAACAAAAGGGTCTTTTCCACGGGCCAGGGGAAAAACAAGTCAAAGTCTCATTAGTAGGGGTAGCATGTCTCCCCTCCCTTCCTATCTTTCCATCTTGACCCCATCTCCCATCCCCCACAGCCACCTGAGACATACCGAGACTACAAAGCTCTCGAGCACACAAGCTCACACACACGAACGGTGAAACCTCCCGTTCAAGCTGCTACAATCACACTCCAGCCCGCGAGAAGTGATGTGCGTGGAGTGTTGTTTACGTGGATCACACGATCGGTGAACCGCAGCTCTATGCGCACTATGGCCACTAACAGATTCAGGCTCGATTCAGGCTGCATTTCAGGTGGTGGTGGGATCAGTGTGGGGAAGGCCGGGCTGGCCGGGCTGGGCTCAGATCTAAATGCACCCGAGGTCGAGGCGCCGCACGGCGCGTCAGGTGCCAGGTGCCACATGGAAAGTCATGTGTGGCTGCCTGGCATGCCTGGCTATGACAGAAGCTGAGCCAGCTGAGGATGGTCGCGCCGAGTACATGTAGATAACAACTGACAGCCACAACCATACGGTTGTTACAGGCCGTACAGTATACATCACTCTCCAGTGGTCGGCCCGTTGACGAAGACCGCAAGGGGTTACAGCAACATTGTGACTCAAGGGGGGTCTGCGGCGTCGAGTGACGTTTGGCATCCCTTCTGTACCTATTGACGCGTACGCATTCACCCAAGCTCACGGACACCTTCCGCTTGTTGAAAGCTACAGTAACCTGACTGCTCCGAGCTTCGAGAACAACTCTCCGAGGACGCGAGATCAATCCGCCAGCGTGACGGCGACATGCACTCCGGACGTTGGACACACTTTAGCTCAACAGGCACATCACATGCACACGTTAACATTCGGTCCGAGCGATCGCACCACACCCCCAGCCCTACCGCCCAACAAGCATCGTTGAGAAAGTATGGCGTTTTTACAAAGCCCACTGTAAGTGCCCTTGCTCGCAGTTAGCAACATAGCATCATCTCTCCGCCATGTGCACGAGCTCCGATCGCTGTACTCGTTCCACAAACAACGATCGGAAGATCTGTTAATTGTGAGAGTGTTTACGTAACAGAAGCGTTTAGCCTCCTGGGAAACACGGGAGCAAATTATCTGAAACATTGGGGCTTCGGAGTTATGCGGTCGCTAAGGTAGTGGCTCTCTAAATCGAGTGTTATCATCCGGATATCCGCCAACAACTGCCGATGATACGAACCGTCGCCACATCCTTCACGCAGCCGATCCTATCCCATTTCTTGGATCCTGCAACTGCAGGAACCTACTCAGCGTGAAACAACTCACCCCGTTATCGAAATTCTTGCTACGGTCCGAAGCTCTGATCTCCTAACAGACATCGATGCACGACCGCACTGGATGTTGTAATTCTCCGCAGAATCTACCGCGTTCCAACTGACTCAGAGAGACTGCTGCGGACCGCAGCGTCAAGGCCTCAAAGTCGGAGATGTGCCAAGTGTCATGGAACATTTGGGGGCCCCAGCGCATTGATTGGATTGGCACTGGGGGATGGGATGTGCTTGCACGCTAATGATTAGTCGCTGTCCCTATCACTGGATCGAAACGCTCAACAAGGAGGCACATCCGAGGAGTACAGTACTTATCTAGGCAAGCAGCTGAGCTTCGGGCGGTGTTGCCAGCAACAACCGTCTGCTTCATGCCTCTTATTGCCAAAATCCTTTTCATCAGAGTTGACATGTTGACTGAGAGGGATTCGTGGGGCAGGAACGGCATCGGTGATTTCACCGTGCGAGTTGCTCGACATTCACTTCTTCGGCCTCGTTCACTGTTGTGGAGCTGATTTCGGTGCGAGGAGTGTAGAATCTTGTCATTCAAGTTACCCAAACAACATATCGAAGAGGATGGCTCTGAGGGCCAAAACTTCAATCCAGGTTACTTATATCCTGCCACTCGTATGGTGCGCTTGTTCTCGACGCTGTCCCTCGGAAGCCACTCCACTCCCCTGTGGACTGGCCGTCCAGGGAAATGCATTTGCGAGCGAATGAATGGACACCGTGAACCCACCATTCCACTGGGACCCCAATCGAGAACCACACCTGAGGATAGGATACAACACGCCCCCTCAGGTCGATGTGAGGCTCAGGGACTGGGGCCCATGTGGAAAAGAACTCTACAGACATCCTATAAAATGCAGAGAGTTGTGTCGATATGGAAGGGCAATCGTTGATAGGTGTTGGGAAAGCCTGTCTGAACACCTCACGCTTTGGCGATGCCATCAGCTGCGGGCTCCAGTGAATCGATCGGACAGGTCTTCTCTGACGTATTCTGGATGGAGTACGACCCCTTGACCGAATGGTCACCCAATGTGCCGATGTTGAATCGAGCTATTCGTTAGGCTGTGATCATGGACACTACGCGGCGGATAGATGGGGCATGGCCTTGTCTTGGATGTGAACGCCGGGCAACAACCTCTGGGACGAGACGGTGGTCAGCGCGAGTGGTATAAGCTTCGGAGGCCCAAGAAGCTCCCTGCTCTCTTTGGAAAGTGCAAACTTTGTTTATGAATGACGTTACGCTTCGAGAAAGGAAGCATAATAGTTGTCGGACCGCCTCTGGCTGGTCTGCTGCTCGTTACCACTCTCGTCTCCCGATCCGACCAAAAAAACGCCAAGCAAAGGATCGTTCTTACACGGCGGCATCTCGGCAGCATCTCAATTCAACAAAGAGAAAGGGCCTTGGTACTTCTTCCTTACACCATCACGGTGTTCGATTGGGCCTCTCGCACCGTTCAGCTGTCTCACAAACATCGCACATCGCACCGCACACCTCGCCGAACCAGGCTAGTCCGTTTCAGGCAAGCCGACGCCCCAACGGCCAACGTACACAGTGGTCAATGAATTGCTCTGTGACCGGCTAGGTCCTGGAGGTCCTTTTATGAATGGACGCCCACGGGCTAAAAACGCTAGCGCCGGCTCGGGGTGAGTGTGTCTGTGGTGGTTGTGCCTGCCTGCAAGGGAAGGTGAGCCGTAGCGCAGGACAACAGAGCCGGTGGACGGCGGGGAATAAATGCTGTCCCTAAAGGTTTCCGAGGCTACAAATAGGGTCACTACAGCGGCAGGATAAGATGCAGTAGTTATGAGTGGACTTTATGCCTTGTATGATTGGACTCCTCCTTCCAGTCTTGTTGTTCGAGACGGAGCGGACTTTTGTGTCCATACCAATACCCACAGGCAGGGCTGACCATACCTTTGGCCATCTCTGAGTTTGTCAGGACGAATGGATACACACCACAGATGGCTCGGTGGTCCAATACGTAGAAGACACACGTTGTCGCACAACCCCGAAGGCTGCACCATCTGCACGGACACGACGCCGACTGGGTTACCATGACGAATGATCGAGTTCCAGGTCCCAGCTCTCAACTCTCAGTTTCCGACGCCTCACCGTCGCTTTGCCCGGGGGGCGCGATCGGGCGCAGATACCCAACAGGAATGGGCGCCGGTGTGAGACACCCGGCGTCAGTGGCACTTTGGCGTATGGTCCCTGCCGGCGGCACAGTGGGCTCGGTTCGGGTCCGGCATTCCGACCGGAGAAGGAGGAGTATAAGTAAATTTCGCAGCCAGAGGGCTTGTAACTGTTGTGTCACTGGAGAGGATGAATGCCGGGTGGGGGGGCAGTATCGGCAACCCAGCAATCTTTTCCATCTGGGTGCAGGACGAGAGCCCCTTCAAGCAGTGGGTTTTCGGGAACGAGATGAATGGCAGGGGAAGAAGCAGAAGCAATCCTCACTCTGCGTTTGATCCCCGAGCTACTTGTGTTAGCGTCCCGGAAGAATGGTTCGGCCTTGAATCGTTGGAATTGAGAACGGGCAGGGGTGGCGGAGTGTGGCGTGCGTGGCGTCTGTAGCGCGCGCAAAACCTGGTGACCCTTTCCACAGACTGCTGGACTGGAGCTCGAGCTTGTCCTTGTTCGGACCGCAGAGTGCATTGTAGTGCGCTGCATAATCTCCATGCGCCAAACACCACGATTTGAGCGTCAGAGGGCTTCCAAGAGTGGGACTAGTTTGTGCAGGTGCGTCTTTCGCAGATCAGCTGGAGGCAAGCCGAGGCAGGACCAGCAGAGTCACAGGCAGATTTTAAGGTGATCCTTGAATCCATTGATGATCTACGCCTAGATGGGCCCAAAAGGCCACGGATTACGTTACGTGGCCCAGAAGATGCACGCAGATGAACGTGCACAGCAGGCACACGCTTCAGAGCCCCGACATTGCATGCACCGAGATCGGAGCAAAGTAGGCAGTAGGTAGTTCATAATAGGTGGCTACGCAGTGCGCAGTGCATAGAGTTTACAGCTACCCAGGCACAGACACCGTGTCCTGAAACAGGTGCTTTGCAGGAACTGCACAGGAATCGATATGAATAGTCAGGAAATGGCCCTGATATCGGCCGCGGCAATGATGCGCGATGCAGCGATGGCAGGACAGTTCTGGTGGTGATTGTGGACGTGGAAGTGCAGCCATCAGTGCTTCCGCCTCAGCCATCACCGCATCACCAGCCAGCCGTCTGCGCTGCGTGGTGCCCGACTCCGAGCTCAGGCTTGTATCCACCACAGGGCAATAAACGTGACCCCCGACGACATTCATTCGAATTCACCAGCCAACAGGTAGTGAAACCTAATTCTGGGAGCGAGAACACATTGCACTCATCACCAGGGCCGAGGTGCACGCTCTGGGCCGCAGACCAGCAGGTCCTCACCCAGCGACCTTTGTTCCTGTTTTCCTCAGGATTCCATCCATTCCCTATCATCGGAGGATGATGACTGCCCTCTGTCTAGCTGGCACACCACCGCGAGGGCCAAAAAAATTCAACACGACAGAGCTAGAGGAGCTTTAAAGGACACTATGACCCTGTGGCTGGTGGCGCACTTCTGACGACGATATGAAGAGTACCGTATGGCGCACGTTGGCGTCGCATCTGCGTAATCTGTCTGCCTGCATGCCTGCAAAAGACGCGTACGTCGTCCTTTGGCAGGTTCAACTGCGCCCAGCTTTGCTTTTGCGCGCTTTGCACAACTCGAGCACCCCAAAGTCCGATAGAACCATCATGAAATAGTAGCTTCGCAAGGGCCAGGGGTCTTCAGGACACAACAAACCACCGGACACTATCAGCACGCTGCACGAGCTGCAGCTGCGGAGGTGCCACCACATGTCCAGTAATCGATGCAAGCTATCGGTGGCGCGCATAGTGCAGGTCGAGCAGTCTTACCCTTCGGCACGGACCCGGCACCCCAAGAGAGACTCAGGACGCTAGAGGCTGAGCAAAGCTGACTGAGAACTGGCAGGCATCGGTGAGGTATCGTAGAGTCTGGCAATCCCCACACCGTTTACTCTTTCTTCTCTTCTTGTTACCTCTCCCACAGTTTCTTGCTTTTACTCTGTTTGTTATAGTTCACCAGTTGCTTCTGCTCTACTCTCGTTTCTCATCCACTTGCCATCCGCTCTCCAAGTCTCCCAGATCGATCCGGTCACAGCCTCGACCGGGCGCTCTTAATCCCCACCGCCTCCAGCACTTGTTCACACTCCCCCTGCGCCCCGCCGTTTCTTGTCCCATCGCGATAACCATTGCTGCGACTCGCCTTCGAGATCTGGCCGCCAGTACTTAATCTCCTCCTTCAGTTCCTTGTCCCCTAATCCTCCTCAACTCTCCACCATGCGCTCCTCCACCTTTCTCTTCTTCGTCGCTCTTCTCCTCGCCCTTCCCATCCTCGCCGCACCAGCAGCGCCGGGAAAGCCGGCCCGTCCCCAGATCGGCAAGCGCAACGCGTCCGCCACGAAGACCGTCGCGCGTGTGAAGCGGAAGCAGGCCAACCCCCTCGCCATTGAGGCCGCCAAGGCGCGCGCGCTGGAGGCTCCTTCCAAGCTCCAGCCCCGCGCTCCCCAGGCATCAAAACGCATGGGACAGCGCCGTCGCCGTTCCCAAGAGGCCGAGCTCACCAAGAAGGACTACTCCGCTTTCCTCTGTCCCGGCCAGGGCATTGCCTGCCCAGTCGTCGAGGACCCCATCACGCCAGAGCTCGTCGAAACGATGTCTTCGAGCCTCAACTCTGTGGCCGACTGGTTCCGCGTGGGATTCGAGTGTGTCGAGCCCGACCATGAGATCAACCAGTGTGGCGGCTGCCTTGCACTGGGAAATGGGTGAGTAAATGGTTTTCAGACACGTCATATGGATAGTGCCGTTTCAAGGTTCCAGCGTGTTAGATCGGTAGGAAGCACGCAGTTGTTTCGACTACCCCTAGATGCTGAGACTGCACGTCA
Source organism: Apiotrichum sp. Y4204 (assembly GCA_025531455.1). Taxonomy (NCBI): domain Eukaryota; kingdom Fungi; phylum Basidiomycota; class Tremellomycetes; order Trichosporonales; family Trichosporonaceae; genus Apiotrichum; species Apiotrichum sp. Y4204. Next base: position 716,206 of record JAMYHL010000012.1, on the reverse strand, counting down.
GCGAGGTACTGGCGCTGCAGAAGGCTTTCAGCTTGTCCTTGTCGCCAGTTGTCACACCCCGCGACAAACCACGCTAACACTCTCAGCGTAAACTGCGCCGCCATTGAAAACGCCCGTGCGACGGGATGCGAGAAGGGTGCCTGTGTCGTGTACACCTGTCTGCCAGGCTTCGTCCCGAGCTCTGACCGCGGATCGTGTGTTCGTCGAGGAGACGCCCCGGTTGCCCAGGGCCCTCTTGCGGCGGACACTGCCTAAACCACCGTCCCTCGCCTAAGCTCGCCGAAGCAGATAGATAATCTCACGACCCGATAGACACTTACACTCACGACACCCGATGACCACGCAACCAGCTGCTCAACTATTCTTCTGGCGATAGCGCATCGCCAACCAACGAGTTAATTATTCTTTCGACCCGCCCCGCCCGCCGCCCCGTCTCTAGGCCGCTGGCTCGCTAGCCGATACCTTAGTATTCTACCCCGGACATTTGCCAATAGATTAGACACGCGCAAGCCCGGGATCCATTTCCTGCCATGCGCACCCCCCTCCAGAGACACCAGGACATTATCAGTAGGTAGTAAGCAAATATGCAATATTGTTACCATGCGCGAATACAAGTGCGTGCTGGGAGCGGGTTGTGGGTCGACGACCTGTTCGTTACATTGCCGCCTTCACGATTCGTACGCAGAGGCGACCGTCGATGGAAATGATTGAAAGACAGGTCGAAGGTCGAGGTAATGAAAGTGATGTGTGGAGGGAAAGTGTGGGAACCTCACAGACAACAGTCTTCTTAAACCCGCAGCTCGCCGTCCGTCTCAAACCTGCGAAGAGCGAAGACTTGCTGTAGATGGCTATGTCGGGGAGTCTCGTTTCAGGTCCTTCACATTATCTCGTGATATCAGGGGGTTAAGGTGCGCGGGACTGCCGTGATACTTCCCGGCAGCCGGACAGTTGTCGTTCTACGTCCGTTCCAGTACGATGCTTTTAGCCAGAGTCTCCACACTGTGCAAGCGTCGTCGGGCGTCGACCGGCTTCGGGTGAGTATGGTGTGTGAAGTGGATGGAAGAAACGATCGATTGACAACAGACAACAACAAAGACACAAGAACATGCACCACGAGTACAGTGCTGGCCGCCCAATGCTACCCGGTGGCGACCGATGCTGGTACGCTGCGGCTTGTCTTGAATGGCAAGCCGGTGGCGGCTGGATACAATGTACAAATGTACAACGACAGAAATACAAATGATCCATGACCCACCATGCTCGGTCGGGAAGTACCCAAGATTTAGGATCTAGCCGAGCCCAGGCCGCGGTCCTAGCGCTTCTAGCGCGAGCCCGGAGGCGCGGGCCGCCACTTCTCCACACTGGTACATGATGGCCAGTGCATGTTTTCGGGGATCTGGCGAGAATCTGCAGTGCCCCGAGACCGAGAGACACAGGTCCACAGGTCCACATCGCCACAGTGCGTACCCCAGTCGCTGCCCGATCTCATGTATCGATCAAGGGTGGGGGATCGGGAGATTCCAGTGCGGAACATGCGACGAGCACCCCTGTCCGTTCCCGAGGGTGGACTGGGGCGCGGGAGCGTGGCTACGACTGGAAGCAGCGATTTTGGCCGCGCGCCTGGCTCCTGCTGAGCTGCTGAGGAGACAAGAAGTGCCAGGGCCTGAGGCAACAGTCGTTGACACGCCATCGTGCATCGGATTGGCAGATATTATCCATATTCTCTGGTATCTCTGATATCTCCGTATCATTCCCTGCCGTCTGTCACGCTCGCGGTTACTGTGGCTGATCGGCTGACAAGTTCATGTCCCGTGAACTGTGGATCTGCGATCAGGGGATCAACGGATCAGCGTGCTCTGCGATCGTCCGGAAGCGCATGCTCTGCAGATCAGCGCGCATCAAAGCGCGATCTGCAATGATCGGCAGATCAGCAGATCAGCAGGCTTTCGCTTTCAGAATAAGATTTGACTTGGGGATCAGCGGCTGCACACGGGCAGTAGACGCGGGGCATCAACCCGGGTGCCCACCAAGCCCTGCCTCCCTTTCAAGCTCTGTTTAACCGCGCAAGTCGTATCTACGCCGTTTTGCACCAGCTGTACTGTGCGTACTGTATACTGTATCATTATGGCAGCTATGCACTCGCTACCCTCTTGAGCACACTCGGAACACAGCTGCAGCGCTGCAGAAATGCAGAAAGAGCTCGAGAGAGGAACGCAGGCCACGCGAGCATGCCGGCGAGACGCAAAATCGCGAGACAATGCCCAATCCCGAAGCGAGAGGTCCACAGGGGCAGAGTTTATCCCAGGTGTAACCGCGAGCTAATATGCAGGATCGCAGGAAAAACCCCCCCAGCTTGCCCCATCGTCTCCGCGTCCCCGCTACCCCCCAGATTCCAGAGGCCCGGACCTGGGCATAGCATGCTTAGACGCCCTGGACGACGCGGTCCTGCAGCCGCTTCGCGCCCAGTCTCTCTTGGACCCGGGTCTCGCCCACCGCTAGCGGCCGCGCACCCCCCAGCTTGCAGCTTGTGTGGTTCGAGGTTCCATAGCGCGCAGCGGGGCCCGAGGCAGGCGCGCTACGAGTTGACGGTGGCTGTTAACCGCCTTTTTCCGCCAGTCCCGAGGGTCGAGTGAGTCTCGTCCCTCTGTGCTGTGGGATCTCGGAAGCTCGGACACTCGTTGACCTGCAGTGCCGACGTGCGGTGCCCATGTCTCCGACCAGACTTTACCGTCCTTGTCTCTCCACATTTCTTTGTTCTGTACTTCGTTTTTTCTTTCTTTCTCGTCGCACATCTTGTCGCCCTCGCCGGCTCTTCGTCTCCCTTTCGCGGCTCTGTACTTGTATCATCTTCCTCTTCACATTCGCCGATCGCGGATCGTCGTGCCCAGCTGTGCTAGAGGTCATTCCCCACCTCGCTCATCTTTCTCACACCTCGCCTCGCTTGGATACTTTCTCACTTCACTTCTTCTTCTTCACCCCTTTTCGTCTCATTCTTGTCCACCTCCGCCCGGCGCGATGACTCCCCGAGCACAGTACCAGGACTTCCTCGCGGACATGGTGAGTCCCGCCAAAGCTGTTCACGGGTCCCGAACGGCGCTCACCCCAGCCCCGCTTCCGTAGCATGGGTCGTATCTCGCGCAGGTCGCATGTCAAGCGCCAGCTCAACACCACTCGTGCGATGATGGACCCAGGGTGAGTGCTGGTCTCGGGGTGTAGATTGGGCCTCGGACCCAAACGGAAGCCGAATCGGTGCCGGTACTCTAGCAATGCGGCGCGGACGTATCTCGCAGAGGCCGCGCTGGCAAGCGACGACGCGGCGACGAAGCGGCGTCACTCGGAGGAGTGTCCTTCCGGCCTCGAGCTTCGTAATCCCGCCGACCAGGCTATCCTCGGCGTCTGCCTCGGAATCCCGGAATCGTGTGCCCTGCCACTTCCTCACTCTTGATCGCCAGCTGACCGGCAGATACGCGCTCGCAGTGTTGCACCACTACGCCCAGGGCAAGATGGAGCGCGGCAAGAGCAAGATGCAGATCCACGCAAAGCTCGAGGCACTCGAAATGAATGTGAGTGTAGAATCGTGCTCGGTGGAGGAGATGCCGTTTGGCTGGACTGGAGATGGGCGGCGACGACGACAAACGCCCATTCTCAGGGTCTCGATTCCTGGACGGTCAGGATGCGGCGCTTGGTCGGCTTGTCATGAACTGCTGGTTTTGAAGGCTGCTGATAGGTCGACTTGGCATGATTGACAAGGCCATTCCGGACCGACCGCTCGCTATCATGGCGGCGTCGTCGTTCTTAGATTGTGTTGAAGCAGAGTCTGGGCTCCACATGCTCCACATCCAACGCATCCCTCACATCATCCCTCGTGTCCTTCTTCTGACCCTCAGATGCCTCACTTCGGTAACGACTTCCGCATGCTCCGGCAGCAGCTGGAACTCATCCCTTCGCGTGTGCTTCCCAATGGCGAGCTGGGGCCTCCCCCACCACCGTACCCAAACAAGCCTCACTGCTCCTGCACGTGCAGCTGCGGCGCCCAGGAAGAGGACACCGTTGGCCTCCACTCGAACGTGTCGCTCAGCGCCCTCCCGGCTCGCGACACGTACATCTCGACCCCGAACCTGGCTGGACCAGCAGGGGCTTTCCCAACTCGCCCGTCGACCATCTCATTCCCGTCCACAAGCTCGTCTGTGTCGTCCATGAGCATGCTCACGAACGCCAGCATCTCCACAGAGGCTCTCGCCATGGCGCCCACTCAGTCGCGCCGTCGCCCGCTGTCGATGCTGCTCCCACGCATGCGTCTTTCCAACGCCAGCAATGTCAGTCTGGCGTGATCTACAAGTTGATCTGTTGTATATTGTATGCTGTTCGGTACGGATTCCGTTTCGTTTTCCCTCTGCTCACGACTCGCTGGCTTTATTCATGTTGCATTACATTCTCATCTTCCTTATCGGGGCTTCAACTGATCTTATCAGCTCCACCATGTATGTGACTAACCACTTACCCTCCAATTTCGACAACGTATCCTGTCCTGGTCTTTATACGCCCGTCCTTTGTTCCCTTCGGCTGCCTCTTGTCTCGCTGCCACTACTTGGCCACAACGCAGACGATTTTGAACAAAGCCGCACGCCTCTTTGCCTCCTGGGTGCGCTTCTCGGGATCTTCGACACCCTCCGGCCAACGCCCGACGACGACCTCAAGGACATACGGGATACTGAAGCGCATATTTGAACTCTGGCCTGGCGGTCCGGAGCGGGCAAGGTGAGGATTGTGGGAAAAATGCAGACAGTGGAGGATCAAGATGCCAGACAAAGTTCAATATCTACAGTTGCGAGCATCGTTGTTTTCAAACCTGGGGGCGATGGCTCATGGACAGGCTGAACCCCGCGCTGGGCCCCACCGAGTTTGTCCCAGCGGAGACATGGAGACATACCAACGCACACTACAGCTCACAACAGCTATATATAGTGCATGTGGGGGATGTGCCTGGGGCCTGGAGACTTTCCGCCACACTAGTGCGGTTGGTGGCCTTTTCGGTGGACCGTCTCCGCTGTTGAGTCAGACACACGACGCTCTCGAGGAGCTGTGGACCGCATGGTACATCAAACCCCTGCAGCGGATCAGCTGAACAACCTCTGCGATTTCGCATCGCACCCCATCCCCTTCGGCCGGCGTACAAGCAGTTCGGCATGGGCCGCGAAAATGGCGAGGCCGCGTTGTACAACTACCTGGAGACCAAGGCCGGCAGGTCCTAATTGACCTACTTGCGCTCGCCCATGCACTCCTTGTAGGTGTGGACGGGAGCTGCGCGCACCGGCGCACCGGCGCAGAGCCATATCCAATTCCGCACCCGTTTTTCACTTCTTGCCTGCTTGGCGCTGCGACTCTCTTGCTCGCGCCAATTCTACTGCATACTCTGAGCCGGTGAGGCCGACGCGCCGTGACAACAACCTACGCCTCGTCGATCGACGAACGAACTGATCGGTCCAAACGAGTTGACGCGCGTCTGTTGCGCACGGACCCCGGTCCTGCGCGCTCAGTGCACCGCAATACTACGTCGCCTCGACGCCTCAACGGATCAACGGGCCGCGAAACCTCATGATATCACAACGCGTCACACGAGGGGGGAGAGAAAGAGGAGGGCCGTCTTGTCTGGACGCGCACGGTTCACGAACTGCGGTATTGCGCTGCATTGTGAGACAGATGTGGTTTGGAGTCTAATCTTTGACGTGAAGAGCATGAAGAGATTCCCATGATGACGCCCGCACACCAACAGCCACATCCTTCCGATTATGGCAACTAGCATAGTGCTATCACAAACACTGACACTGATAACAACCTGCATTCGATCGAACAATCTACAGCCCCTGTTCAGCATGCACAGCATTAGCTGCCAGGGTCCCAGATGCGCCTGCGCTGCTCTCTCAGAGAGGGATGCATTGGGGTATAAGGGAATGTGTCTGTGTTTATGTTTGTGGCGCGCGCGCAGCGCGCTGCCCCGGAAAGGGGTATTTTTCGGTGTCCAAGCACACACCGCTCAGCGGGATTATACCGATACAAAGCTCAAGAATAACCAAAAGTGAAAAGGGAGACGCAGACGGAAGACGAACTGGGTTGTGGCGTGGCCAAATGGGGAAGAAACCCCAGAATCCAAGCTGCCAGCTTAGACGTAGCGCTTGATGGCGTTCATGTACGCCCATCCCGTGGCGGTGAGGGCACCCGACTGTCCGAGCTTCCATGCGTTTCCGACATCGCACGGCGCGTACGCATAGACGTTCGGGTGCTTCTGGAATAGGTCGACGACATCGTACATGAACGCATTGGCCTTGTTCTGGTCCCAGCAGGGCACGAATCCATTCGGCGCGTCGACGCAGCCAAACTCGGTGATCCACATGGGCTTGCGGTACGTGTTCCAGTAGTGGTCGAGAACCTTGCGCGCGCCCTCAACGGTCGTGGTGTAGATGTGCACTGCGACGACGTCAAAGTCGGCGGCGAGGCCGGCCGACGAAAACGATCGCAGCCACGTCTCGCTCTCCTGCATGCACATGGCCGGAGAGATGAGGAGCGTACCCTTGTTCCCCAGCGGTGCAATGTACTGGTTCCAAGTCTGGACGGCCGACTGGACACTCATGTCCGAGCTCTCGCCCGTCGGGCAGTCGGGCTCGTTGAACCCAAGCATGTACTTTGGCACCGCGCCCTTCGTCCACGTCGACGTGAATGTGCTGAAGCGGTCCCAGTCATTCTGTACCGACCCACGGTGGCCGTTACCCCAGAGCATGGGGATGGCCTCGGGCACACCAGAGTGCCACATTGGCTTGGGGGTCCAGTCGTACCACCTGCCTGTGAGCTGATGGTACCAGGCAAAAGGCTCACCATCCGATGTAGTTCTGGAAGTCATCAAAGAGGAGGCCGGCAGCGAGGCCGGCCTTGCGACCGTTCGGGGTAAGCGGGGCCTTGCAGCTCGACGCGCGCTCCATGACGGTAGCGAGTTCAGAACGCTGACGCGACCGGCGGAGGTTGTTCCCGCTCGTCGTCCAGCGCTGGTTCTGGTTCCCGTTGGCGCACTGCCATGTCTGTGCAGGGTTGCCGTTCCACATGCCGCCATTAGGGAGGTCGAGGCACTGGTTCTTGCCCTCCAGGACCAGCCGGGAGCCGTCGTAGTTCCACTTCTGCGCAGCCAGGTTGGGGTAACACGTCCAGATCTTCATCTTGATGCCGCTGCCCGGGTCTGGGGTGAGTGTGGTCATTTTAGGGCGGGTGATTGTGGCACATTCCGGTCGGTCCGCGCGGACCGACCGTGCCACTTTTGTTCAAAACTCACTCGAGCCCGCGTCGAGGCAGAAGTTTGTGCCCTCGAGCTGCACCGCCGTGCTGCCCTTCCGAATGACCCATTTCTGGGCACTGCATGTCAGACGATGACGAGGAGAAACAAGAGCGGAATGAAGGGCTTTCGTATGTACCCTCGCACTCACCCGCTGCCGTTGCACTGCCACACCTGGACGGCGCGGCCGTTCTCGCGGACGTTGCCCGAGAGATCGAGGCAGTACGCGGTGTTGCCGTTGGGATGGATCGAGACGGTCGCGGCGCCGCCGGACGGCTGCTGGGGCGACGAGGGGGGCTGGGGCTGGGGCTGGCTAGCGGGCGGCGGGGGGCCGCACTGCGCCGCGACGAGCGAGAGCGCCGCGAGCTTGGAGATCACCGAGAGAAGCATTTTGAGACGTAGGATGTATCTCCGCCAAATGGATGATAAGGGAGTGTGGGGGTGTCTCGTTTGTCAAACTCCCCTCCTCCCATCTCTTAAATATCTCTTTGCAGCCAGGGTGCGAAACCGTTGTCCATTCCATCTCGCTCAGCGTCCTGCAGCACCCATGCATGCCATACCCCGCGATAGCATCAAAAGAGCAAAAGAGGCAGGAAGGAACAAACGGGGGTGCGGCTGCCACGGCCGTGCCAAGGCGCCGTGGCTCCAGGGACGCAGGACTGAGCGCGATCAAGGGCCTGGTCCAGATCCGGCGGCGCGTTCAGCTGCGGGCGTAGCTTGAAGGTGCAGCTTGAGGAGTGGGTCTGTTTCTCTCTCTCTTCTCTACGTTCCGTGATAGACGGTACCGCGAGACGCCCACACTCGACAGAGACAAACGGTGGCACAACCAAATACGACATTTGCGATCCGGATACGACATTTGGGACAATGGTCCCGGCCGGCAGACTAAAAGAAACATAACGCGGATAACGCCCGTGCTGCCGTACACTTCACTACTCAGCCGGCTCTTTGCCGTAGAGCCTCGGGTGGGATGAGACACGAGGAGTGACGCGGTGCAAGAATGAGGCAGTACGCGCGAGGGCACACACTCAACTCGCCGTACCCGTGAGGAATGGCGGATAGAGGCATCGCGGCCCAGTGCCACTCTACCGTGCTTACGAGACATGAAATTCTGAGCCACACACACATCTGCGAATCAAATGGCGCGTGGTGGCGGGCGCGCGGGCGCGCGGGCGTTGGCGTTGAAGACAGCCGCGAACGGGGACAGATTAGGTCCCACACCGCAGTTGATCTTTGGGGGTCCTCCCTCCGGTATGCGCAGAGCGCGCGTAGAATGACAGCGAGGGGTGCGCAAGGACCATACCTCTCCAACGAGCAGCCAACCAGCAGAATGAATGTTGTTCTGCCAAGCAAAATATAAGGGGTGATGAACATTGCATTGCTGGATATTCGGATCGGGGGATCCGGCAGATCACTCCGAAAACAAGGTTCCTGGGCCGAGGGACCCTTTTCAACCCTGCATGCCGGGGCCGAGACCGCGAATAGAACGACCAGAGCTTCACCGTCGAGCGGGAGGTAGATCCTGATATCTTGGACTGAAGCTCGGTCCCAGAGTACCAGAGTGGAACACGGCGAGTCAGAGCGACAGCCTGCAGCCTGATAGGAACGATCCGTGGCCCAAGCCACGAGCGTCGCACGTCTTCTGCTCCGATGGGCGCTGGGTTCGATTGAATCGCATGGACGCGCCACACGAGACCCGTCGCGGGGCGCGCAGGGCAACAGAATTGGGGGGCTTCCGGGCTCTCCGACTCTCATCACCTTGCACGGACCAGGGGGGGATCCCCGTCAACATGGCAATGGCGGGCCATAGCGGACGGCGCGGGTGGCGGCGGGGTGGCGTACGGTGTCGCACCGGCAGAATTCTTTTTTGGTATTTTGATGCGTGAACGCCGTTGTTCTGTCCCAGTCTAATCCAGGTCCCCATTGAGCCGAGAGCAAGAGGCGTTATGGAACTATGGATGGAACAGCGGATCAACATGCGATTGAGTTAATTACATCCTTCAAGCCTCCTAGTTCCCCGGCTGTCAGATGTCAGATGTCAGCTGTCAAAGGTCAGCTGCTGCTGCGAGCCGCAGACGCCTGGAACAGCCGTGTGTCACAAACGTCACAAGAATAGAAGGCTGCAGTATCCGGGAGGCCCAACTCTACGGTACCTTGTTCGTCTGGGTTACAAGCTGCAAACTACTTATCCAGCGAAAGAATGTTCCCCAACGAAACGGTGGCCATGGTGGCGTGGTGGGGCCCGCTGGCGGATCTGCAGGCGTTTATAGACAGGTACCCACCTCCCACTTGAGTCAGACCGTTGTACCGCCATGGTGATCGTCACGTCCTCGAGGGGAAACGGACCGCTGGGCGTGTTGATCAGTCACTCAATTGCAAGCGAAGCGAACACGCCTCCACACGGCAGTGCTGCACGGCTGTGTGTTTCTGTATGGTAACCTTCGACCGCCCGATGTGATGGCCGACGGTCAGCGTTCATGGACAGGTTTCATGCGCCCCTTCTGCTTCGAGACACTGCACTGATCGCACAGAAGTGCTGTAAGCTCTCAAGCACAGCCAGCACCGCGTCGTTCGCATGGGGCTTGGTCGATTGGGTGAGTGGCGTGACAAGGGGGTGGCATTTAACCATCTGGAAGCAGTTGCTTGTTGTGTTTTGAGAAGGATAGCGGATTTCTCCGCAGTTAGGAGAGAACTCAGATGGAGATGAACTAAGTTTATAGTCGTGAATCCGGGGATGTCGCTCGAGTGACGGGAGTGAGGTAGACATAATCAACATGAGGAGTGAGCACTGTTGCGAGTCGAGGTTGGGTTCTTGCAGCAGGAGGGGAGTCTGAACTTTGAGCTGAGTAGTGTCAAGATCCGACAGGACGACCGAGAGCCATTGACACATCGCAGTTATTTTGCAGTGTCTATCGCCACATCAGTACAGTACGTCTATCGCAAAGCGTCCTCAAGTGACTATCGTTTTTTGTGTGTTTATGGATCTATTGCGTCGTGGTGACCACATTCCGCCGTTCACGCCCAACTTGCCAACTTTTGTTCCAACAACTGAAAGCTTGCAAAATTCTACACTTCTGACACTCACGCGCCCACTGCTGTACCCGTTACTGTAATCACTGGCCTCGTGAGCCGTTGTACTCTCCGACGTATGTATCGTCCCCTTGTCTCACTGTTAGCATCACCGCTATCGGTATTGCTGATTCGGAGAACATCTCAGTTGCCTCCCAGTGACAAAGGGAGCACCTCTGATGACACCACGACTGAATTTCCACGTAGGTCAAGCCTGATGGCTGTAATGTCGCCCGTGGCCGAGTCTCATTCATGTACAGTAGCAAAGGAGCTTGAGAAATGTCGGAGCCACATTCCGCTTTTGTCTTCCGAGATAAGATGGGAGATCAGATATTGCGTTATAGCATGTTTCACGATCCACGAGGGTATCAGTGATATGATCGATATGAGCCAGCAGGTGCGGTACGGTACACTACTCCGATGTACACGAGTAATTGATTCGTCGTAAAGCAGCACAAGGATGTTGTGCATCAGCTCCATAGCTCTACACTCCTCACGGCAGTACGCATTGTCCCTCATCGCCACTTGGATCTGGCCTGCCACGGAGACTGCGAAGGCGGTGGCGCGCTGCGTGCGTCATCGATTCCATGGTCCGCCAGGCCAGCCATCCACAACGGGCAAGCTCACCGGCTGCTAGTTGCAAGGTGCGGATGGCAAGTGGCAAAGCAAATGTCCAGAAAGACCAGATGTGCTCACTTTATCGTGCCAAGACGAGATATGAGATGAGATTCCGGGAAAATGCCTCGGATTGTAACAAGCTTTTTGGAAACGTGAACGCTGTGCACAGCTCTGAATCGCTGCTGCTCGCCTCGGTCGGCTGCCCCTTATCGCCACTTGCAGAGCAACAGCCATCAAGACCACCAAAAGGGCCAACGGAACTCCCGGATGCTGTGCACCGAGATATGCAACAGCGGCTGGTGAGCGTATCTGCTGTTGGCGACGACCTCCGATGGCGTCGGGGCAGTGTGCAGTTGCTATATGTGAAGGATCAATGGATAGAGGTGAAAGGTTGGGTTGTTTTGATACCACCACTAACGCCGTAGATTGTCCAAATACGTACTCCCCTGTAGCCATGAGTGGATCCTGGTGTGGATGTGCGTCATCACTCTGCGCGCTTTGCGGCCAGGGAGGGAGGGGATTGTGGAGGTCCCAGACGAGACGAGACGCGCACCTCTCGAGCGCCACTTCCTGTGCAGTGACAGTCAGTGACAGGCACAATAGTGTGGCCACTGCTACTACTCTGGTCACCACCTACGTTTACTTCTTCTCTCCTTGTTCTAGACAACCCATTGTCCCATTCGTGCATCCATCCAACTCTCCACCTCTCTCCCACCAGCAAGCTCCGTCGCCAGCATCGCCCGCGTAGCTTCCATCCCATCCTCGGTATTCCGGCCCCGCTCAATTCTCAGCTATCCACAACATCTTCTTCAATCCGCAATCTCCATCCTGTTGCAAGCAAATCAAGTCTCCGACAAACGCGAACCTAACCCCACACTCCCCACACTCCGTCCCCGGCCCCCCGTCCATGTCATCACGACCGTCCATGTCATCGCGATACAACGCCCAGCGCGATGCGCGCGGGCATAACCCGTATGGTGTCAACCTCGTGAGTAACCGTGACTCGCCAGGATGCAGGACATCCATGCCGGCTCCTGCTCATTATTATGAGGTAGCAGGATTGAGAGCGATGTACAGCACACTGCGTTGCTGTGCTGAGCGATTTACAACTGATGTCCTGGAACCCGCCGCCCGACGGCAGAGCGCTGACTTCAGCCACCAGTAGGATACCAGTACAGCTCGGTCGATGTCATTACGGGAATGACCAACGTTCATGGCATAAACGATCCAAAGTAGGTGCAGCACGGCTGCTTCGCGTCCGTCCTTGCGCCCTCTAACAGCCTAGATATCGCTTCGCAGTCCTCAAGGCGTACTGTGACCTGAAGCTCGCGCGCGGAAAGAACAAGCCCGAGCTCGTCTCCAAAATCTGCTTGCTCGAGCAGTCGGTGCGTCCTGAACTGTCTAATCTTCCTAACCGTCAGCTTCGCCTCCAGAGCCCCGCCTTTGCGAAGAGCTTTGACGAGATCCGCGAGTACTATCTCCTTGGCCCGTCGCCCTTGGCTCGGCGAACTCCATATGGATCCGCATCCGGAACTCCGCAACGGCACGGAACCACGGGTCGCGTGTCGTCAAGCACAAATGCGTTCACGTCGGCCATGGCGCGCGCCAACACGGTCGCGGCGGCGGCGCAGACCACCCCACGTGCCCGCGCATCTGACGAACCAGGGGACGAGCCCCCGCCTCCGCCCTACTCAAGCCAGGATCCCGAGCCCGAAGCCACAGCCGTGCTGATGGCGATCCAGAGCGCAGACAGTAACACGCCCACGCCGTCTCATCGGCGTACAGGCAGTGATGCTGCGGCTTCGCGCATGTCGATAGGGAGTTCTGATTTGCACCGCAACTCGTTGTTGTCTGTCTCCAATGGTGGCGCTCACTCGGACAGTGCGGTTAGCCGCCCTCGGTCCCCTGTGGATCCTCAGGAGAGAGCGATCCGGGAGGAAAGCGAGCTCGAAGAGGCAATCCGTCTCTCCCGCCAGTCTGAGAAGGAGCGTCTCGAGTACGAACGCGCAGTTCAGGAAAGCCTCGAGACCTACGAGGAGGATAGGTCGTTGCGGTCCATCCAGCAAGAGCACTTCCCCGGCGAAGGTGTCGCTGGACCCAGCAGCTATACAGCTCCCAGCAGCTATGAAGCTTCCAGCCTCTACGAAGCTCCCAACAGTCATGGTGCTTCCAGCAGCTATGGAGCTGGTCATGTAGGCCACAGCGCCCCGCAGACGAACGGGCACCATAGCAGACTCAGCTACGGCAATGAACATCCTGCAGCTGGAGCATCACATGCGACCGGGCCAGAGGACCTCATGGACCAGATGGAAAACCTCGACTTTGGCTCAGCCCCGATCCTCGCCCCGACTCAAGCGGCGACGTCCCCTCCTCGTGTATCGGCTCAAGCAACTGGTAGCACACTGCAGAGCAGAAATCCTTTCCTCAGCGAAGTCGAGCACCAGCACTTCGAACCACCTGCATCGCCTTCCCGGCCTACTTCTTCCCAGCCGTCTGGTCAACGTGATTTACCTCCTCTCCCGCCCCGCCACTACCAGGAGCACGAGGCTTATGGCCCCCACCAGGAGCACAAGGCTTATGCCCCCCATCAGGAGCACGAGGCATATGCATCGCACCAGGAGCAGGAGGGGTATGCACCGCCAGACGGACCTCCCCCTGGATGGGTGCCCGACCACGAACAACATGCCCCTCCGCCTGTCCCACCTCCTCCGTCTGTCGCGCCTGATCACTATGCTTATCGCTCAGACTCTCAGGATTACGCGCTCTCCCCAGACCTGGACGCAGGCCCAGGCGGGGATAATGGCATGTTAAACCCCCACGGGCATGGGGTTCCTGGGGGAACGTACGCCCACACTTCCACGCCTCCCCGGGCACCCTCTCCTGCGCCTATTCTCATCGGTGGTGAAAACGCCCTTGAGATGCTGCGCGACTACGATACTGTCTTCCTTATCGACGACAGCACGTCGATGAAAGGAGAACGATGGGAGCAGGCCACAGCCGCTATCATGGGTGTGGTTTCCCAAGCTGTCAAGTACGACGAGGATGGTGTTGACATTTACTTCCTCAACTCGAAGCGTGTCGGGAAGGGACTGCGCACGGCGGACGATGTCGAGGAACTGTTCGCCGGGCTGGATCCCAAGGGCGCGACACCGACAGGCCTCCGGATGGAGGCTATCCTGCGGGAATACATGACTCGCCTCGAGCGCGACACGGCATCGGGTGACGGGATGACACGGTCCATGAACCTCATCGTGGTGACTGATGGCGGTACGTCCAGTGTCGCAAGCTCTTACTAGACTGACACCAGCGTTTGCCATTCCCGTCCTGCGCCGAATCCGCGCTGCCTCCTCTGTTGACGAACGTTTTGATATGATCGCTGCAGCTCCTACTGACGACCCCGAGAGCGTGCTCATTAGCATTGCGAAGCGCCTCGACAGGGGAGACTATCCGCTGTCGCAGGTCGGGGTGCAGCTTCTCCAGATTGGTGATGACCCAGAGGTAGGTACAAGTCCGGGCCCGTGTGTGAAGACAAGTACTGATATCAGGCAACGGAGGCACTGCAGGAGCTGGATGAGGGTCTGGCTGCTGCGCATGGCGTGCGTGACATGGTCGACACGGTTCCGTATAACGGCGAGGCCATGACGGCCAATCTCATAGTAAAGGTCCTTCTCGGGGGGATCAACCGGAGAATAGATCGCAAGTTCTAGGCAGACGTGCATATAGAATAAAGGCAGGCCGCAACATGCGCTGGCATCACTGTAGATGCACATGACTTCAGGCTGCAAAGCCACCAGGTTGCATGCAGGTCGTGTGCCGATGGAGAGGAGAGTAGGTATCAGTGTATCAGTGTCTTGGGGGTTCCTGGAATCGTCGATCAAGAAAATTAGTTCCGCCGCCACCTCCACCGCCGTCCAAAATCTTTGCCCAGCGTAGTTCAGAAAGTCTGTGGACACTGGACACATTCGTCACAACACTCCTCACCCCCACCACCCCAACCACACCCATCATGGCGTCGCTGCTCAAGGCCTCGGAGAAGCTGCAGAAGGGCAAGAAGCGCGCGGCGGAGGATGAGGCGCCGGCCGTCGTCGAGAAGAAGCGCAAGGACAAGGTGCTCATGCTCTCCTCGCGCGGTATCACGGGGCGCATGCGGCATCTTATGGCGGACCTCGAGGCGCTGTTGCCGCACGTCAAAAAGGGTGAGTTTGAGAGGAGGTGAGGAGAGGGGGGCGCGGGGTGATGGATTGAGAATGAGGATGGTGATCTGGGGAGCTTTCCAAATCAACTGACACCCAGACTCGAAGCTCGACTCGAAATCGGCGCTGCACCTGGTCAACGAGCTCGCGGACCTGCACTCGTGCTCGAACGCGCTCTACTTTGAGGCGCGGCGGCACGAGGACCTGTACCTGTGGCTTTCGCGTACTCCGAACGGGCCGTCGGTCAAGTGCCACGTGCAGAACATCCACACGATGGACGAGCTCAAGATGACGGGAAACTGCCTCAAGGGGTCGCGGGGCATCTGCGTGTTTGATGGCGAGTGGGAGGCCAAGGAGGAGTGGAAGCTTATGAAGGAGCTCTTTTCGCATGTGAGTAGAGGAAGAGGCGGGTGAAGAACGCTCATGATCACCCGCCTCGAGGAGGTGAACCAAGAGCTATGAAAGCAGTCATGCTAGCTCTCACCCACCCCGGAACAACTCGACTCACACGCAGATCTTCTCGGTTCCGCGCACGTCCCGCCGCCTGAAGCCGTTTATCGACCACATTCTCCTCTTTTCGATTCTCGACGGCCGCATCTGGTTCCGGAACTACCAGATTATCGACAAGGACCCGCTGCGCCCGTCCGGCCCGCCGCAGACGTCGCTCGTCGAGATTGGCCCGCGCTTCGTGCTCAACCCTATCCGCGTGTTTGAGGGCTCGTTTGGCGGCCCCACAGTGTTTGCCAACCAGGAGTTTGTTACCCCCGCAGCTATGCGGGCGGCGGCCAAGCGCGAGGCCGGGCAAAAGTACCGCATGCGCAAGGGCGACCAGGAGAACCGCGGGGACCGCGCGGCCAGGAGGAAGGAGGAGCTTGGCGAGGACGAGCTCGCCGTCGACAAGGTGTTTGCGTAGAGTATTATGCCCGAGATGTTACGTGTGTATTAGAGAAGGGTACGGGGGTTCTGATGGGGGCCATGTATTGGAAAGGCCACCTCTCTTGACAATCTCAGTTCACCCCCCTGACAATTGCCTCTTGGGTACACATAATCGTATCCATATCGTATCCCACGACTCCCGTCATGCCCCCACTCCGACTCCGGTCCTACTCTACAATCAGAATCCAAACAGGTATCCCAGGATCAGGAGGGTACAGAACGCGACGACGCCGCCGAGGATGAACGTGTCGCGCCGGCGGCGGCTCGAGATCATTGAGATGAGCGAGTTTATGCCGGGCATCTGCGACACCACGCCGCCCATGCGCGAGTCAATGGACGCGAGAAGCCCGCGCTGCTCGGCAAAGTCCTGCCGTGTGGCGTATGCCTGGCTGCGGGTGTGAGTGAAATGCGTAACAGCTAGTTGCGCAGATGACCTAGCTGCTAGTACTCACTCGAGCGTGTCGTCCATCATGCGGTGGCTCGAGTCTATCCGCCCCCGGTCGGCGAGCAGCGCATCCGTCGCCGACGACCGGGCCGTCTTGTAGTCGCTGCCATCAGAATCCAATTCCACACTCTGCACCTACTCGATATCCTTGCGCACCGAGCCGAGGAGATTACTCCGCTGCACCGCCGAGTCAATGTTCCCGCGCACGCGCAGAAAATCACGGCGGTAATCGTCATAGTTGTCGCGGTGGCGCGCGGCCGCGTGCTGCATGCTCGCAGATGGCGGCTGCGATGGCGAGTTGATGAGGCCCGTCAGGTCCTCTATCGCTTGGTCGAGCTGCCGTCAGTGGGAAAAGAGTGGGCCGGGTGGGGGATGTTGCGCGGCGTGAGTCAGTGCTCGTCGTTCAAAGGAGCACGGCTTTGGTTTTGACTTCACATCTCACATCTCCTCCAGCCCAGATACGCACCTTGCCCAGCAATTCCTCAATCTCCTCCTCGACAAGCTTGTACCCCCCGACGCCCTCCTCGTCGTTTTCGCCCGGCCGCGCCCCGGCAGCAATCTCGCCCGCGAGCCGCGAGTAGCTCGACAGCTTCGTGTCCAGTGCGGCCTCGAGCGCGCGCGCGTGCCGCCGCGCATTGTCCCATGCTGATGCCATCGTGGTGGAGCGTGAGCGTGGACGTGAGAGTGAGAGTAAAAGTGCGAGATGGAGTGTTTGTTGATGTTGTGAATCGAGTAGTGTCAGTTGTGCTGTCTGGTCCATGTAAAGACGTCAGAGCTCGCCGCCCAGAGCGGGGGTGGAATGGACGGAAGCAAATCTTGCGGATTGAGATGTGTTCCACGCACTCATCTACCCTTCGGTGCCTTCGCGCCTTTGTCGTCACCATCCAACCTGACAACCTCGTCGACAACAGCGCAACATTGATACTCGACGCACTCGACACGCAAACGCACACGCGCACCTAGAATAACACCTGACTCGGAAACGCGGATCTCCCATCCGGCCCTATTTACTGGCACCTCCTTTTCCCTCTCCCTCCAGCTCACCACGATGCGCGCCGCCCTCGCGTTTGCGGGCGCGCTCCTCCTCGCGGCGAGTGCGCACGCGACGGCCCTCACGACCCTGCTGCTCGCGAATGAGAAGAGCTGCTTCTATGCTGATGTCGATGGCGTTGGAGAGAAGATTGGTGAGTCGGCTGTAATGGACTCATCGAGAATAGGCCGCGATTCTGGTTGGCGCGTGATCTTGGCGGACGATTGCAGCTGGACATCTGCGGGGTTGTGGTCGTGATGGCTGCAGCTTCTCACAAGGGCTGTAAGCTCCCCGGCTTACCATGATTATAGCCCCAGCCGTGTCTAAATTTGCTACCTTGCAACCACTGCTCCTCAATGCTAACCCCAGGCTTCTACTTTGCCGTGCAGTCGGGCGGCAACTTCGAGATCGACTGGGTGGTGATGGACCCCGAGGACAAGTCGATTATTGACGGCGACAACGAGCGCCAGGGCGACTTTATCTTCACGGCCAAGACGATCGGCGAGTACTCGTTTTGCTTTTCGAACGACGGGAGCGGCGCAGACAAGCTCATCGACTTTGAGTGAGTGCAACACGGAGATGGCATGGGCTATTGATATTTCCCCCGTTCTAGCCGATCGCCATCCTCCTCTCTGAGGCGCAGCACACTTACGCGCAGCATCATGGTCGAGTCGGAGCCGCGCCGCGTCCTCTCGGCACAGCAGGCCGTCCCGCTCAAGGAGCACACGTCGGCGCTCGAGGAGAGCACTTACAAGCTCAACGGGCTGCTCTCGAATGTCCAGCGCACGCAAAAGTACTTCCACACGCGCCATCACCGCAACTACTCGACCGTGCTCTCCACGCAGAGCCGTATTTTCTGGTTTACCGTCCTCGAGTGTGTTCTCATGGCGGCGATGAGCCTGTGAGTTGCATTAGATGAGGTTGTCGAGGTTGTGCTGACTGTGTAGTTCGCAGATCTGGGTGCTCAAGACATTCTTCTCGCGCTCGGGAAGCAGGCGGTTCAAGGTCTGAGATATCTGGAGAAAACTGGCATGGCGAGACGAGATGCATTGCAATACATGACCCTGACGGAGTAAGAGGGTGCTGACTGACAACCACACTGCGCTGCACATGACCTAGTCTGACTACACTGCATACGTCTATTCTACACAACACAAATATCCCTCTTCGTAACCCTATGTCTTTGGGCGCTGCGCGTCGTACACCGGAATCGCCTCGCTGATCCACGGCAGCTGGAAGAGGTCGGAGCGGCGCAGGTCCTCCTCGCGCACGCTGCCGCCATTCGTGCCCGGCATGCCAATCTGGTGGCCGAGCATCGTGTCCAAGTCGCGTGCCTGTGCTGCGAGCCAGTTGTGGATAAACGCGTAGGGCGACGAGCTGGGATTAGCGAGATGACTTGGGAATAGCAGCTTAATGTAACGGATCGCCAGCTGCTAGTTTCTCAACTCACGCAAAGGCCTCGAGGAAATCGCGCTTCTGCTTGATATCCCGTGCAAAGTAGGCGAGCTCGCCGACCTTGTCGTCGAGCTTGACGATATCGGTGCCGGTCTGGCCCTCAAAGTTCTGGAGGAGGGTGGCCATCTTGGACTTGAGCGGGTCCTCAATCTCGATGGGAATGTCAAAGCAGCGGGGATGGAAGTTGTGCTCTTTGGACACGTCGATCTCGTAGTTGATCACCACGGGGTCGGGGTGGTGGAGGAACCGTGTCGCGACCTCGGGGATCTGGTGGAACTGAATGCCCTCCGCACCGTGGGGCACAAGCTTCTCCAGCCCGCCAATGGGCCGCACGACCGTCGGGTCCTCCTTGTCCTGTGCCCCGCTCGTCTTGACAAGCTGCCACACAGCCGCCATGACCTCGGCGCGCGTGCCCTCCCGCATCGAGATCATGTCGCTCAGCGGCGGAATCACTTTGAAGCGCTCCGGGTAGTGCGCGAGATGGATCACAATCCGGCAGCGCACGTTCTTGTCGCCGCGGCGCAGCACCTCAAAACCGTCGACTGGCGGCGCCGTGCTCGACGGGTGCCACTCGACAATGTTGCCCTCGGGGAACGTCGGCGCCTCGCGATTGTCAAACTCGACGACTATCGAGCGCAGGAACGACGAAAACTTGCGCTTCTGCTTGTCCAGGCGATGGTTTCCCGTCTGCTGTGAGTTCATCGTACGAAAGGCGATAACTCACGTCAAGCAACCGCCCCTCTATCCTGAGGACCCAGCCCGCGACGCCCTTGCCAGTGTTGAGGTCGACGCCCGGAGCGCCAGGCACATCCTCCTTCTTCTCCTCCTTCTCCCCGTCCTTGCCCTCGCCCTCCTTCATCTCCGCATCCTTCTCCTCGTTCCCCTGCCACGCCTGGTCGTGCGCGGTATGGCTCAAAAACACCCGCAGCGTGCGCTTCACCCGCGTGCTCCGCCCCAGCGCGTCGTTGATCTCCGCCTTTTTCCTGAGCAGGGTCCAGTCCAGCTTCTGCTCAATCTTCATCAGCTCCGTAAACGCCGGCGAGTCGGGCACGAGCGACTGCAGCACGTGCGGCGGGGGGAGCGGCGGGCGCGGGTGTTTCCTGCTGTCAGCGAGATTGATAGGCAAGGCAGAACGTACCGCCTCGGGGCGTCGGCCTCGGCCTCGGCGGGGCGCTTTCCCGCTGGAGTGGACCCGGCGGATGGGGCGGATTGGGACGGGCCGGCAGTCGCCATTGAGGATGTGATGCGATGGATGGGTCGTGGATGTTGTGGATGTTGTGGATGGGATGATCGAGGACAACATCGAGAGTCGCGTCGCCAGCTGGGCGCGAGGATGGAAAAGGGAGGCTCTGGTTTGGTCCCGTCGCACATAGAGGCCAGGGTCCGCTGCTAATGGCCAAGTCTAGTCGCATTACAATCTTAAGAGCGACATTACAACAATTCGATCCTCCAGCCATTCTATTACCGATTACATAACCCCCGCACCTCCACCCAAGATTTCCGCCCTCAACAACAAGTTCGCGATCTACGGTCATCCCACAGTAATTCTTGCCACCACAACCCACGATATCACGATACCATGGCACGCAAAGCAGCAAAGGCAAAGGCGACCGCAACGGCATACGCGGCGCCCGACGACGGCGTGCTCGATTCTGACTCGGAGGTCGACGAGTTTGCCACCTACGGCGCCCGCGACGCGGAGGATGACGGAGAAGAACTTGAGGGAGAGGTTGAGGAGAGCGAGGACGGCGAGGACGGCGACGGGGTGGGGATGTACGAGCCGGACGACTGGGACGGCGCGTCGGTGACTGACTCGGAGTCGGAGGACGACGACGACGACGCCGCGCAGATGGTGGGTATATATACAGGCATTTTGGAGGCTGACAGCAGAAACGCCTGCGCAAGGGACTCGACGCCATTCCGCTCGAGACGCTGCGCAAGGCGCAGCGCTCCATGAAGAAGCAGAAGGAGGAGAGTGATTCCGAGGAGGAAGATGGGATGAGCGCCAAGGAGCGCAAGCTCGCGGACGCGCGGGCGCGGCTTGCGGAGATGCAGCGCGCAAAGGGCAAGGCGCGGGGAGTAGACGACGGGTATCCGCCTGGCATGGAGCGGGAGCGGGAGAGGGAGAGGGAGCGTGAGCGGAAAGAGATTGCAAAGCGCGAGAACAAGCACGCGTGAGTTGTCTTTCCCGCAATCTAACTCTCTAACTCCAGGCCGACGGTCATGTCTACGAAGAAGCAGGTATCGCGGGCGCGGCAGGTCGTCGCCGTTCCGACCGTGGAGCGGCGTGACCCGCGTTTCTCCTCTCTCTCAGCAGGCAAGGCGGACGCCGACCTGCATGCGCGCGGATACG